>CM060976.1:240324404-240851904 GCA_030765065.1 Deroplatys truncata
TTAGTGTATATCACGACACGAGAAGTACTCTTAAAATACCCATCATTCGGAAGCAGTATACACAGCCATTTAGAGTACTGGGAGGTCGAGATGCTTAAAAAACTATACATCATTAAGCTTATTGACAACTTTGACCCTTTAAATTTCCCAATTTAAACATCGCGACGCATATCCACACCTATTGTATTGTATTGCTTCTTTCGTGTTTTTTTACATAAGGTACACTTTTTTAAAAAGGTATTAATGATTTGCACACCAAAATTTCACTGAATCCCCATGGGAACTAACTCTTTCTTTATGCTAAACCAACTTTTTCTACATGCTTTTAACAAAACGTGAGAATAAAAATCGCATTTAAGAAAAATAAAAGATTACTTTTTATGTTACGCAACTGAAATATTTTTTATTCTCGGTAGGTAAAGATATGGAAAAAAATTGTTTTCACAGTAAATTATTTTTATCTGTTTTAAGGAAAAATTGTGATCGTAGAAACAAAACCATAGGAGGAAAGTGCACCTGAAGTATGATTTGCAACATTTTGTGCAATGAAGCACAGTGTCGCTTGTGCAGTTCTTGCACAACTTTAAAACAAGTGTTAACTTGTTATTTTATAATCACAATTTTCAAAAAGCGCTTAAAGTATAATCAGCTAAAATTTCGTTACCATTGGTTCAAAATAATTTTAATTAGTGCTGTGCGTTAGCTACCTTAAATTTCTAATGACACTCCAGTGTCCTTGATTCGTTGTCACAACTCAGAAACACTTTGAAAACCAGATATTTACCTAAAAACTTTCTAGCACGACCAAGGATTAAAACAGCATAAACCAGGACAACGAAAAGTGTTCAAAGTAGAGAACATCCCCCGTAAAATGTGCCCCCAAATAACAATAGCAGATCAACACGAAGTCTAATTTTCCACTTGAGTCAGATAAAATAATTAATTAATTTAAGGAGACGAACACCGAAACGTGAAACGATTAGAAAAATAAAAGTACAGACACTTTCTCAAAGATTGGCTACATTCTTAGGATAGAACTTACCAAGGTTACCTAGTGAGGCACACACAGGTGAAAGGCACAATCCCAAGGCTAGGCAGCTACACTCCGTAGCTAACCTCGTTGTAAGCCATAGACGCCATCTGGCAATCTAAACAAAAGAAGACTACTATTAGTTTCAAATGGGAAGAGTTCTGAGCTGCAGCGAATGCGGTGCATTTGCGTGCACAACGTTGCCGCCTCGTTACCCCCACTCTTTTCATATTTCCCTCTCACTCACACATCGGCCTGGCGCTAGAATGGTCGAAGTACAGCAACCCAAACTGAATTTTCTAAACTTTTATAATTCTCCTGGTGTTTAAATTCATAATTGGGAATATACTCGCATGTTACGTACATATTTTTAAGTGTTATATAATTATAGGTTATGAATTACCTGTGCTTTTAATCTTGCCTCTCCGCAAATGCTAGACACACTTGCTTTACCGACACCACACGCTTTAGTAGTGAGAAGGATTTTTGAAATCAAGGTGATTTCTGTGTTCCTCATTGTTGTATTTTTTAAAAAACGAGTAGACCCTAAATATAATATTTCGACCTTGACTTCGCAATACCTGTCTCTTTGACTCGCCACTAAATTCACCACAATAAGCCACTGCACTATTTTACTCTTGCTGCTTGCTCTCTGAACAACAACTGCATACTGATACTAACTGTGTAGGGTAAATAAACTCCAACCCAGATTTAGAAACAACACACAATAATAAACATGTGACGGCTCACGTTCTACAGATTCAGCATTCTACAAGTAACACAAGTGAGCTGGGTGGCTGTTTGCTCTCTCTCGCTTTAACAAACGCCTTGGTTTTTCAACATAATTCTTTATCACCATCAAGTCAGTAGTGCTATATAATTACAAATATACATACATAATGTATACAATAATCCATACATACAAATAATGTGACCATTACAGTGCTTACGTGGTTATGATATAACATATGGGTATGTTTATTCGTTTGTATTATGAAAACTATTTGAGCTAAAAATATGTGTTTTTTACGGTTGTGTTACGAAAATTACTCCCTACCTTCTAGTGGGTTGCTTTTTGCAAAATTTGAATTTTTGTCTTAGCGCAAATTATATTTATTAGAAACAGATTCGCCTAGCGCACGTCATGCTTAGCTTACGGCGAATGCAATATGACAACACAGCGGAACTCCGATTGGTTGCCGCTCTGGCCGCGCTCAAGGACAAACATCATCCCATTTGAAAAACACAGTAGGCAGCATTCATATCCCACACACAGTCTTCATCTAGCGAAAGCGCAAGAAACAAATCACAAAAACTAGCACACCACCCACCTAGTAGGATGATCAAGTACTTGCATTACATAAAAAATTAACGAATGTTTGGTTGGTATAAAATAATTTCTCTACCACGTGAAATACGAGGGCAGTCCCAGAAGTACCCGACCGGACGTATATATATAGCGTTTGTCGTTTCAAACAAATGACTATGGTAGAAATTATCACCCTTATAAAGCTTAAGTTTAAAGTTTGACGATGCTACATTGGTTAGCAATTGTTTGCCAGCCATTAATAGTGAACTTTCTCAGCTAATTTGTAAAAATGGATAAAACTGGTCATCGTTATGTGATACAATACTTTCCTTTGAAAGGTCTTAGTCCAACTAATATTAAAGCTGAGCTAGATTCTACTCTGGGGGAGTCTGTTCCTTCGTTTACAACGGTAAAATATTGAGTGGCAGAGTTTAAGCGAGGACGTACGAGCTGCCAAGGTGAACATTGCAGTGGTCGATCAAATGAGGTGATCACGGCAGAAATTGTGAAGAAAGTCCACAAAATGGTGTTGGATGACCGTGGACAGAAGGTGTGCGAGGTAGCAGACATCGTAGGCATTTCAAAAAGTGTTGTACAATGCACACTAACTGAAAATTTAGACATGAGAAAGCTGTACACAAGATGAGTGCCGCGTTTACTCACAATGG
This sequence comes from Deroplatys truncata, assembly GCA_030765065.1. Taxonomy (NCBI): domain Eukaryota; kingdom Metazoa; phylum Arthropoda; class Insecta; order Mantodea; family Mantidae; genus Deroplatys; species Deroplatys truncata. The sequence continues at coordinate 240,327,412 of CM060976.1, forward strand.
AACGAAAGCAGCGTCGTGAGGATGTTTCAGTCGAGTGTTTGGCAATGTTTCGCTGCAATAAAAGCTGAGTTTTTGCGTCGATTCATAACCATGGTTGAAATATGCGTCCATCACTTTACACCTGAGACGAAGGAACAGTCAAAAATGAATTGGAAGGGTAGAATCGGCTCCAATGAAGGCGAAGACAGTTCCATATGCAAGCAAGGTTTTTTAGGATTCGCGTGGGATAATTTTCATTGATTACGTTCAAAAAGGAAAATCAATCAATGGCGAGTATTATGCAAACTTATTGCAGCGTTTGAATTATGAAATCAAGTAAACAAACGGCCGCATGTAGCGAAAAATAACGTTCTGTTTCATCCAGAGAATACAGCAGTTCACACATCCATTATCGCTATGACCAAAATCGATGAATTAAAGTTCGAATTGTTTCCACATGCACCCTATTTGCCAGACCTAGTCCACTCTGATTATTTTCTGTTTCTGAAGTTGAAGAAATGGCTTGGTGGTAAAAGATTTGCCAATAATGAATAGGTGGAGTCTGCAGTTGATGGCTATTTTGCAGAACTCGATGGTTCTCACTTTAAACAGGGTATCGAAGCTATTTAACATCGATGGGGAAGGTGTATCGAGCTGAAGGGAGACTATGTAGGAAAATGAAGATGCTTTTTCACAAAATTGTTGTGTTTTCTTTGTTAGGTCGGGTACTTCTGGGACAGCCCTCGTAAGTGCAAGTATTTCATGGGAAATCACATATAATTATAGGATTTCATTGAATGACTCAATACTGCTGAGATGTTCTTTGTTCCATAATAATTCTACATGAACATTTACCTCGAGAACAACGCCAGTGAGGTAAGAAATATACGTAAAGTAGTTCAGTACGGCAGGCGAATTCTCTAACTCATTTTCGTTTGGCTGCATTTCTCTCTCTCTTTTTGCATAGTGAAGGTTGGCTGGCGGTGAGAGAAGGGCTTGATGGACTGGAGGCAAACCAGAACTGAGTGAATCGTGTACAGTCGATTCCAGCTAAAATGTTACAGCTCACGACTTCCAGACCTTTACATAGGACTGAAAACAGTTGTCAAGGTTATTTCAACGAAAAGGAATAAACTTAGTAGTATTCGGTATACTGACGCGCACAAAAATTTGGTCATAATATAATGCAGATGTTTATTTGTTAATGATAAACCTTCCCATACCCTTTGCCATACTTAACAGTAGTGCCAGTATATAGAGAAAAATATCCCCCTAAAGATGGGCAAGTTGACCACTTTACTCCAATGTGTGTACTATTACCACTTTCTCTACTGCGTATAAGTAGTGAGTAGGGGAAGTATTACATTTCACCCAAAAATTTGACACGGAATTTCATCGGAAATATATTTTGAGGACCCCTGAATATAAATAAAGGGTTTTGGAAATATGTCTGTGTGTCTGTGAACACCATAACTAAAAAATAAAAATTTGGATAAATACCAAACTTAGTATTTAGGTTCAATGCCTTCCGAAGATGCAACACGCAAAGTTTCAACAAAATGCCCCTACCCCAAACTAGCCTTTACGGGGAGCATTTTTGAAATTTTTTATTTATTAAAGAAATAGCTCTAACGATTTTTATTAAAATACTATAATAATATAAAAGATATTTACATGACAAATAAAGTGTATATCTTGAATTTTCTGGGAATAGACTGTGAAGTTCTCTTCATGCGGAAAATAATTTGTGTAAGCTTGTACAGACGGTAAACGTCAAGCGATAGATGAAAATATACTATACTAAAAATGTAGATCTCTTTAAAACACACAATTTATTGTAAATAACGTCTTTATGGCATCAGCCATTTCATGGATATCCGTTATTGAAGCTTCGAATTGTTTATCACTTGGTCATTCATTAAAGTCCTTTCAACTTTCAGCTGTTTCGCGCGATTGCATGGAAACAGCATTGAATTTTAAGGCCAGCATATAGCGTCCAGTTCTTAAACATATGACTATTGTTGTTCTCTTTGTATCTGTATAATGTAGCTAGGTTTATTTGGATTAAAATGAAGTAGATAGAAAAATAAACTTTATTAAGAATGGTTTGTATACCCACTAATAAAGATTGTGCCAAATTGACCCTCCCCGGAAAAAAATCTACTTTAGGCGACTGGACTGTACTAAAGGAAGGCTGACATGTACGGGAACAGAAGTGAAATGTCTATGGTAGTTTTTCTCAAGGAGACGACAATAACAAGCAGAAAGGGCGCAGTTATTTTGAGCCACGCAGTACGTTAGGCGATTATGATCTTCAACTGCGCAGGCGCCGGATCGTTCCAGCTTTCTTCAATGCGCTGTCCACAAGGCTGATCATTCTTTCTTCGACGGCGAGCTAGGTTACGAGGAAAACAACAGGACAACGTTTAGATAGAAGGCATTCTGAACGGTATTTCTAAATTCATTTTTGGCTTAACGTATTCAAAATTCTCTTTAGTAATTCTTCACTGGGAAAACATTGATCGTCTGAACTATAGACTTATTGCTGTTAGTTTAGAAATATATCGGTAAATGTGAGAGCAGGAAGCAATTCTGTATTTATGTTAATTTAATTTAAAGTACTGAAGCCGTAAGGAATATAAAGAATGGTGAACGAATAAGGGTTTGTTAATTTTAATTATCTATGTAATTGATGTTTGAGTTTATTAAATGGAAGAAATTCGGCTTGTTAATTAATTTATGGAATATATTTTCAAGTTGGAATCTGCCATTATTCCTAATTTAATCCACTTTATCTTGGGTTAAAAGAGCACGTTTCAAGATAGAGGGTAGAGAGAATAATAAATATGTCACATAAGATTTTTAAAATATTTTCGATGTTTAGTCTCCCCTTAATATAGATTAAAAGGAGTTTATTCTTTGCTATTCACTACCTGCTACCCATCGTGTCAAAAATGGTGTAAATAAAATGGGGATTTGAACATGTGAATAGACACGGTTCTTTTTAAGTGTACACTCTAAGCCGATACTAGAATTTTCCCGATTAGAAAGTTCAAGAGTGTTGAATCAAAGTTCACTGGTAAATGTTGGATTGCATAGCTCCCTGGGTCTAGCAGCACATTGGTCGTCACCAAAGAAATACCACTTGTAGGACAATCCTTAAACACAGATACCTTCTCACTGGGTTCCTGCCTTATGCAAAGGAAGTTGGTAATGTGTCAGAATTTTGGAATCCGCTAAAATAAAAGATCCAAAGGATCGTGGAGAGTAAGTGTGTATCAAAAAGGGAGCTGTAGAGCTAGTTACTTTACCGGACACACCTCCATTCTAAACTTCCTAGATATCTCGGTATTGAGTATGCGGTCTGACTTAGCGAACACTCCATTTGTAATTTCCCTCCATTTAAGGCAACTCTGGGACCTCGAGAAGAATGGATGGAAGGAATTATACCTAATAAAGTATGACCAACTTGTGTGGTTCACAGAGGATCCCATATAGAGACCCAATCGAGCCCAGCCATATATGCTCTATCTCCAAGGACAAATATTAGTATAAGTCTGGGGAATTATTGCACAGTAAATCAGGCAGATGTGTTTGCTGACCTGAGCTGTGCTTTAAGGGGGCTTGAAAAATCTTACCATGATGAACGAATTCTCATTCTCCCAGACAGTCAAATTGCGTTAAAAGCACACTCCTCAGACCAGGTAAAATCAAAACTGACATGGGAATGCCTAAATACCCTGATTGCGTTTTCATCTCGCAACAGGCTCGAAACGCGATAGGTACCAGGTCATCACGCATCCATGTAAATGAAAAAGTTGATCAGCTGGCTAAAAAGTGTACTGATATATCCTATGTTGGCCCTGAACTCGTAATTCGAATACGTACACATACTGTCAAATGGCCAACTGGATGGCAAACCTATCCTGGACAAATACAAGCCAGGAAGCTGGTCTTAAATCCATGTAACACTTCTTCCTCACCACTCCTGAGATTGTTGAGAAGAAGAATAACGAAAGTAGTTTGCATTAATTTCTGAAAAAGCTCTGTTCAGGAAACATTTACGTAAAGTAGTAGTTTACAAGGATGAACCCATCTATAGGATGTGCAGAGAGGATGAGTAAACTGCCTCCATATCCGTTTTGACTGTCCATTCCTGGCAAGAAAAAGATTCACCCTTTCTATAACAAGGGAACACTTAGTAAAGGATGCTGATGTTGAACCAAGATACTGCAACTTGTTCAGGGAGACCTTGGGAAACAATGAATGAGTTTGCACAACAAGCTTTCAGATTGAGGTGCGAGAGGTCCATATAACTCCAACAACACCTTCTGTTGCCTAATCTAATCTAGACTGTATCAGTAAATATATGCCTTAACCGCGGCTGTGAATTATTACGATATTTAAACAATAAACACCTATACCAGAGACCCGAAAATGCCGTTCTTTGCAGTTATGTTTCCCGCATACATAGGTGCAAAAGAAGTTGTCACATCACTTATGTTAAAGGGGCAGTGTACAAAGCGAAAGGTCATCGAGGTAGTGCTGTTGTCTGCAGGTGTTTACGCGGTAGCATCGTACTGATAAGCGCCGTGTGCTTGCATTCAGTTTGAATCAGGTCATTTAGACAAAGAGATAACGTTCACCAATAACGAACACACAGATATGGTTACAATCCTCACGGAGAGAACCGAAATGCAGCTAAGACTCGGAGGCTGCGTTCCGAACATTTTCAGACGTGGTATTTGCCTGCTGCGGAATTTTTATTCTTATTTATTACTTTCTCTACTACGTATAGTAAGTAGGGGAAGTATTGTATTCCACCCAAAAATTCGATACCGAGATTTCACCGGAAATACATATTTTGAGACCCCCTGAATCAAAAAAGCATTTTTGGAAACATTTCCTTCTGTGTGTTTGTGTGGGACTGTGAACAGCATAACTTAAAAACGAACAGTCCGATAAACACCAAACTTGGTACTTAGGTTCAATATCTTCCAGAGATGCCAAACGAAGATTTTCAAGAAAATCCCCCAACCCAGACTACCCTTTACATGGAACATTTTTCGAAAATTGTAATTTTCTCAGAAATGGCTGAAACGATTTTGATTAAAATATCATATGTTTAAGATATTTTCATGACAAATAAAATGTATATCCTGAATTTTCTGGGAATGTCTCCAAAAGTATTCTTCATTGTGAACGACGTTTGCATAACTGGTAAACCATAAGACATAGACAAAAGTTACTACACACAAAATGTAGATCGCGTTAAAATACACAATTTATGTCATATACATTTTGTTGTTGAGTGAACCATTTTCGAGATATTGCTTGTTATTCCCTTAAATTTTCCATAACATACTTTTTCTCAAATGGAAATTCGTTATTCATTTTTTTGTCTTGGATATGCAAAGAGTATTAATCTGTGGCAAAGAGAATGGTGCTGCATATAGCAACCAGCTATTAAGAGATATGTTTATGCTTAAAGGCTACTGTATTTCTATATTGCCCTTGCAAATACAAAACAAGGGGAACATGTCAAAAGATCGTTTCTGCAAATGTTTATCTCGATTAATATGAAATAGTTGAGAATAATAGTTTGAAAAATAGTTTGTACAGGAGTAGAGAACGTCATGTGAGTGTAACACATCACATTTTTTTACGCACAGGGATGATATTAAGAAATGATAGATCATTCTAGTTAGAGGTCCTGAAGGCCCTTAAATCAATTCGTCCACAAAGGAGCAATTCGTCCACAAAGGAGCGGGCATTTGGAGCGGGCATATGCTGTACACTAATAGTAAATAATTTAATTATAAAGCACCTTGAAGTGTACATAAATATAATAAAAGTAGAATTTTGTTTAATCTTGTTAACTTTGCGGCATCAGTTGGTGTCGTATAGTTATACTGATTCTAGATTAACTGTCATAGAACTATATGACTTAACACGTGTGCTCAGGTTTACATCAAGCAACAACTCTAAATTCTCATTAATGAGCAAATTGCTTATTAATTAACCGACAAGTTGTTTAAAGACAACTTTCTGAAGCCCAGCACGGAATCCAACCTTGAGCACCTCATATAGCAGGCAGTTTCCCTACCGAATGAGCTCTGGATCCAGTAATAGCAGCTAATGTGTTATTTTTCTAACATTGGTCTTTCATTTAGCGATCTCCTCTCTGTCGGTATGGAGTCCCCTTTGCAGTTCTACTGAGGCAAACCTTTTGGTATCTGTGCTATCGGCATAACTTCAACCTAGGACGGCTTGTGTGGGCCAACTGGTATAGCATTTTAACCAAGTAAAATGTAAGTAACGTTCATGACTATCCCTTTGTTTCATTATCTGTTGATTCTACTGCCGACCGCTACAGTGGTTGGCTACGAGACCTTTCTCTCAGGGTATGTGTGGGCGTATTTTAAAGGATAATAGCAGTTTAAATTGACTGAGAAGTTTAATATGAACTAATACTTGAGCTATTGAAGCGAGTTGCCGACCATTTGAAGACAAAGAATGAAACTGATTATGAATCCTAGCACTCGAAACTTAACATTGAATTATTATACCTGCTAACTTCTGCAGTATCACTTTTAAGATTTTAAATAATTTTTCCGCAATAAAAGAAACTAGAGGCGTAAGTTGCCGTGAGTCGATAAAGACTGTAAGCTCCTAAGGCTATTGAAGAAAGGAACGACGCTAATATTAGCAATACACGCTGGTTTATTACTTAAGCTCTGCCTACCTTAGAACTATCCCACCATGGTACTTACTTGCGGGGCCCATCTTAAACCCTTACGTATACGTATATGATGCTGTTACTAAGAGGGTACCTCCGTAAATCTCAGAATTTCATTCCCTTTCTTGCACAGAAGTGTTATCTAGTGACTCTGCAAACATCCTGAACTTATAAACTTAACTGCATTCCAGGAATCTTTATACTAACACATTCACCCCTCAGCTATTACTAATGACTTTGCTGGTAAATTACCTTTTTCTTCGGACAAATCTTTTCAACTCAGGCTTATTACATTATACATTGATTTAATATACGCAAATTATTTATTGCAATTGTTTTTATGTTTACTATCATTTCTTTTTTTAATTACTTAGAACCTTCTGTGTATAATTAGGGTATCCGTAGCCACACATAGATACATCACTGGATAGAGGAAAGTTCAAAGTTTTAAGCCCCACCTATTAGTCGCATTCAAAGCATACAGCGTCGCTACGGTTTGTTTACGGGATAATGGCAGCGCACAGGAAATGGCGTTTTGTGTGTTACAGTATGAAGAGAATGCACTGTCAGTGCAGCGTTCATTTCGTTGTAACCTTAACAAAGTCGCCTCGTCATTAACATATTTGCAGTTCTTACATTGGTTGCTTATCCAAAGGAAAAAGTACTGGTTGTCCTCAAATGGTTCTCATTTAAATGCATAAAATAAATTTTGAGCATTTTTCTATCCAGTGATGCATCGAATGTGACTCTATCTATTGTCGTTCATTAGAAATAAATATTTAATTTCTGCTACTTCTTTTTCAATCCCCCTGTACTTCTTAGTTATCTGTATATCCTTTTCACAAAAATAAAATTTTCGTGGAATGTAGAGTAAGGAATTAAATCCCAAGAAAATATTTTAGAATAGCGAGTTCAGTATTGCTTTTTAAGTTCATATTTATTCCTAATTTCTAATTAAAGCTTCTCACAATACTATGATACTGACTTTACATTGCATAGGTTTAAATGAAGACGAATGGCTCTATGAATTAAGTATTTGAATGTAGATGTTACCTGAATGTTTAATGTACCACGGAGATGGAGAGTAGTAGGTACATATTTAAGGAGGGTCCCCGAAACCGGGATACCATACCACACGTATTGCAGTGTGGCCCTTTGTGCTTACAACGTGATCCTTGGGAGGCAGGGATGAAGGGGAGAGAGCTGAAAGTTGACCAGATCCGGGCGCCGATGTGTTTAAGCATGAACGGGTTCGCAAACGATTGAACGGATCCACGCCGGTATCCCTGTCTAAAATCCCCGAGCCCCTGGCGGCTCTTAGATCCCAGGGATACCATCCCAGAAGGTGGTTCCCTCAGCAGTCCAACCGACGCCAGGAAGAAACCTTTCCAAAGCTCATCTCAACCACTCAGCCGCAACGTACCGAACGCAATCGCATGGTCCTTTAATTCTGAAACAGATAGGAGTAAATTATGCGGACATAAGGAATGATGGACAGGAATTTCCTAGTAAACGAGTAAACATACCAGCATTCAGTTTCCGAGCTGCAGAAACCACGAAAAAACCCATGGTAAGAGTGGTAGGCCCGAAGGAAATCGTACCCACTACACCCCGAATATGAGCATCACGAGTTATCGCATAGCCATCTGGCTCGCTAAGCACATGCAGAAGTCCTACGCTATAATTTTGAATTTCCGGTGCTGGCGCTAAAAATACTAGCCAAAACCGGAGCTAATCCACTCGTCACCTTATTCCAGCGATCTTCTGACAGTGCAAGCTTTAGAATCTTGCTAACTAGCCTATGTCACGTTAGAAAAGAAATGAGAGTAATGAAATCGAAACCATGTCTCTCGCATTAAAAGGATCCAGAGACTGGCGTTTCCACCAATTGTCACGGTTTATTTTTTGACTAGTAGGGCATAACAAGGGATTAGATGGTAGAGCAAAATGGCAGAATGGCACCCTACGTCGTTTATAGATAGTATGGAATATTACAAGTACAGGGCCACTAAATGTAAGATAAGAACCTAACTTTAAAAGTAATTGTTACGAGTGCCAATCCAGTAGCAGTTAAGGCTGATTAACAATTAAGATGCATTATGCAGATACGCTATGACACACTATTAGAGGCGTAATTACATGGGGTACAACATTGGTCCGGGCGGCATCTCGGCGTGCAGCACGGACAGTAAAGTTCCTCGCAAGTCAGGAATCCCAGAGAGAACAGAGCAGAACCGGGCGATTATCTAAGCTACATCTTAAATGGTCTAGGGGTTGCCTACGGAACACCGCGACATCGTGACGCAGGTTAACCACATATGGTAAACCAACGCCCAGTTTAACATATCGTGTGCCTACGTGACAATGTCGAGCTCAGCATGATACTACTTGTTACTAAGCGGAACATGTAAATCACTGTAAAGCCCCGGAAGAGATAAACTAAACAGTTTCGTTTAGGAATGTCCCAAGTCAAGAAAGTTAAGTAAAACTGTAAAATATCAAAGATCGAAAGACGTTTAATAAATTCTAATAAATATTTAAGTTCGCGTTATTTGGTATACCTATACGCCCAATAGCATATGTGACACTATCACGGAATGGAACACTTTTATTGTGCTAGGCGTAGTTATCTAAAGCAAATGTATGAATGCTACACTTATCTTGATGTGCTTGAAATACAGAGGAGGACAGGTTTGTTAACGTTTGTAGGATGGTCTTAAAGAGGCTCCTAGGGTCCACCTGATACTTTATTCGTTAAGTGTGCATGTCTAAACTTTCTAGAGTGTATACGGTACATTGACGTGTAAAAATATGGCCCATTTACCTTGATCAAGTACTGTTTTTCCCTCCATAAGGTTTCCTCTTTCAGTTAACCAACTTTTGACTTCACCAAACCAGTATCAGTTCTGTATATGACTGGTCTGAAGAACAATTCAGAGATACAATAATGAACGAATGGTTGGTTGTTTTTGTGAAAAATAATTACTTATAAATTTTAATATGAAGTAGATTTGTTGTTGATCTTAGCCCCACGTTTGAGAAGTCAATTTAAAGTAGAAATTGTGTTTACGTTAACTAATAAATGAATTACAACTATCCGGGCTTGTAGGCCGTGGTCCAGAAGGCATCGTGGATACCGATGTTTCTCCAAGTACAGCGCTTGGCATCTTCAGGGTGAAGTGATTCAGTGTCTGCCTTCTGGACCACGGCCTACAAGCCCGGAGAGTTGTAATTCATTTATTAGTTATGACGCCGGCCGTGAAAGCCTCAGTATGTACATGTGTTTACGTTGTTTGCTGCTACATATGAAAAGCCGATATGAAGTAGGAGTTGTATTATATTTCAACTGTTGGGGAGCCCAACTTGTAGTAGTTGCAACCGCACGTATAGTACCCGCTTTCCGGTAGCCTTCGCTCCAAGTTTAAAAATATTAGCTTTGTAATTTGACTGTTTCTTTAGATATTATATTTATGTTTGGCTCGGCTGCGTCAGTATTATTGTTAGAGACACGTTTCTCTTGCTAGGGTTGTGGTGCGACTGAAGAATGTAAATAGCACTTCACTGATATAGTGAGCTGTGAGATTCTTTTATTTAATACTTGCACTTTTTAACACGTAAACTATTTTCGTCTCACACGAATACGTATTTAATTTCTCGAGGACACATCTCGCGTCTGGTTATGAGCACTGTCTAGAAGCAACCGAACTGTTTTCCGCTGCCTAAATTTTTATATTTCTGTATTTCAAGTCTCTGATTGGCTAATCCTAGTCCAATAGAATACCTTCACATAATTAAAGCTTTTTCTGGTTGTTGATTGACTATTGTTTTAAACTGTCTCAAAAATTTGTATTATTGCTGCTCTAATAATGACTAGTAGCATTTAAACTTCCTTACTCATTATTGCCTCAAGGTTACCTCATTGTTAGCAGCTTTAAACCTATTTTTCTCACAGCTCCTACATTATTAGATTACGTAATGCATTCACATAACATTACTGAACATGTTTACAATATATAAGCATGTGCAATGACTGTTACATACATTTTACAAATTATTACATACACATATTGCTTCAAGGCGGGCTATTATTGAATTTACGTATTATGTAATTTGAATGAAATGATTTAAGTGTCAAAAATACTGCCTCAAATAAGAATTGCAAAGATAAAAGATAAGAGGGCTTGCATCTATATCCTGTAAAAATATCTAGTTTCTAAGATAATGAGTAATGAATTTAGCAGGTTTAACATGGCGAGATAGGACTTGAAATTCCCCTTGAAGCATCTATGCTCGAGCCATCTGCGGACCGCTAGAAACAGTTTGAGAACCATGACGTATGCACCACAGAGGAGATAAAAGCTTTACGGAGCCTTAGGGAAGTTAAATCTGACATATGTCAGTCATTTCTCTGCCCGATAGTCGGCAGCACTTTGCACTTGGTCGTCTTATCAGAAAGCCAACGAACTCTACATTGTACAATGCTCTTTTGGAAATTACTGGACGTTTCGTGTTTGTATAGGGGGTGTTGGGGCTAATGTACCCTCTAGAGGTAGACAAAAGGCACGAGGACACGCGATACCACCGGAAGTACAAGAAAGAGCTGACAGCATTGTTCACAGGAACAATGGCTTCCCTCTCTCAACACTATCTTTATTAAATGGACCTTGATGGAAAAACGGAATCGGACGCTCGTGGAGTTCTATTGCAAGCCCCGAGTGTATCTCTTACTTGTTCACGATGTTACATGCATTGCCTCTATACTCGCAATTTGGGATCTAGAACCTAAGGTGGTCGTGACAAAACTAGAAATTCTATGTGGTGATAAAGATGATAATAATTATACATATTTATTATTATAAAATTTTGCCCAAAAACTCGATGCAGAATTTCACTAAAAATTCATATTTTGAGATCCACTGAACCCCCAAAACAAACTTTTGAAAAGGGTCCGTGTGTGTCTATGACGAATATAATTAAAAAACTAAATATTCTATGCATAACCAAATTTGGTGTTTTAAGTTTAGTATCTTCCTAAGCTGTGACACCAATATATCAAATAAGAAGTCACCCCCATTAAAATAATTGTTCATATTATGAAAAAACGTGATGTATTAAATTCAAATGAATTTCTTTACCCTCCAACGCTTATTAAATTATACAAATTATTCTTACGAAAGTTTATTTTTCTAACTGCTTCATTTTAATTGAAATAAACCTTTCTAGAAATAGCCGCATTGCACATTTCGTTATAGATACAAACGGAACAGCGATAGTCAAATGTTGAAAAACTGGATGTTATATGCTGGCCTTAAAATCTCATACTATTCCATGGCATGAAACAACTGAAAATCCAGTACGTTAAGTGTTTTACAAGTATTGAACAATTCCAACCATTTTGACAACGAATACCTCAGAAATGGCTATTGTCACAAAAGATTTATTTGAAATAAACTGTGTGTTTTGAAGAGATCTACATTTTTGTGCAGTACGTTTCATCTAGAATTATATGCATTTCCTTCCGAATGAAGAGAACTTCACAAGCTATTGATATATACTTGAGTTGTTGAGTTGAGTTGAGAGGTAGGCAATTTTATTGAAAATCTTCATGTCGTATCTTTAGATGGTAATGAACTTAAATTCCAAGTTTTATATTTATCCGACAGTTAGTTTTTGAGGTATGCTGTTCACACGCACACTGAGCTTTACCTAAGAATGTTTTTTTTCACCCACGGGCCTCAAAACATGTATTTCCGGTGAATCTCGCTATCTAATTTTTGGGGTAGAACACAATACTTTCTCTAGCTACTATTGGTGGCAGTGAAAGTAAAAATGTTTTCTCTGTTTCAAATTTTCTCAAAAATGAGACTAATGGTTTTGATTAAAATAGTAGGTAGAGAAAGTATAATATTCTAGGTAATATAGACCTATTGAAAATATGTGCGTGTTTAATAAAATTAATATTTTTATGGAAGTAAGCTGTAAAGCCGCCTAAATGCAGAATTAATTCTACATAATTTTGTACTACTGGAAACCATAAGAGACAGACGAAAGCTTACTACAACCAAAATTTATAGGTATCTGGTTAAAACATACAATGATGTCAAATTACGACGACACAGCAGCGTCTGCATAACTGCCCATTCACACACGCCCACACACTTTTGCCCGCATACCTATCACACGACGTATCTTCGCTATTTCGTTTTATCGACTGTTTAATCAAGCAAGCCACTTTGAAACACTCCACGTCATGCTCCTCCTTTTTACCTCCAGGTTCGTGTGCAGTGGTGGTAGACTCTACAGTGACAGTGTTAATATAGTACGAGCTCCTTGAAGGGTAGGTAAACCGAACAGCAAAACTAGGTGGGTTAAAACTCTGTTCCCTCAAGGGATCAGCCTGGTTTAAGTAAATAAAAAACAAAGATGAGGTGCATTCACATGACCATTTCTGCCCACTATTCCATAAACTACTATTGCAAAAGCGTATTCTTCTATCTATTTCTTGTTAGCTCAGATAAACTTTCATTATACATTTACGCATTTCGTTGTACAGATAAATGATTACAGCAGCCTAATGTTTTACTTTCTCTACTACGTATAGTAAGTAGGGGAAGTATTATATTCCACCCAAAAATTCGATACCGAGATTTCACCGAAAATATATGCTTAGGCCCCCAGAATCCCAAAAAAATATTTTTTGGAAACATGTCCATGTGTGTGTGTGTGTTTGTGTGTGTGTCTGTGAACAGCATAACTCAGAAACGAACAGTCGGATAAACACCAAACTTGGTATTTATTTTCAGTACCTTCCAGAGATGCGACGCGAAGGTTTTCAAGAAAATCTCCCATCCCAGATTACACTTTATATGGAACATTTTTCGAAAATTTTAATTTTCTCAAAAATGACTCTAAAATACTTTCATAACAAATAAAACGTATATCTCGAATTTTCTGGGAGTGTCTCCAAATGTATTTTGCATTATGAACGACTTTTGCATAACTAGTGAACCATAAGAGATAGACAAAATTTTACTACACATAAAATGTAGATTGTGTTAAAATACACAATTTATCTCATATACATATTTTTATTTAGTGAACCATTTTCGAGATATTGCTTGTTATTCCCTTAAATTTTCCAATACTTGTACTTTTTCTCAAATGGGAATTCGTTATTCATTTTTTTGTCCTGGTAATGCAAAGAGAATCGAATACTCCACATAGCAACCAGCTCTTAAAACATTTGACTATCGCTTAAAGCCTACCATATTCCCCTTGCACCTACAAGAAAATTAGTAATAAGAAAGTTTTATCTCTATTAACATGAAGTAGATGAGGAATAAGCGTTTGTAAAAATAGTTTGTACAAGAGTAAATATAGTCTTGTAAGTGTAACACATCAGGCTTTTTACGTTTAGTATTCTTCCAAAGATGGGACACAAAGATTTTCAAGAAAACCTCCCCACACAAACTAACCTTTACGGGGAGCATTTTCTTGCAATTTTTTATATTCTAAAAAATGCCTCTAACGATTTTGATTAAAATACCACACATTAAAGATATTTAGACAACAAATAAAATGTATATCTGAATTTTCTGGGAATAGCATACGAAGTCCTCATTCAGTTGTTTCGATTGCATGGAAACAGTATGGAATTTTAAGGCCAGCATACAGTGTCAGTTCTTAAACATTTGACTACCGCTGTTTTCTTTGTATCTATAACGAAGTATGTAATGTAGGTATTTCTGTAAAAGTTTACTTGGATTAAAATGAAGTGCATAGTAAAATAAGCTTTAGTAAGTATAGCTTGTATACCACTAATAAAGATAGTGGGTGGAGAATGTTATGTGAGTCTATCACATCAGAGTTTTTTAAAATAGTGGGTGAAGTTATTTCTATGTTAATATTGGTATACCAGTATACCGAAAGAAATAAAATTGAAGAGGGATTTATTTTGTATTCCCGTATAAGAGAACCTATTGTTCCTTTATTGTGGTTAATTTTTAACAGTATCTACGCTATTAAACCAGAGAATGGGTAACCTTATTAAATATCTCAGATCAACAATATAATACCAACAGTTTGCCGATGGCTATAAGAGAAATGAACAATAGCTGTGTTGTATTTTTTATTCCCTCCCAACCTTTTTATAATGCCTCTGCAGTATATAATATAAGAATGGTCTGATTCACCCCCAAGAGCAGACCACCAATTATTTGTGCGTACTGTGAATTTAAAATACCAGCACTGCAATATATCACACGTGCACTGTCTTATGCCACATTCATTTGGGCCGCAACTTCACCAGCCTCATTTCAAAAGGCCAGATTTTTATTGCGAAAATTACTGGCATAGCTCTGTAAACATTCACGTACGTGTTTTGAATTTATGTAGGCGTCGGGTCATAACGCCCTCTCTGCATGCTTTTCTTTGTCTGCACTGTTGTTTTGACCAACATACGAAAATATTAATGCCCCTACTAAAGCTAGAGCCGCGCTAAAGGTTATATAACGGAGTAACACGAAATTTATTGAGGATTTTAGTGTCCTCTAATATATAGTTGATATGGTAGAAATGACGTGTAACAGTCACACGAATTTCTCTACCCGTTCTTTATTACATTCTCTACTACCTACACAAAACAGGTAAGAGGATATATCCGTCGTATTACATGCATAAATTCGGTTGTCTGTGAACGAAAGGTATGTTAAAAACCCAAATGGGGTAAGAATGTGACACCAAGATTTTCAAGAAAACCTCCCTGAGGCAGTATTTTTAACACTTAAATGATTTCCGTCAAATTAAATAGTATGTAAATTCAATAACAGCCCGCCTTGAAGCAACATGTGTATGTAATAACTTGTAAAACGTATGTAACAGTCATTGCACATTCTTATATTCTTGTGTCCATGTGTAATAATGTTATGTGAATATATCATGTAATTTAATAATATAGGAGCTCTGCGAATAATAAGTTAAAAGTTGCTAACAATGAGGTAACAATGAGATAAACTTGAGTCAATAATGAGTAAGAAAGTTTAAGAGTGGCACTTGTGATTCTTGGAGTAACAATAATGTAATTTAAGTGACAGTTTATAAAATAGCCAATCAACAACCAGAAAAAACTTTAGTTAAATTAAGGTATTCTATTGGAGTAGGATTAGCCAATCAGAAACTAAAAAGGAGAAAATTTTACAAATTTAGAGTTCAGTTGCCCGCAAACAGAGTTACTAACCAGACGCAAAAAGTGTCCTCAAGAAATATAATATGTATTCGTGTGAGACGAAAAATAAGTTTACGTGTTAAAAAAGTGCAATTACTTAATAAAATGAATCTCAGAGCTCTCTATATCAGTGAAGTGTTATTTAAATCGTGTGAATCATTAATAAAAGGAGTGAAGTAAAATTATAATCTGTGTAAGCCTACATTCTTGTCGCATCACAACCCTGCTAAGAGAAACGTGTCTCTAACAATAATACTGACGCAGCCGAGGCAAACATAAATATTTAATACTTAAAGAAACAGTCAACTTACAAAGTTAATATTTTTAAACTTGGGGCAAAGGCCACCTGAAAGTACATTTGGGGCGAAGGCTACCGGAAATCGGATACCATACGTGCGGTTGCAAACACTTGAAGTTTGGCTCCCCAACATTTGAAATACAAATCCTTCAATACAAACAACTTCAAATCGGCTTTCCATCCATGGTGCAAATAACGTAACAAACCAACTACTTCATCCCCACCCCAAAATACCCTTTGAATGAAAAATGTTTGATGCTTTTAATTCTTTAAAAAAGTCTCTAACTATTGCACCACCTCTGCTGTCTGTTTTACTCATATCCACAGATGGAGGAGCCTCACAGGGAAGCGTTCGGATCGAGGAACGAGGTCATTGCAAACCCACTACAAAGTAGTGGACTGCTCCGTTCAAGAATTGGATACATAAAACACGCAAATCAAAGAGATTGCCGTTTAATGACAATATATGAATACACAGGGCCTCGTACAGTAATCACATTACTTTACGAAAAAAATTAATCCGGTCTGAAAATACTTGAACACATAATATCTTTCACTTCTTTTCAAACATTTTATAATATACGTTCAATGAAGCAGAACAAATGTCGGGAAACCAATGCAGTACACACATTCAGTGTGACGTTTTAGTCGGCAACAACAGCCCATCTCATTTCAGATGACAAAATTGAGGATTACATATGAGGTGTATAAATTTTATAATACTGACTAAATACTTTACATTAAAATACAGTTAGCTCCGAAATAACTAACAATTTAAACAAACTCAAAGTGTTAATAATTTAGATGCACTCTGAAAATCAAACAACAATAATATAACAACGCACACTAAAATGGAACAAACTAATAGAAAACTCAAATATGGCTAATCACAAGCTCTGCGTAGCCACTGGTGATAGAAAATGTTTCATATTTAGATATCACAAAATGCAACGAGCAAACCAAAGTAAAAGGTAACATTCAGCAAAGCCCTTGGATCAAAATGTACTTCGCTAACTGTGCTATTAAAGGAGTCTTACCCGAGATCCGTACACTGCGCCGGAAGAGAAAAAACCCAACCTAACTCTAGCGAAATCAACCGAACTTGTATCAACCTCAACTGCGATCCTTTCGTTGCGAAGGCGAGGAAAGGAAATACAGAAACAACATATGAACTATGACGCAGACCTTACCGACGCTATAATTACATGTCGAATTGGCACATCGTTTTAATTAAAATGCCATACGTTTAAGATATTTACATTTAAAATAATATGTACGAGTATACATTAAATTTTCCAGAAATAGCTTGTCAAATCCTCTTCATTTAGAGGGAATTTTGTATACTTTTGTATAACTGGTAAATCATAAAAGATAGACAAAGGTTAACACACGAAAAAGGGCCTACGGCCTACGTGAATTTCTGTGACATTAATCCTAATGTTGACTACTGTGGAGTAATTTCATAAATGATTTGGGGAGGCGAATGGAATTATCGCCTCATTCATGGTTTAAGGATACACATTTATGAAATTTAATAAATCCACACTTGAGATTAAATGTATAATATGTAAAACAAGCTTCATGCCTATTTTAAATTAGCTCCAGTAATATCCATTTTCGTTTAATTTTTTGCTGTTTCAAAAAGTTGCTCTACAAGATGCAACTATTTCTTAAAAACAAAATATTTCACAATTAGGATCTTTAATGCTGTATTTATTTTAGAACTAACGCACTAGTTTGAGAGAAAATAAATTTTTATTCTAAAATTTAGAAAATCTTAACATTATTGTTTAGTCACAACTAAGCATGTTAACAAAACTTCATTTCATCAATTTTTATACTGTTAATAAAAAGGAGATACACAAAATTTAATTGGATTATACTGAAAGGTAGATTGAGTGAAACAATTGAAAGCGATAATGTGCTGACAAATGAAAACTCGAGAAAAGAGAGTTTAAAAAACTATAGCGCTCAATCGAGCGAAATGACTTAGCGGTAACGTGTGAGGCTCGTGTTTGGGATGTACGGGGTTCGATTCCCTCGATCACCCATTCTGCCCTTGGCTTTTTCGTGGTTTCCCCTGGTCGGTAGGCAAATGTGGTGTGGTTTCTCATTTACCACGATTTCCTTTCCATCATTTCCCTTTTATTCCGGTTCCTTCTCATCTTTCAGGCGTGCTTTTAGGTTTCGTGGTGTGTGGCAGTGCCGGACAGATGGCGCAGATGCTTACACAAAGAAAGACTACGCCCCATGGATACTAGAAGGCGTCCGCATGTCCCTGTGAATTGTCTGCCTGCTGTGGTTCCTTGATCTATGTAGATTGCAGTGCGCGTGGTGTCCCCCTCCGTTATATAACCTCTACCTATAGCGCTAAAATTAGACTATAGCGCCAATAGCGCCTATAGCGCCAATTAGTTAACTTAGAGGTTCTTCTTTTTCTGCTGCTAATTCCATATTTAATATCACTGAGGCTTCTCTTGAATGTGTTGACTTCTTTAATGTTATTGATATCGTAATTATTGACAGCAAGATATAAATCATTAAATAATGAATTGATAGAATGATAAGGAATCAATCGCAATAAATAATTTCCGTATACTAAGTCAGTGTATAATAAAATAAGTCTGAGTTGAAATGTTTGTCCGGAAAGACGAAGGTAACTAGGAAGCCAGGTTAGCGAAAGTCATAAGTAGCCGAAGTAGCGAACGCATTAACTCAAAGATTCTGCGAATTCAGTCAGGTTATAAGATCCGTACGTTTGCAGGGTCTCTTAGGCAGAATTCTGGAAAAGATAAACGCTCTTAGTAACAAAGTTAAGAGGTATACTTAGGATTCAAGATTGGCTGCGCGTAAAAAATTACTTTGTTGGGGATAATGAAGTAGGCGGAGCTAAAAGTAATAAATGCGTGCAATTATATATCCGATAGTTACTCTGGTTCAGACACGAGTACTGAACGATACCTTCATATACACAGCTGTGGATTCATTAGTTACTGTCCCTGGTACCGTCACCGGTACGTACTCCTTGTATGATATTTAAGCGCCTAACTGACGCGCTTGTGTGAGAGGTCTTGCCAATAAGCATTTTAGCGACTCATGGCAAGTTGCGCTATAGTTTCTTTTATTGCGGAAACAGTTATTTCAAACCGTATATTTGATACTGCAGAAGCTAACAGATATAATATTTCAGTTGTTGTAGTTTTAAGTACTACAATTCAGGCAGTTTCTAATCTCAATTGGTTGACAACTCACTTCAATACCCAAATATTCGTTCATAATAAGTTTCTCGGTCAGTTTAAACTGGTGTCGTCCTTCACAATACACGCACGCATACTCTGAAGGAAAATACTCACAGCTCTACCACTGGAGCAGCTGGCGTACGAGACAACAGAACGAGCTATGAGGGCACGGTGGCAGAATCAAAAATGAAGCAGGTAAAGTATACGGCTTCAAGCTGGCGAGCATCTTTCTCGAATCAAATTACATAGGAATTAGGCTTACAGGCAGACATTCAAATCATTATATGGCATGTTTTAAAAAGGATACAGCTATAAAAGCTATGTAGAATTAACGAATATGGTTTGTAGTGTTTAATAACACTAAAATTCATGTTAATAAATGTTGGTCATTGTTGATCTTTTAGGCAGTATTTTTAACAATTAAGTCATGTCAGTCTAATTATATAAATATGAATTCAATAACAGCCTGCCTTAAAGCAATATGTGTATGTAATAATTTGTAAACTGTATGTAACAGTCATTGCATATGCTTATATTATTGTATACATGTATAGTAATGTTATGTGAATGTATTACGTAACTTAATAATGTAGGAGCTGTGAGAATAAATAGGTCAAAAGTTGCTAACAATGAGGTAACCTTGAGTCAATAATGCGTTTGAGAGTTTAACAATACTACTTCTGATTCTTGGAAGCAATAATGTAATTTTAGTGACAGTTTATAAAATAACCAATCAATAACCAGAAAAAGCTTTAGTTAAATAAAGGTATTCTATTGGACTAGGATTAGCCAATCTGAAACTAAAAAGGAGAAACATTTACAAATTTAGAAGTTAGTTGCCTGCATACAGCGTTACTAAGCAGACGCAAAAAGTGTCCTCAATAAATTTAATATGCATTTTTGTGAGACGAAAAATAAGTTTTATGTGTTAAAAAGTGTAATTAATTAATTAAAGGATCTCACAGCTCTCTATATCAGTGTAGTGCTATTTAAATCGTATCAAGTATTAATAAAAGGAGTGAAGTAAAGTTATAATCTGTGTAAGCCTACATTCTTGTCGCATCACAACCCTGCCAAGATATCCATGTATCTAAAATAAATACTGACGCAGCCGAGGCAAACATAAATATTAAATATTTAAAGAAACAGTTTAATTTCAAAGTTAATATTTTTTAAACTTTCGGCAAAGGCCACCTAAAAGTACATTTGGTGCGAAGGCTACCGAAAACTGTTTACCATACGTGCGGTTGCAACTACCACAAGTTCGGCTCCCCAACTGTCGAAATACGATACAACTCAATTCTCATCTTTTTACACAAGCAGCCTGTACCCTTAAGAAGGAAAGTATCACATCGCTTATTAGTAGCAACAAACAGCGGAAAAGCAACAATTTTCTCCAATACCCCTTGTAATGTAATTAACTGGGAAACACGTGTCTAGCACGGAACTGTAATCGACCAAAACTAGAAGGACGAGTTAAAGACAATAGGATGGTAAATTGCCGGCGATCAGCACTGAACTGTGGTCAGGCAATTAGAAGGCCAGGAGATGTATGCATCAAGAACCATTAATACTGGCTTCCGGCGTAACTCTGTGAACTTTAATTAACTTAACTCTGGACCCGTTAAGAACCTTAATGAACACGCTTAGCACATACCTGCATCTGCCGCCAGAGGCTGTGAAAAGGAACAAATGTAATTGTTACTGCCAGGAAAGAATAGAGCGGCACGTAATTATACGATTTTCCAATTAAGTTTTATGACTTTGATGTTAAAATAAGTTTGAAAACCTGCCCTTTTCTTTTTGCATAACATTACTTAATTATGCCGTTTGAATTCGTAACCTAAACTTAACATTTTACTGAGCTCAGACTGTAGCCCTGGGCATTCGTGAGGCACCGGAGTTCAATTCTCTTTGCCTGACCTTGGAATTTTTTCCTCGTTTGCAGGAGATTAATTGTTGTTGTGCCTGCACCACGTTTACGCAACGATCTGAAGCTGTTTTAGACCACGCACGTAATGGATGCCAATTTGCAGGAGATTCTTTCTTGTAGTGTTCGCCCATGTATGGTACAAAGTTTCCGGTGGCCTTCGCCCCACGTTTACTTTTTCGGTGGCCTTCGCT
Organism: Deroplatys truncata; assembly: GCA_030765065.1. NCBI lineage: Eukaryota > Metazoa > Arthropoda > Insecta > Mantodea > Mantidae > Deroplatys > Deroplatys truncata. The sequence continues at coordinate 240,349,014 of CM060976.1, forward strand.
CCACGTTTAAGAATCAACTTTTTATTTTTAATGTTTATTTCTTTATGTATTATATATGTAAGTATACCTCTGCTGCATCAGCACTAACTTGTAAAGGAAAGTCATTCAGAAGGAAGAGGACCTTTGAGGACTTCCCAAAAAATTCATTTATATATAAGCATAGCTTAATTAAAATCGCTAGAGCCAGTTTTGATAAAATAAGACTTTTCGAAAAGCGTTCCATGTAAAAGGTATTCTGGAGTGGGGGATTTTCTTGAGAATCTTCGTATCGTATCTCTATGACATACTGAACCTAAATACCACGTTTAGTATTTATCCGGCTTTTCGTTTTTCTTATGCTGTTCACGGACACACACACACACAGACACGACCTTTTTCTTAAAATGCGTTTTTTTGGATTCAGGGTGTCTCAAAACGGTGAAATGTTAGTATCGAATTTTTGTATGGAATACAGTATTTCCCTACTTGCTATACGTAGTAGAGAAAGTAAAAATCAAATTTTGTTTACTTTTACATTTAGTTGCATTGCTTAGCATAATTAATATTTAACTTAATTACAAATTACTTATACTCAATACTTTACAAAATTTCTCTTTTAAGTGTCTGTTTTTTTCTTTTCGTTCGTTCAGCATAACGTATTTTCGTTTTTGTCGCCGTTCAATTATCTTCTACTTATTTCTTTAATACAAAGCAAATTAATTTATAATACAAAATTTCTTTGAAAGTATTTAGAATATCTTAACATAATATTTCCTAGTAATTCACAATTTAAACGTTTTAACACAATTACATATAACCCTATAAATACATTAAGCATTGTCCATCTCCTTGAGTTACAAATTTGGTTTGGTTTTATATTAATTTAATTCACATGTGACTTTCAATTCATTTAATTTCTGCGTTAGGTTTAAGGTAATGGTGTGTTTTGTAAATAATCTGAAACATCTAATGAAACAACCTTGCACAACCTAATGAGTGTGGCGATAAAATTTGCCTCCTTCGTCACTGAAGTTCTCGCGGACAAAGCCACATTGCGTGACAAGGTTCGCATATAAAATAACCGTATGGAATTTCATCAAAGACGAAACTGATAATCGCCGCTTTTGTTAACTTAGTTTGCGTTGTGGACTTGTTCCATTGTTAATCAACAAGTTCCAGGCCCCTCCTTATTTAACGTATTCCGTAAATTTTCAAGTCCTGATATACAATTCCATGATTAAACACAAAAGGAGTTCTTTTATTTGCACTCCGCCGGATGACGAGGACCTGCATGAAGAATGGACACTGGCCAGTGTTAACATCAATTTGCAATTTAAATCAGAGACTGTGTGCGCGTGGCATAAATGCACTTTTTTGTTCTAGAAGAGAGGGTGGCTATGCCATTGAGAGTCAACGATTTGTATCGCGTTCTGGTATCTAATCTAAATACGAGATGGGGAACCTCTGCACCAAATTTCGGCGGAGCGTTTCCAGCCCCCCCTACTGAAACAATTGGTTATGACCCTCGCCTATACGTAGGGGAAACTGGGGATTGCGACCAAACTGTTCAATGGGGGGAAAAGTCTACAAAAACGTGAATCTTTTTCATTTAGACATCTGAAGTATTTAACCAAGAGTATAAAAGTTCAGGTTAGTTTTATTTTTCACCTGCCACTTCATTAGTATTAAACTAGTTCAACGTTTACTGGGAACTGGGAACTTTCGTTCACACTGTCACTTCATTAAACTTAACTAGTTCAATTTCCCTTCACTTCATTCGTGACGTAGCCTTTTTCACTGGGTAGTCGAATACATGACCTGTGCGATCTCTCGCTCGCAGCAGCATCCGCTGTACGCCAGAGCAGTCGTCACAAACTCGCTCGGAGAATGACACCCCTCGTCGCACCAACTCGCTCGCTTACTGCCTGAGAACGCTCGCTTATATAGCCGTTGGACATTCTCACGGCAATCTCAAACGTTAGCGAAGCTAAAAAATGCAGAAGGTTCTGGTAATGTAGCGATAGCGCTTCCGGTGTTTTCGGAGGCAAGCGCTACTTATCGTTGTTTATCTCAGACTGCCCGTGGCCTACCTGCCGAGGCATAGCCGTTTGTTACAATATATTTATTGTTTACCTTTAGCAGGCAGAGGTCCCCTGAAACAAAAATGTCATTTATAGAAATAGGCTCAGGTGTCATTCTATGAACATAAAAAACCTGTGTGTTGCATTCATACGATTTTCTCAACTCATTCTTTTACAATCTATTTCTATAAAAGCTTATTACCTATTTAGAGTAAGGAAAGGAAGTATTTTATTCCACCCAGAAATTATATACGAGAGGCCTCCTTAACACTAAAGAAAAATGTTTCTAAAAATGTCCATGTGTGTTTGTTAGTGTGTGTCTGTGAACAGCATAACCCAAAAACATAATCCAGTTAAATGTCAAAATTCTGAATGGTAAAGGTAATGGTACGTATCACGGAGGGGGCCCCCAGAACTAGGACAGAGCACCGCAGGCAGGCCAGCCGGCTCATTGTGCTTCCAACGTGACCTCTGGGAGGGAGCAATGAAGGGGCGACCAGATCCGGATGCCGACGGACACAAGCATGGACGCGGTCACTAACGTTTCCAGATAGAACACATCCGCCACCATACAGTCCCTGCCCAAAGGCCGCCAACCTACAGGATCCCCCGGAGTGGAGCCCCGCGCTGAGGAGAAAGCTAACTCAGCGGTACCCAGCGACGCCAGGGAAGAAACCTTTACAGAGAGCAAGCCACCGCCCAGCCGCAACCCGTCGAACACCGTTGCCTGGTCCGACAACCCTGAAACAGATGACTAGGAAGATTATGGGTACAGAAAATGAGAAGAAGGAGAGCCGTGGTAGAAGATGAACCACCCCTGGCGACCCGGAGAAACCACGAAAAACCCATGGGCCATAGTGGACGGCCGCCAGGAATCGATCCTATGACCTCCCGAATGCGGGCCACAGACTTAATCACCTGAGTCATCCCGCTCGTTGAACTTCTGAATGACTTTCCTACAACTGGTAAACCAACAAAATCCTACCACACAAGAAATGTAGACCTCGTTAAAGCAAACAATTCATTTCAAATAGCAATTTTTGTGGAGTTAAACACTTGCGACATATTATTTGTTATTGGTTTGAATGGTCAAATACTTTTCTCAACTGCAAATTGCTATTTTTATCTTTTTCTTTCTTTTTTGTGCTCGTGCAAAGAGAAGCAAATTCCAAAACCATCACATAGTGACGGGTTTTAAAACCATTAGACATCACGAGAAACAACTGAATTGCAGACAAGCATTTTATATGTAGCATTCACATGACTTTCTCTACTCACTCTTCTAGGACTGTTCTTACAAAACCTTATTCTTCTGTCTGCTAATTGTTAATCCAGATAAATCACTATACATTTACACACATCATTACAGGCATAAGAAGAAGATAAGCTAAAGCGATAGTCAAATATTTTTAAAATGTACGCTCTGTGATGGATTTGAAATTCCATTTTCCTTGCATAACCACAAAGACAGGGAAGAAAGAAGAAACAAGGAAATAAAGAAAGAAAAATAAGATTAATTTACAGCTGAAAAACTATAAACTATTTGAAAATTAAAATACCAATAAATATAACGGAGATGGTTAACATCACACAAATCTACATTTTTTGTGCAGTAAGATTTTGTCGTTTCTTTTAAGTTTACCAGTTGAAAAATGAAGAGTACTTTCACGATACTCTTAGAGAATCCAAGATATACATTTTATTTGCCATTAAAAAATATGGCATTATAATAAAAAGCCATTTCTAAGAAAAATTAAAAAATAACGAAAAAGTTTGTATGTAAAGGATGCTTCGGGGTGACGGAGAGTTATTTAAGATGTTTTGTCGCATTTTTGGACGATACTGAACGAATAACCAAGTTGGTCTTTATCAAACTTTTCGTATTTGAGCTGTGCTGTTCATACCCTCAAACATGGACCCCTTTCTAAGAAGGCAGTCTTTTAATTAGAGGACTTTGAAACATGTGCTTCCATTGAAATATGGACATCAAATTTTTGGGTGGGATGCAATATTTTCTGTAACCCAGTGAGATAACTCCGCGGTAACGTATGCGGTTCGCATTCGTGAGGTCCCGGGTTCAATTCCCGGTAAGCGTCCACTCACCCATTATGGGTGTTTTCGTGGTTTCCCCGGGTCGGCAGGCGAATGCTGGGGTGGTTCCTCTTATACCACGACTCTCCTGTCTCTCATTTCTTGTAGCCATCATTACCTTCATTATCATTTGTTCCGGGCTTGTTGGACCAGGCGGCAGTGTTCGGCGTGTTGCGACTGGGCGGTGGAGGTTATTTTCTATTGTCGGTCGGGATTACTCAGTCAGAGCCCGCCTTCGATGTGGGCTTCTTCGGGGTTCTAAGTAGGTTAGGACGGTGACGGACGCGTTCTAACTGGAACCGTTATGGATCCCGTCCATGCTTGCGCACGTCGTCGTCGTCCGGATCTGGTCACCCTTAGGTCTCTCTCCTCATCCCTCCCTCCAAGGAGTCACGATAGAAGCACAAAAGGCAGGAGCTATGTACTTGTGGAGCTCTGCTGAGCTTCTGCCCCTCCATTCATCCATACCTTATTCTGAATGTAATTATCTGAGTTGAGTAAATCTCTGTAATTGGATTTTTCGAATTGATAGAGTAAATTATCCACGGTTATTATTCCTCTCTGTTGAAGTACGGTTCCATTTATTTGGCTATGTTTAATATAACAGATATTGGAGCACAGAGAAACCCGGTTTTACACACCAGATTTTCTTACATGACCCGAACGTTTTTGTGCAGTAAATCGTATAGAATAATATGACATATTTTTTTTAACCAACAATAAATGCAGATAGGTACATGAATGCCTTTTTGAAGATCCAACCGATATTGAAAATAAGCCTGGATTTGTACAACTAGGCCTTGCTACCCTGCATACAGCTAGTCATTAAATTTAGTTAGGGCATTTTGAAGATGTCGTGCATCCCCTGATTTAACTGTCTGTGATTTTTTCTATAGTGAAACTTAAAAAAATAAGATGTGTGAAACAAACCCATATATTGTAAAAACTAAAAGTAAACCTAAGATACAAACTCAACCAACTTCGGATATTAAACTCTCGATTATGAATGACAATTTCCTGAGAAGGTGCCAGAAATATGTGGATAGATGACATTTTCAACATCCCTTATGATAAGGTATGTGCTTATTATCATTGTAATTGCATCTAGGAGAAGTGAGGTAGTTGAAGGGATGCCACAATAGTTTCTGCGGGAGTTGGAGCTACGGTGCCCGGAGCGCGCGCCACCATGCCATGGCCACAGTATGAAGGAAAAGCTCTGTACGTATATGAGGCTACTAGGCACTGGTATCGAAAATAAAAATAGCAACACGTATTTAGGAAGTAAACGCAAAAATTCCGGATTAATCACCTTAAGTATTCTGCTAAAGGACACACTAGACACCAGGAATTATTAACGTATAAATAAATACCTTATCGTGAATAAAAAAATCTCATGTGTTACACTCACATGATTTTCTGTACTCTGATGCAGTAATTTGTATTACAAATTATGTAAATGTCAAGAGTGATTGTAGTGTGAATATGCATTGTTGTGTGACATTGATTTGAGATGTTTGTTGATTGTAGGCATTGTCGAGAACTGGGTTTATACGGCCTTACTGAAATTGACAATAATAGCGTGCAATAATGTAGCGAGGGGGTGAGCTGTTTATTATTATTAGAGACGAGGAAATGACGTAATATTGGCGCATTTTTCTTATATAAAAATAGACGCTAATGCTGGCGTGTTTTATTAACCAATAGCAGCTCGGTTATAATCTTTAGGCATACCGGGGTGTAGGAGTATAAAAAGGGCTAGGTCAGAGTCAAATTCGTTCAGTCCATCGGGAACATTTGTGCGTTACACGTCGCTGAGTTAAACAGAAAAAGTCATGGTGAATACATCGCATAGTTTATCGATTCGCAGGTTACGCGTAGCAAAGTTATAAAAAAATCTCAAGTGTCGTAAAGTTAATTACACAAAAAGTTGAAGTACGCGAATGGAGAATGAGCAGTAAATAAGTTATTATAACAGTTTCAGTTTGGCGAGTGTCACGATTAATAGGTGAATGTTAATAATGTGTTAAGACAATAAAAAGTGTAAAACAAATTCTTTCATCAGTGTTATCTCTGGATAAAGGACTCCTTTCCGTTTACACACCTGTATAAGATATGTGCTCGACCAAAAGATCATAGCTAGCCGGAGGACAGTGAACCCAAAATTAAATAAAATAACAGGTGCTCAGTAAAAGCTAACACAAAGTGACCGCGACAAATTGTCTTTTATACGTGCAGCAAATAAACAGTAGCATTCTTTCAAACTTAACACATAATACCGTCACAAATTGGCTTCACAACATGGGGGAAAACACAAGTATACACAAATACAAGAATATCGCCGCAACTCTTGTACAACTATTTTTACAAACTCTTATTCTCCATCTATTTCATATTAATCGAGATAAACATTTGCAGAAACGATCTTTTGACATGCAAAGAGAATTATATTTTACACAAGGCAACCAGTTCTAGCTTAAGGCGTACTATGTTCCCTTTGTTTTGTATTTGCAAGGGCAATATAGAAATACAGTAGCCTTTAAGCATAGACATATCTCTTAATAGCTGGCTGCTAGGTGCAGCACCATTCTCTTTGCCACAGATTAATACTCTTTGCATATCCAAGACAAAAAAGTGAATAACGAATTCCCATTTGAGAAAATAAGTATTGAAAAATTTAAGGGAATAACAAGCAATATCTCAAAAATGGTTCACTCAACAACAAAAATGTATGACATAAATTATGTATTTTAACGCGATCTACATTTTTTGTGTAGTAAAATTTTATCTATCTCTTATGGTTTACCAGTTATGCAAAAGTAGTTCACAATGAAGAATACTTTTGGAGACATTCCCAGAAAATTCAAGATATACATTTTATTTATTAAGAAAATATCTTAAACATATGATATTTTAATCAAAATCCTTAGAGCCATTTTTGAGAGAATTAAAAATCTCGAAAATATTCCATACAAAGGTTATTCTGGGGTGGTATTTTCTAGAAAACCTTTGTGTCGCATCTCTGGAAGATATTGAACCTAGATACCAAATTTGGTCTTTATCCGACTGTTCGTTTCTGAGTTATGCTGTTCACAGACGCACACATAGACATGTTTTCAAAAATGGTTTTTTTCTGGATTCAGGAGGTCTCAAAACATATATTTCCGGTGAAATCTCTGTATCGAATTTTTGGATGAAATACAATACTTCCCCTACTTACTATACGTAGTAGAGAAAGTAAAAATTGCAGTGCAATTCGTTAAGACATCAGCTGTTGCCCATATGTTTTTGTAGCAATGTAGATCGTGACGTAATGAATAAAGCTATTAGAGATTGGGCGTTTTGAAAGCCAGAGATGTTCACCACATCCATTGAATTGCAAATGTTTTATCCGAATACGAACAACTCTGCGGCAGTTATTGTTTGCTTGGTTGCCGACATCTGTTTTAGACGGCGCGTTCCCCGTATAATTCGCTGTAATGCAATGTCGTGATTATTGCAATATGTCGTGTAATGAGAGCACGGTTACCTTGTTCTGACTCTGCAGGGTGCAATTCTACGAACAGCGCGTGTTTACTAGATTTCATTTTGTTTAACCGGGAGAGATGAAAATAAAATCCTATGTATATAATCACAGCAATTAAACCATTAATTTCAATATGTCTTATATACAAATTACAGATACATGTACATGTACATGTTGCTTTCTCTACCATTTTTTTATAGTGGCTATTTGAAGTACTGAATTGCATACCCCTCCAAAAAATTTGATGTGTTACATTGACATGACAGGAGTTGGCTCGCATTTAGGAGGTCTCGGTTTCGATTCCCGTTGACTGCACACGATGACCTTGTTTGAATTGGGTTGGACTCGGCGGGGCAGTGGTTCCCGATACTCATGGGGGATTGGGTACACCTGGCTAATTTATCCGCCTAGGCGGGGTTGTGAGACGCCTCGATGTTCTCCGGCACCAACCATGAGAGAGAGCTGGTGGACGGTGCCTAGATATGCTGTGGCCCCACCGAGGTTGTTGGGTAGTCTCACCCGATAGGGTTTTCCCTATTGACCTGACGAGCATAAGTGGCGTATCCACTTCCGTCCCTGTCTGGAAGGATGAGGGGAAGACGGTGTCCTAACTCAACCTCGACCATGCAGGGGGGACGGTATATAAAATAGGCACCGTCCCTAATGGAAAAAATCCGCGAGACTTGTCTCCCGGGTTGCGAGGGTGTGCACTCTGAGTAGTGTAGACCTGGTCCCGTGTTTACAGGTATCCATTCTTGTACAAACTATTCTTGTAAAAGCCTATTCTTCTACTTGGTTCATGTTAATCGAGATAAATATTTGCAGAAATGTTTTATTACACATTCGTTGTAGGTATAATTCGGATAAAGTAGGTTTAAACAATACCCAAATCTCTGTTAAGCGGATTTCGATGCGATGTCTCTTAAATTCCGTTCTCTTTACACGGCCTAGAAAAACGATGAATAACGACTCACAAGGTGTCATTGCCACACTGATGTCGCAGATTGAGTTGAGATTTTTATGGTGAAAATACATCGAACACAAAAGTACGCAGTCTCCCCTTTCTGTAATCTTTATTTGGCAGGAAAAAATTATAAAATTTTAAGTTACAACGGTTGACTTTAAGTTTATGCTCTGCTGAACGATCAGCTGCCCGGTATTGTGCTATATTCGTCTTCAGATCAAGAAAAAAGCGACATCTTTAATCTTTTTTGCACCCGTCCACTTGGCAACCTGTGCTGAGGCCAAAAATACTCCCCCGTAGAACCTTCATTACACGCCAATAGAGAAGCACATAAGCTTCGTGCTACACAACGATAACCTATTTTAGCTATTTCGTAATATAGTACGTTAATGTTAAGTTAATTTAAGGAAACTATTCCACATTTAAATTGAAAATATTGTAACACCACTACCGGGGGTGGTTACCTCGCAGTAGTTGGTTACACTAGGGGCTGATAGCTCAGTGGTAGGGGGATGCGTCGGTATTGGGGTGGTAGTTAGCCCGGGGTGTTTAAATAATGCACAAGAGATGCATTGACCCAATAAATCGTATTATTGCATTAGTGTGAGTATATTAGGGACCGTAGGTGGGCCACTCAGATTGGGTTGAAGTCCGGCCAGCAAGCAGAACTTAGAGGAGATACATCCTTACCTGTTCACCTGTTGTTGTGCTGGCCACTCGTGTATGGTGAGGGGACCTGAGGTCGTCGATGATACAACTCACCCTTCAATTAATTACTACGCCGATTCTACAATGATTCAGACAATGATCTGGACAATTAATCCCTTTGAGCCAGACCCCCGTAGTATAAATACATACAGAAGAGCTGACTCCGCGTTCCTTAGCGCGGTCGTGTTGAGGTAACCGTTGATGCCAACGTTAAGTATTTATAAAAGTATTCCGAAAGATTCAATTAATGGAAGGATATAAGCAAGTACATAACGTTTCTAACAGTAATCTACGAAGAAATGATAATGTGAATACGTAAAATAAACTATCTACTTTAGTTATGTAATATAGATTTTTTTTATTTACTTATGTAAGTTACATTTTTTATACCTGTCGGCTTTTTCCTTAGAGATGTACGAGTTTTTAATTTTTGTTTTACGTATGCCTCAACTGCGTCAGTAGTAATTTGCAGAGCACGTATCCCTTAGTAGAACTGGTACGGCTAAACAATGAAGGCTTACACAAATTATAATTGTATTGTACTTTGTTTACTAATCCTTCACACGATTAAATAACACTTCACTGATGTATCCTACTATAGAGCTGTGAGATTGTTGTTAATTGCACTTTTTAACATGTAAACTTTATATATTCTCACCGCAATAAATTTTTATGTCTCACTCTGAACCCATAACGAATCTGACTGCTTGATTACGCTTCTTTGTAGCGTCTCTTACCTGAATCTGCATATTTCCTCTATTTCAAGTCTCTGATTAGCTAAGCCTACTCCAATAGGTTACTTTTATTTAACTTAAGCTTTTTCTAGTTTTTGACTGGCTATTTATAAACTGATTTAAATATTACATTATTATTGGTACAAGTATTATAGTAGCCTTATTAAACTTTCTAATTTATTGTTGTCTCAAGGTTACCTCATTATTAGCAACATTCGGCTTTTACTTTGCAATTCTGTTTGCTACGGAAAGCAGCTTGCTTCTATTCTCACAGCTCCTACATTGTTCAAATATGTAATACATTCACATAACATTATTATACATGTACATAATAATATATAATAATACAATGACTGTTACATACAATTTTTATATTATATTATACATATATTGCTTTAAAGCGGGCTGTTATTTTTTAATATTGTATAACTAGACGGATATCATTGAAGCTTTAAAAAATACTACCTCAAATTTCTAGCACTTTATGAAAATAAAACCAATTTCGAAAAGTTTTTAGATGAAAATAGGATCTTATGTAATTTTGCTTCTTCGCGGGCGTGCTTTCGGTCCCAGCCGAGAGCCAGCTGATGCAAGTAGTGCTGGTGAGGGAGATGTGGCGAGAAATGCGGAGTAATACATTTACCTTTCTCTTGACCTGACGAGTATAACGCTGCAGCAGATGTGCACAAGGTTACCACAAGATGAATGAAGTTCGTATTTTTCAAGAATCAATTGGAATGTAGAACTCGAATCTGACAAGTGAAATTCGTAATACACATAAATTCAAAGTAGTATACTGTGTATGTTTAAACAGTTTTCATATGAGAACATAGGCAGAATTTGAAGGTAGATATATATTACAAATACCTACTTTTCATGTTACTCCAAACCTTAATAAATTGTTATTTAAAATGTAGTTTATATCAAAACAAAAATATAGACGCATATTTATAATACGCCCTTCTAAAGAAATAGAGTATTACTGAATTGACGTAAATATACATACATATAACAAACACATTCAGACGTTCCAGCAATTGGATCATTCATAATTAATGCATTTATTACCCAAATAACGTTTAGTGAGAATTAACACCCACCGCATGGGGACGTAGAACTGTGGAAAGAAAATACTATATCCCTTCGTCAATGTATCAACACAACCGTGAATGGGACAGGATAATAAACTTTGCCGCTACAAATATCTCGCGCAAGACTGCACTAAAGATAACTTACAACTAAGAGGAGAAAATAGGCTTCAGTTAGTTTTTCTCTCCATAATGGGTACTTCTAAGAAAAAAACTGAAGAGTAAAAAATTGTACATTTTACAAATTCTCTCATTTAAAACTTTTTAAACACTGATATATGCAATTAGATATTATTAGGAATCATTCTAATTATATTTCCTGTCAGACTTGGGTTTGTGAGGGAATAGTTTGTAGAAGAGATATAAAGAAATCCTCTAAATATAATATAAGATTTATTTATTATGTAGATGCAGTAGTTACATTTTTAATATAGTTAGTATTCTGACCAAACATATTTTTCAATGAATAAACTTTTAAACCCTGCTAACATATTTCGTTTTATTAATCTCTTTTCAAAAGTGGACAATACTTTATCTTTTTACTTTCTCTAGTACGTACATAGTATATAGAGACTTCGATACTGATATTTCACTGGAAATACATGTTTTGAGACCCCTTGAATAAAAAAAACATTTTTATAAAACGGTTCATGTGTGTGTGTGTCTGTTCTGTATCTCTCTGTGAACAGCATAATTAAAAAAATCTGATGTGTTACACTCACATGACTTTATCTACTCTTGTACAAACTATTTTTACAAACGCTTATTCTCCATCTACTTCATGTTAATCGAGATATCGAGATGCTAATCGTGTTGCTAATTTTCTTGTAGATGCAAGAGGAATTGCTAGGCTTTAAGCTATAATCAAATATTTTAAGAGCTGGTTGCCATGTAGAGTATTCCATTCTCTTTGCATTACCAGGACATAAAAATGCATAACGAATTTGAGAAAACGTATAAGTATTGGAACATTTAAGGGAATAACAAGCAATACCTCGAAAATGTTCACTCAACAAAAAAAATGTATATGACATAAATTGTGTATTTTAACGCGATCTACATTTTTGTGTGTAGTAAAATTTTGTCTATCTCTTATGGTTTACAGTTATGCAAAAGTCGTTTACATAAAGAATACTTTTGGAGACATTTGGGATATACATTCCATTGTCAGAAAAATATCTTAAACATATGATATTTTTTTCAAAATCGTTAGAGCCATTTTTGAGAAAATTAAAATTTTGGAAAAATGTTCCATGTAAAGGGTAATCTGGGTTGGGGGAATTTCTTGAAAACCTTCGTGTCGCATCTCTGGAAGATACTGAACCTAAATACCAAGTTTGGTGTTTATCTGACTGTTCGTTTCTGAGTTATGCTGTTCACAGACACACACACAGACACACACACGGACATGCTTCCAAAAATTTTTTTGTATTCAGGGTGATTCAAAACATGTATTTCCGGTGAAACCTCAGTATCGAATTTTTGGGTGGAATACAATACTTCACCTACTTACTATAAGTAGTAGACAAAGTAATTACAAGTCGAATAAATATCAAACTTGGTGTTTAAGCTCAGTACCTTCCAAAAGATTGGATACGAAGGTTTTAAGAAAATCCTCCAAACCCAGACTGTCCTTTACATGGAATATTTTTTCAAAAATTTTGAGTTTCTATAAAATAGCTACAAATAAAACGTATATTTGTATTTTCTGGGAATAGCATGTGAAGCCATCTTCATTTGGAAGAAATTCTGTATAATCTTGTATAACTAGTAATCCTTAAGCAAAAGTTCTAACAACTTTCTTTGGATTCAAATCAAACGTACTATTAAATCTATTTACGTCACGTTAAACAAATTTGAAGCAAGGCAGGGAAGCAGCAATTAAGTCCGCCACTGAAGGCGACAAAGTTATTTACCCTGAGCAGGTGCGGGATATTTTGCCGCCAGTTACATTGCTCCAGGCGTTACGTCAAACGGCAAGAGGTGGAGAAATGTAAACGTGTAATATATTTTAGTGTCGATAGGCTGCATATCTCCCCGGGGGCAAGCTGTGTTCCGTAAACACGGCTCTGTTAACACCTTCCTTTGTGTCCTGCTCTTCTAACAGATACCTTACCTCAGGTGGTATTCCATGTGCCATCACACTCCGTGCCACTGACAATCGAGAGATGGATTTATATAGCACGTCTCGACTAACAGACAAATCCTTTATTACCTCATGTTGGGAATATGTGTTTTATTTACTCTTGGGGGACGTATTGTTCAACAAATGTATTTTGTGATTAACCTAGCTACCACATTCACTCATGTGTTACAAATTATTCTACCACCTAGTTCATACAAATTAATGGAATTAACTATTCTTCCACACAAACCGTGTGGATAAACACCAAACATCGTATTTAGGTCCAGTATCTTCCAGAGAGGCGACACGAAGGTTTTCAAGAAAATCCCCCCACCCCAAATTACCTTTACATGGAACACTTTTCAAAAATTGTAATTTTCTCAAAAATGGCACTATCGATTTTGATTAAAATATATGTTTAAGGTATTTTCATGACAAATGAAATGTATATCTCGAATTTTCTGGGAATGTCTCCAAAAGTATTCTTCATTGTGAACGACTTTTGCATAACTGGTAAACCATAAGAGCTAGACAAAATTTTATTATGCGAAAAATGTAGATCGCGTTAAAATACACAGTTTATGTCATATACATTTTTTTCTTGAGTGAACCATTTTCGAGATATTGCTTGTTATTCCCTTAAATTTTCCAATACTTATACTTTTTCTCAAATTCGTTATTTATTTTTTTTTGTCCTGGTAATTCAAAGGGAATGGAATACTCCACATAGCAACCAGCTCTTAAAATATTTGACTATCGCTTAAAGCCTAGCAATTCCCATTGCATCTACAAGAAAATTAGCAATAAGATTAACATCTCGATTAACGTGAAGTAGATGGAGAATAAGCGTTTGTAAAAATAGTTCGTACAAGAGTAGAGAAAGTCATGTGAGTGTAACAGATTAGAGTTTTCTTCAGTTATGCATTGATTCATTATATAGAAATATTTTATTGCAATTATTTATGTATTTTCTTATCATGTCTGTATACGAGAAATTACTAATTATACGAGTTAATAAATCCGGTATCAAAGCGCTTTTAGCTCTGTGCTACCGGAATCTGGGAAATGCAGCAAAATCATTGATACTTTACTTTCGCAAAAAAGATCATTGTGTGTCATACTTTCTATAATGACACGTGCAAATCACTTTCTAAGTGACAGAGTGCGACGAACCTCCCTATCTGGCTGCTAGTCTTCCTTCTGGTATGGGTGTTGACTTGCTGTAAGAGAATACTCCTATTCCACTTCTGTGTCGACCTATGATCTCAACTCCGATCTGGGGAGTGGAGAAATGGAAAAGTTTTTCACTTTAACTGTAATTTATTTGCACGCTTCTTCGCAGCTAGCCGTGAATTCTATCCCACAATTATTTTACTCGGTTATGCGGGCTTATCTATCAACCTGTATTTCCCATCCTAAGTTGCTTCTAAACTGTTAAGTTTACTCACACGCTCAGCCAATTAAATGGCATGAAGTTTACCCCCCTCTGAGGAAATTGTATAAATTCGTGCGAATCCCAGAGCTTTGCTACATGTATGCATCCCACTAAAGATGTAATTTTTCCCAAAACTATTTGAAGCAATATTTTGATTGGATGATCATATAAGCGTCATATGAGAACATACGCCCTCGTGTCTTCCCTCATGGCAAGTTCGGATTCCGTTTCTGTCCCGGTGTATCTTTTTACAATCTCTACTCGTCTCTATCACTCGTCTCTGCTGGGCATGTTCAACCGATACTCTGTGATTCGAGTCACCCTAGAGATTTTCCGCCTGGTAGTTTCAGGCATGTAAACTGTAAAGCTGCATGACCAACTAGCTTCCGTTACATTTACCATATAACTAATATAAACTTACGTAATATTAAAGTAGATATTTGCATTGATTCACCAGTGTTCTTGGTACAAAAGCAACTTGACAGCGTACAATTCCTATATACTACACGAATGTATATAGTTTAAATACTAGAATATGACAAATAACCTACATGTGGCATTTATTAGACTGAAGAAAGCTGAAGATAGCTGTTTGGTAACCAGCACTACAGCTTCCAATATGTTGCCTGTCCATATGAGAGAACCAAGAATGGTACAGCTCAACACTAAAGTAAAACATTCTGATATGTTACACTCACATGAGTTTTTCTACTCTTGTACAAATTATTTTTACAAATACTTACTCTCCATATGCTTCATGTTAATCAAGTTATCGAGATGTTAATATTATTGCTAATTTTCTTGTAGATGCAATGGGAACTGGTAGTCTTTAAGCGATAATCAAATATTTTAAGTGCTGGTTGCTATGTGGAGTATTCCATTCTCTTTGCATTACCAGGACAAAAAAACGAATAACGAATTTGAGAAAAAGTATAACATTTAAGGGAATAACAAGCAATATCTCGAAAAGTTCAACCAACAAAAAAGATGCATATGACATAAATTATGTATTTTAACGCGATCTACATATTTCGTGTAGTAAAATGTCTACCAGTTATGCAAAAGTCGTTCACAATGCAGAATGCTTTTGGAGACATTCCCAGAAAATTCGAGATATACATTTCATTTGTCATGAAAATATCTTAAACCTATGATATTTTAATAGAAATCTTTAGAGCCATTTTTGAGAAAATTAACAGTTTCGAAAAATGTTCCATGTAAAGGGTAATCTGGGGTGGGGCGATTTTCTTGAAAATCTTCGTGTCGCATCTCTGGAAGATACTGAACGTAAATACCAACTTTGGTGTTTATCCGACTGTTCGTTCACAGACACACACACACGGACATGTTTCCAAAAATGCTTTTTTTGGATTCAGGACATCACAAAACATGTATTACCGGTGAAATCTCGGTATCCAATTTTTGGGTGGAATACAATAGTTCCCCTGCTTACTATACGTAGTAGAGAAAGTAGAAAGAACAATAATAACGCTAGGTAAAATATAAACTAATACACAATGTAATCAGAGAAGTGCATATAATACGGCCAGTCCTTGAGAATCATGCGCACCAACTAATCGCAAATGAACAGATAACCGCACGCCCAGCATCGGGACTACCGGGCGAGACGTAATCGATTCACGGGGAAGTAACTGTGCTCTACCGGCCACTAGTTATAATAACAAGCCATATAGTAGTATTACATTCCACCCAAAAGTTTGTTACCATGATTTCACGCACAAACGATCATTTGGGTGAACACCTAACAGCATCTCCCGAGGATGCAACACAAGGATTTTCAAGAAGATCCCCAAAATATTTCTTACATGTAAATTTCCTTATTTTCATTTATTTATAATGAGTTTAAAGACATTGATTAAATGATATACATCACGGACAAAATTAATACATATCTTAAATTCTATAGGAATATCCGGTGAGGTTCTCTCGAATGAATGACGTTTGTATAATTGATAAACCGTACGGGATAGACAACATGTAGATCACACTTATCACACAATTCATGTCAAATAAAATGTTGCGGTATTACCATTTCCAAAATATTCTTGTTATTGGTTTTAATTTTCAAATACTTATACCTATTTCAGGTGGTAAGATATTAGTGGTTTTGCTTTCCTATCACATACATAGTAGGTAGAGAGAATATTACATTCCAACCAAAAATCCGATATCCAAGAATAGTTTTTTAAGCCCCCTAAATAAATAAAAGCGAATGCGTGTGTATAACTCAAAAACGAAAAGTCCCATAAATACCAAATGTTCTATTTTGCTTCAGCATGTTCGAAAGATATGATACGAAAATATTCAAGAAAGACCCCCACCTATAGCTACCCCTTATATGGATTATTGTGGCCTATCAGTAAGCATTGTCATTAACAGACGCATTATTGTGGTGCATTGTCGATAGCATTACTGGGTTCCTTTGATTTTTTTCAGCTTAACAATTCCTCCTTTGGCGCGGAACAAGCCAGAGAGTGGGGTTTGTTTGAAAACGGTCTGGTATGACGACAACCCTGGCTGGCTTGCCTAGACACGTTTGGAGGGGGGGAATATAGTTATTGTCACTTGTGTGAGATCAGTGGAAGCAGCAAGTCGCGTGTGTGGTAAGTCCTCGAGTTCGGGGCATCTTACCTCATTCTGTTTTCCTAAGTGCACAATGTAGAGTCGCCAAACTTTGTCAATAAATTCCAGTCAATGTGTGTTATGTAATGCTTTTGTATAATGTAAAACCTCACCCCTTCATCTAAATCTAAACACCAAGGTCCCGGTCCTCTTGCCGTAAGCGAGTTACGCTCCCCTATGTGCGAGTTGGGGTGATCGAAATTTAATTTTTGCTAGAAACTCTATGCCCCTCATCCCAGCATGTAACAAAGTTTTTTCCTATTTTTAATTTTCTCAAAATGGCTATAAAGTTTTTGATTAAAATACGATGTTTTTAAGATATCTGCATGATAAATAATATCTATGTATATCTTGAATTTTCTGGGTATAGGCTGCGAAGTCCTTTTCCTTTTCATAAGGATTGGAAAGACGTGGAGAACAGAATTTGGGTACCGAAGGATACATCAGCATTGTAAAGCTGTTCATAATAATGAATACCACAATGGAGGCCGAGGTTTTCATTTCGTTTTTGGAGTGTAACTTATCACATTTTCACTTTCCCATCAGAAATGCAATTCAATTTTCAGATTCCACTAATAAGTTCTCCGTTTTCTGTTTTAACAGATATTATTTGCACCATACAGAAGCAGACGGTTAATGAAATTCCGGAGTAATTGCCTAGTTCAATCTCTATATATCAATATAGAGCTTATAACAAGTACCTCCATGTTTCATTCTGGGCTACACGAACAAAAAGAAGCTCTGTCGTTGACTTTTATTTCACTTTATATTCCATGTTCTTCTATTCTATTAATAGAGATCACTTTGTTATTTATGGAAATACTGCATAGCCTAGAAAAAGATTGGTCTATGTGTTGAATCACGAAAGTGCCACATCAATGGATAAAACAGTTTTGTAAACCATAACTAACATATTTTGGTGTTATTGATTGATCGCGCTTTTTTACGTCACTGGAGGGCATAAAATTGCTCTAAAATACCAATATCTGTAATAATACTATATAGAGAGAAAATATGTGCGTAGATACAATATAAAAATTATTTACAAAGCCTATGTACTGTATTTATCAAAACGTTGACAAATATACAAATACAAGGTTAATTGCAATTCACCCATTTACATTCTCTACTACGTATAGTAGATAAGAAGGGGAAGTATTGCATTCCACTCAAAAATTTTATACCGAGATTTCACCGGAAATGCATGTTTTGAGACCCCTGAATCCCAAAAAAAGCATTTTTGGAAACATGTCCGTGTGTGTGTCTGTGAACGAACAGTCGGATAAACACAAAGTTGGTATTTACGTTCAGTATCTTCCAGAGATGCGACACGAAGGTTTTCAAGAAAATCGCCCCACCCCAGATTACCCTTTACATGGAACATTTTTCGAAACTGTTAATTTTCTCAAAAATGGCTCTAACGATTTTGATTAAAATATCATATGTTTAAGATATCTTCATGACAAATTAAATTTATATCTTGAATTTTATATATATATATATATATATATATATATATATATATATCTTGATCTTGTATATCTAGTATTCTTCATTGTGAACGACTTTTGCGTAACTGGTAAACCATAAGAGATAAACAAAGTTTTACTACACAAAAAATGTAGATCGCGTTAAAATACATAATTTATGTCATACACATTTTTTTGTTGAGTGAACAATCTTTGAGATATTGCTTGTTAATCCCTTAATTTTTTCAAAACTTAGTTTCTCAAATGGGAATTCGTTATTCATTTTTTTACTTGGATATGCAAAGAGTATTAATCTGTGGCAAAGAGAATGGTGCTGCACCTAGCAACCAGCTATTAAGAGATATATCGATGCTTAAAGGCTACTGTATTTCTATATTGCCCTTGCAAATACAAAACAAGGGGAACATAGTAGTCCTTAAGCGATAGTCAAATATTTTTAGAACTGGTCGCTATGTGTAAAATGTAATTCTCTTTGCATGTCAAAACATCGTTTCTACAAATGTTTATCTCGATTAATATGAAATAGATGGAGAATAAGGGTTTGTAAAAATAATTTGTACTAGAATAGAGTAAGTCGTGTGATTGTAACAGATCAGATTTTTACATAAACACCGGTCTCGCGGCTGACATACAGTATAATATAATCATACATACACCTTCGATATTTATTGTAATGTGTTTTTCTAAAATTAAAATACATATTTAATAAACAATAAACTTAAAAATGTTCATATACAATTCAGAAAACAGCTGAAGTATTTCACTCATATGACATTTTGTATTCGCTCTTCTACTCGCTCTTCTACAAACTATTTTTAAAAGCTTATTCTTAATAAACCTCCATTACACATTTTCTTTAATAACCACGAGAAAAAAAATCATATGTGTTACATTCACTTGCTTTCTCTACACTCTGTCGTTTATTACGAAAGTTTATTTTTCCATCTACTTCAATGAGAGAATCCATTGAAGAGATAGCCACATTACAAATTTCATTATATTGTATGCAAAGGCAACAGCAATAGTCAAACGTTTAAGAACTAGACGCTATATGCTGACCTTAAAATTCCATAATGTTTTCATGCAATCACGAGAGACAACTGAATGTAACAGGACTTTAAATTGTGTGCTTTAAAGAGATCTACATTTTTGCTCTCTCTACTACGTATAGCAAGTAGGGGAAGTATTGCATTCCACCCAAAAATTCGATACCGAGATTTCACCGGAAATATATGTTTTGAGGCCCCCTGAATCCAAAAAAACACTTTCAGAAAAAGGCCCGTATTTGTATCTGTGTACCTGTGAACAGTATAACTGAAAAAGTAAAAGACGGATAAATACCAAACTTTGTATTCAGGTTCAATATCTTTCAAAGATACGACAAAAAGATGTTCTAAAAAATCCCAAACTACCCTTAAATGAAACATTTTTCGAAATTTTTTTCTCAAAAGTGGCTCTTTTTCGATTAAAATATGATATATTAAGTTATTTTCATGACAAATAAAATGTATATCTTGAATTAAGTCCTCTTCGTTCTGAATGACTTTCGCATAACTGGTAAACCGTAAGAAATGGACAAACCATTTTACACAAAAAATGTAGAGTTCGTTAAAACACACAATTTATACCTTATACTTTTTTGTGTGGAGTGAACCATTTCCGAGAAATTCCTTTAATTTGTTTAAATTTTCCAATACTTATGTTTTTCTCAAATGTTTTTTTATGTCCTGGATATACAAAGAGAATGGAACGCTTCCACATAGCAACCAGCTCTTAAAAGATTTGACTACCGCTTAAAGCCTACCATATTCCCTTTGCACCTACAAGAAAATTACCAATAAGATAGTTTCTGCCAATGTATATCTCGATTAGCATGAAAACGATGGAGAATAAGCGTTTGTAAAATTAATTTGTAAAAATACTTTGTACAAGAGTAGATAATGTCGTGTGAATATAGCACATGAGATTTATTCTATGGCACCTTTTTCATCAATCGCTTAACGTTTACCAGTTGTACAAAATAATACAATCTCCTTCTGAATGAACGGCACTTCACAGGCTATTCCAAAAAAATTCAAGATATCCATTTCACTTGTGATGTAAATATGTTTAATATATAGTATTTTAATCAAAACTGTGAGATCTATTTTTGAGAAAATAAAAATTTCAAAGAAAGTTCCATGTAGAGTGTGATTGGAGAAGGGGGATATTCCTAGAAATATTCTAATCGCATCTTTGAAGAAAACTAAACTTAAATGCCATATTTGGTATTTAACCGAATTTTTGTTTTTGAGTTATGCTGTTCAAACACACATACATGGACCTTTTTCTAAAATGGTTTTTGTTTGGGTTTGGAGATTTTTCAGGTAAAATATGAGGCAATATTTTTAACACTTAAAAGATATCAGTATAATTATATAATATGAAATTTTGTAGCAACCACCTTAAAGTAATATGTATAATATGATATATAAAGTGTATGTTACAGTCATTGTATTATGTTTATATTATTATGTACATATATAATAATGTTATGTAAGTGTATTAAGTAATTTAACAATGTAGGAACTGTGAGAATAGAAACCAAAAGTTGCTAACAATGAGGTAACCTTGAGGCAATAATGAATTAGAAAGTTTAATAACGCTACTAGTAATTCTTAGAACAATAATCTACTATTTTAAACAGTTTATAAATAGCCAATCAAAAACTAGAAAACCTTTAAGTCAAATAAAAGTGTTCTATTGGAGTAGAGTTAGCCAATTAGAGACTTGAAATATAGTAAATATACAAATTTAAGCGGTAGACGTCAGACGCTAGAAGGCAGCATTCTCGAGCAGTTCGATTTAATACGTTTCCAGTGTGATACAGAACAATGCATTACGGCATGAATAATATAAAGTTTACGTGATAAAAAGTACAAATAACAATAACCTCACAGCTGTACAGTAGGATACACCATTGAAGTGTTATTTAATCGTGTGAACGATTAATGAAACGAAGAAAAATACCATTATAATTTGTGTAAGTCTTCATTCTTTAGCCGTACTACCCCTGCTAAGAGATACGTGTTTCTGCAAATTACTACTGACGTAGCCGAGGCATATATTTAAATAAACATTAAAATGCAAAGTTAATTTTTAAACGTGGGGGTGAAGGCCACCATAAAGTAAAAGTGAGGCGAAGGCCACCGGAAAGTTTGTATCGTACGTGTGGCGAACACGTGCAAACCGACAGTGCAGCAATAACCCTCTCAAATCTCGACTTCGAATTTTTTGGTGGAATACAATACTTCTCCTACTTACCATACCTAGTAGAAAGTGAATAACGTATAACAACTTGCCATTAGCTTGAACAATAAATACCTGAAAATTCAAACTAATAACAAAAAATCTGATTTATTACACACACATGACTTTCTCTACTCTTGAACAAACTATTTTTACAAACTCTTATTCTCCATCTATTTCATATTAATCGAGATAAACATTTGCAGAAACGATTTTTTGACATGCAAAGAGAATTACATTTTACACATAGCCACCAGTTCTAAAAATATTTGACTATCGCTTAAGGCCTAATATGTTCTCCTTGTTTTGTATTTGCAAGGGCAATATAAGCACAGACATGTCTCTTAATAGCTGGTTGCTATGTGCAGCACCATTCTCTTTGCCACAGATTAACACTGTTTGCATATCCAAAATTATGACATAAATTTATGACATAAATTGTGTACTTTAACGCGTTCTGCATTTTTGTGTAGTAAAAACTTTGTCTATCTCTTATGGTTTATCAGTTATGCAAAAGTCGTTCATAATGAAGAACACTTTTGGAGGCATTCCTGGAAAATTCAAGGTATACATTTTATTTGTCATAAAAATATCTTAAACATATGATATTGTAGTCCGAATCGTTACAGCCATTTTTGAGAAAATTAAAATTTTCGAAAAATGTTCCATGTAAAGGGTAATCTGGGGTGGGGGATTATTTTTAAAAACCTTCGTGTCGCATCTCTGGATGATACTGAACCTAAATACCACGTTTGGTGTTTATCCGACTTTCGTTTTTGAGTTATGCTGTTCACAGACACACAAACACACACACACAGACACGCACACGGATATGTCTCCAAAAATGCTTTTTTTTATCCAGGAGGCCTCAAAACATATATTTCTGGTGAAATCTCAGTATCGACTTTTTGGATGGAATACAATAATTCCCCTACTTACTATACGTAGTAGAGAAAGTAAAAATATTAAATGGAATCTGAAGTGCCTAATATAAGAAAAAGTGTATTTGATAAATGTGTGCCTTAAATAGATACATACTTTTTATGTAACAAGATTTTTGTATGCTTAACGATTTACGAATTACACGAAAGTCATTCAGAATAAAGAGGACTTCATAGGCTGTCCCATAGAATCCAAGATATTTATTTTATTTTGCATAAATATAGATTAAACAGCTTTTTCTACATAAATGGTAGTGGGTGTCTTACCAAGTTAGCCATTTAACCGAATTTTCGCTTATGGGTTACACAGTTTTACACCAAACAAGCCCTTACATTTAACATTCCTCGAGATTTTAATTTTTTTTTTAGAAATGGCTCTAACAATTTTGATTCAAATGCTATGTACTAAACATATGTGCACGACAAATAAAATGTATATCTTGAATTTTCACTTGGAAGGAATATTGTATAATCTTGTATAACTGGTAAACGTTAAGCGATAGACGAAAACGTACCATACAAAAAATGTAGATCTCTTTAAAACACACAATTTATTTTAAATAGCTTTTTTGTGGAATAAACCATTTCTGGATTATCCGTTATTATTTGTTCGAATTATTCAATACTTAGTCATTCACTGAGCTACCATGGCAACATTCCGGAAGGATATTAAATTCGCCAACAGATTCACATTCTCAATACAGAGATCCTCTGGTTTGCGGCGACAAAGTGCGAATCGGTTGGAGAATTTAATGTTCTAACGGCATGCTGTCATGATAGCTCAGTGGCTTGAGCAACCGTGCTTCAAATACCGGCAATGGCATTGGATATTTCCGTCGTCTGATTCTACCTTTCTAACCTTGTCCAACACACGTCTTGTGTGGAAGAACAATTAATTCACCTAATAGTGATCCAAACTAAGAAGCCTGGGACTTAAAGCACTTACAACATTGTAAGTCGCCATTGGGGTAGTCATCTCAATACAATTTGAGATCTCCTTGTGGTTTACCGGGAAAAATACGAATCTTCTTCTTCTTCACTTCAAGGATTAGGTGTTACACCTGTTCCGTCTTCGCATTGAAGTAGAATAGTATCTTTACGTTATTCGCCCACATTTTGGGCGCCAATTTGAAGAAGGTTTGTTGCTGCTACGTATGAAAAGTCAGTTTGAAGAAGATGTGTTATATTTCGACTGTTGGGGAGCCGAACTTGTAGTAGTTGCAACCGCACGTATAGTACCCGGTTTCCGGTAGCCTTCGCCACAAATGTACTTTCCGGTGGCCTTTGCCGTAAAATGTTTAAAAAATATTAACTTTGTAATTCGACTGTTTCTTTAAATATTATATATTTATGTTTGCCTCGGCTGCGTCAGTATTTTTGTTAGAGACATGGATTTCTTAGCAGGGAGTGGTGCGACTGAAGAATGTAGGCTTACACAGATTACAATTTTTAATCCACTCCTTTTTATTAATTCTTGACACAATCTAAATAACGCTTCACTGATATAGAGAGCTGTGAGATTCTTTCATTAATTAATTACTGCACTTTTTAACACTTAATACTTATTTTCATCTCATACGAATACGTATTAAATTACTGGAGGACGTGACTCGCGTCCGGTTAGGAACACTGTCTACGACCAACGCGTCCAGTTATGAGCCCCGTCTACAAGCAACTGAACGGATTTCAACCACCTAAACCTTAAATTTCTGTATTTCAAGTCTGTGATTGGCTATTCCTAATCCAATAGAATACCTTCATTTAACTAAAGCTTTTTCTGCTTGTTCATTGACTATTTTATAAACTGTCACAAAAATTTATATTATTGCTTCCAAAAATCACAAGTAGTATTGCTAAACTTTCAAGTTCATTATTGCCTCAAGGTTACCTCATTGTTACCTCATTGTTAGCAAATTTTAACATATTATTATTTTAACATATTATTATTCTCACAGCTCCTACATTATTAAATTATGTAATACATTCACATAACATTATTACACATGGATAGATTAATATAAACATATATAATGATTGTAATATACACTTTTATACATTTTTACATACACATATTGCTTTAAGGCGGACTTTTATAGATTTTATATATTATATAATTAGGCTGAAATTATTTAAGTGTTAAAAAGTTTTATTTGCTTTCTATTTCCATCTCTTTCTTGGGCGCCAGATGTGTCTTTTTCTGGCGGTTTATATTTATTAATTAATAACAGTATTCTTTCTTCACTCATATGGTTCATGTGCTCTTTCCAACAGTGTTTATTTTCTTCAATTTTATCATATAATTTATAAATATTCAGTTCTTCTGTAATTGTTTCATTTCTTATTAAGTCTAGTCTAGCCATCCTTTAGTTCTCCGTAAAAATCTCATTTCCGCCGATTGAATTTTACTTTTGTCGGTTTCTTTTATTATCCCAGATTCGCTGCCACACATGATCACCGGGACTGCCATGGTCAGCTTTGTTTCTTTTCTTGTTTTATTTTGTAGAGTTCTTGTTATTGTTCCGCATGTTTGTTGAAATTTATTTATCTTATTATCTATATCGCTATCCACATCTAAACTTATGTCAAAAACCAAGTGACTAAAATTCATGCCTTGTTCAAGGATATTATTTCCAATGCATATTTTTGTTCTCACTGGGTATTTTCCTTGATGAGGCATTAATTTGGTCTATTTAAGGAAATCTTTAAACTATATATGTTCCCCAGTTGGTACATTTTATAAATAGAGCGTTGTAGGTTAATACGAATCATTTGGGGAGTTTAATGTTCTACGGACTTGTTGTCATGATAGCTCAGTGTTACAGCAACCGGATGGAAATTGAGAGATCCGTGGTTCAAATCACAGCGATGGCATTGCCTTTTCCAGTCATCTGATTCTAAATTTCCAACGTTGTCCAACACACGGCTTGTGTGGAAGAATAATTAATTCCACTTAGTCATTATTTTAAAGTATTGTTCAGTGTTTAGTTCTTTCCCGCGATGCCAAGGAAAAAGTATGAAATTTTAAAGTCCAACTCTAAAATATTTGACTATCACTATTCCCTTTATATCTACACTACGTGATCAAAAGTATACGGAAACCTGGCTGAAAATGACGTACAAGTTCGTGACGCCCTCCATCGGTAATGCTGGAAGTCAATATGGTGTTGGCCCACCCTTAGCCTTGATGAAGCGTTCACTCTCGCAGGCATACTTTCAATCAGGTGCTAGGAGGTTTCTTGTGGAATGGCAGCCCATTCTTCACGGAGTGAGGAACTGAGGAGAGGTATCGATGTAGGTCGGTGAGGCCTGGCGCGAAGTCGGCGTTCCAAAACATCCCAAAGGTGTTCTATACGATTCAAACCTGGACTCTGTGCAGGTCAGTCCATTACAGGGATGTTATTGTCGTGTAACCACTCCGCCACAGCCCGTGCAGTATGAACAGGTGCTCGATCGTGTTGAAAGATGCAATTGCTCTTCAACAGTGGGAAGCAAGAAGGTGCTTAAAATATCAATTTAGGTCTGCACTGTGATCGTGTCACGCAACACAACAACGGGTGAAGCCATTTCAGGAAAAACGCGACTACACCATAACACCACCACCTCCGAATTTCACTGTTGGTACTACACACGCTGGCAGATGACGCTCACCGGGCATTCGCCATATCCACACCCTGCCATCGGATCGCCACATTGTGTACCGTGATTCGTCACTCCACACAACGTTTTGCCACTGTTCAATCGTGTAATGTTGACGCTCCTTACACCAAGCGAGGCGTCGTTTGGCATTTTCCTGCATGATGTGTGGCTTATGAGCAGCCGCTCGACCATGGAATCCAAGGTTTCTCACCTCGCGCCTATCATAGTACTTGGAGTGGATCCTGATGCAGTTTGGAATTCCTGTGTGATGGTCTGGATAGATGTCTGCGTATTACTCTTTACGACCCTCTTCAGATGTCGGCGGTCTCTGTCAGTCAACAAACGAGGTCGGCCTGTACGCTTTTGTGCTATACATGTCCCTTCAAGTTTCCACTTCACTATCATATCAGAAACAGTGGACCTAGGGATGTTTAGGAGTGTGGAAATCTGGCATACAGACTTCTGACACAAGTGACACCCTATCACCTGACCACGTTCGATGTCTGTGAGTTCCTCGGAGCGTCCCATTCTGCTGTTTCCCAATGTCTAATGACTACTGAGATCGCGGATAATGACCACCAGGCAGTAATTGGCAGCACACGGTACCTAAGATGAAAAACATATGTTTGTGGGAGTGTTGGGATACTTTTGATCACATAGTGTATAACGAAATGTGTAATGTAGGAAGGGTTTACCTGAACTAAACTGAATTGCATAGGAAAATAAACTTTCGATAGTAATTTGTATACCCACCATCAAAGAATAGATGTTAGAAAACGTCATTTGAATGAAACCTCGACATCGAAGTTTTAGGTGAAATACAATGCTTTCCCTACGTAGTAGAGAAAGTAAAAGCTGAAACAAAATAATATTCACTTGTGTAGGCGTTAGCTTGTTGAAAGTAAAACAATGGGAGTAGCTAGCAATAATTTTTATATCCGGCGTATGATTTCCAGTTGGATTGTGTTATCGCTGTTCGGAATGTGTATCATTTCCCATAATATCACATAAAACAATATCGCAGTGGTATGATGGACGAGTTTACACCTGGACGATTAATTTGGTTCGCTTTTGATTGATTTATATCCCAACTGCTACTTCGCTCAATCGATGTTCCTCTATGCCTCGTCGCACTCCGCGTTCCCCACAGTAAAAGAGAACGGACAGAAAGTTTTTTTATGCCCATTCGTCATGCAAGGTAGCCGCCGCCGCGTGCCTTGATATTTTGGGATTAATTTATTCTGCACGTCCAAAAAAAATGGAATATCCCAAAGGCGCAGGATTTCAAAATATCCATCTATATGAATATTGGCACGCATTTGTTATAAATCGGCAAGAGCTGAAAAAAATATCATACTTAAATAAACTGGGCTAAATTTACATCTGAGTATATTATTGTGTTTAATTATTACATTTTAAAGCTGTGTGTATAAATATTTTGTGGTTTAAAAACTCCAGTGGCTAATGTGATGCGTCAGACACGCATTAGGGTAGGAACAAGTTCATGCCTAGGTGAACGGTGAAAGGCTGAGTGGCTGGAAGGCATGTTTCATAACGACGGTCCACTATTAACTGTCCGTCTCTATTGGTTTGATGTCAAAATTCTGACACTAAAACATTGACCTATGAAGACAGGTCACTTTCAGGTTCAGGAGCGAAGGAAAAGGGAGGAGTAAGACAAACATTAAGTAAGGACTATAGTAGAAGTGGTTTCGTATTTCCTTACTAGTATAAGTAGCCGTGCATTTTATCGACAGGATTCCATTCGCTTGGTTATATTGTCACAGGCTCCCTGGGTGTGACTTGGGGGTGTAGTGAAAGGAGGTAGAGCAGGAATATTAAATGTATCGACAGCAAATAATTATCTCTTCATATTATGTTTTACGTATTAGCCGAATGTGTAAGAGGTGCTTGGTGTACAAGTATTAAGGACCTGCTTAATTAAGTTTACAATAAAGAAGATATCTTAGAATATTCCCCACTGGGGCTTACTTTAAGGAACTGGCACGATATGTCTCAGAGGAGCTGGGTCCTGCAGCAAGCGGACCGAAGTTACCGACGTCTCTCGACGAGCGACCAACGACAAAGCGAACGCGGGGAGCTCGGAGCGCTCGCTTATATCTGCTCTAGTTTCCTACCGGTGTCTCCGAATTATGACGGTAGCATTTACCATATATGGTGTGCCACCACCCAGTATTTACGTGGATTTACAGGCTTTTCCTAGAGACGCGTGACATCTTGGAACTTGCATAATGCAACCTTATGAAACATTATTTTATGAATTTCTATCCGGGACGTGATGTCACGGTAAAGTCCACTGGGGCTATCATAGTATGGGGTAAGCCACTTATATCCTGTCACGTATACAGCTTAAAAAAGTTTCAGACCAGTCAGAAAAGTATGAAATACACTTCTGTATTAAATTAGAAAATTGTGACAGGTTCAAAAAGTGATATAAATTAATAATATTTAATACTAAGTTCAATAATCAGAAGCTCCTCGCATACGTATGCCTTTTCACTTTCTATACCACGAACATAGTAGATAGAGATGGTATTACATTCTACCCAAAAACTGGATATGGAGATTTCACCGGAAATATATGTTTTAAAGCCCCTGAAGCAAAAACATTTCTAGAAACGGGTCCTGTGTGTCTGTTAACAGATAACTCAAAATTGAAAAGTGGAATAAATACCAAACCTGATATTTAAGTTCAGTATCTTCCAAAGATGCGACACAAAGGTTTTCAAGAAAATTGCCCCACCCTAAACTACCCTTTACATATAACATGTTTCCAAAATTTTGATTCCCTAAAATGGCTCTAACGATTTTAAATACATATATTAAAGATATTTACATGACAAAATATATATCTTGTCCTCTTCATTTGGAAGGAATTTTCTATAATCTTGTATAACTGGTGAACGTTAAGCGAAAGACGAAGACATATTACACAAAAAATGTATATCTCTTTGAAACACACAGTGTATTTCAAATAGAATTTTTGTAGAATAAACCATTTCCGAAATATCGGATATTAATTCTTCGATTTGTTCAAAAACTGTCATTATTTTAAAGTCCTCTAGGTTTTCAGTTGTTTCTCGCGTTGCATGAAAACAGGGTGGAATTTTAAGGCCAGCATATAGCATCCAGTTCTTAAATATCTGACTATCGCTGTTATTTTCCTTTTCTGAAGAAATGTGTAATGTAGCTATTTCTGGAAAAGTTTATGTGGATTGTATAAGCAATTTGGGTAAAGAAAGTAATGTGATTGTAATTCTATTTCCGGTGAAATCTCGATATCAGGTATGTTGTTCAGTAATACAAAATTAATCTCCCTACAATAGGTAAGTGGCAGAGAAAGTATGAAATACCTTTACATACAACATGTTGAACTAGGTAGTTGCTTTACGTATGGAAAGACAATTTGAAGTAGGTATTGTATTGTAGTTCAACTGTTGGGGAACCGAACATGAAATAGTTGCAACCGCACGTACGGTAAAAAGTTTCCGGTAGCCTTCGCCCCAAATGTACTTTCCGGTGGCCTTTGCACCAAGTTTAAAAATATTAACTTTGTAATTTTGACTGTTTCTTTAAATATTGTATATTTATGTTTGCCTCGGCTGCGTCAGTGTTTATTTTTAGAGACATGAATGTCTTAGCAAGGCGTGGTGCGGGTGAAGAATGTAGGTTTACACAGATTATTATTTTTACTTCACTACATTTATTAATCCTTGACACAATTTAAATAACATTTCATTAATATAGAGAGCTGTGAGGTTCTTTTATTAATTACATGCACTTTTTAACACGTAAACTATTTTCGTCTCACACGAATACGTATTAAATTTCTCGAGGACGCATCCCGCGTCCGGTTAGGAACACTGTCTACGATCAACGCGTCCAGTTACGAGCGCTGTCTAAAAGCAAATGACTTGATTTCTACCACCTAAATTTGTAAATTTCTGTATTTAAAATCCCTGATAGGCTATTTCTAATCCAATAGAATACTTTTATTTAACTTAAGGTTTTTTCTGGTTGTTGATTGGCTATTTTATAAACTGTCTCAAAATTTACATTATTGTTGCTCTAATAATGACTAGCAGTATTGTTAAATTTTCTTACTCATTATTGCCTCAAGGTTACCGCATTGTTACCTCATTGTTAGCAACTTTTAACCTATTATTCTAACAGCCCTACATTATTAAATTGCGTAATACATTCACATAACATTATTGAACATGTATACAATAATATAAACATTTACAATGACTGTAATATACACTTTTTATATATTATTACATACACATATTGCTTTAAGGTGACTGTTATTATATTTTATATTATATAATTTCACTGAAATCATTTAAGCGTTAAAAATACTGCCTCAATGTACTGAATAGATATGAAACCCTACCGGCATGTGGGAATGCTAGTGATTTCCCTCGCCTCAGCAGAGTTCGTGAATATGAACCAATAGATTCCAACTTAGCAAGTATCTGTGTATATAGCGTTTTTGCTACTCGAAGCATCATTTTCCTGAACAATACAGCAGAAAAAAACAAGAAGAACGATTTATCCAGGAACGGTTTTTCTCATCCGCTACAAGTGCGTTGTCAATATCAGGATGTAGAGGTCAGCAGTGGGAGAGCAGGCAATTTCCTGGACATAGGATTTACGGTAATGCATCGGAAACAACAGGGGCTTTGCAGGGAGAGAGGAGAGGCTGTGCTGAATGCTCCTGGTGGACCGTTACCGCAATCGTAAAGAAACCTGGGTAGATGCCCCGGCGATTAACTTTGCCAATTTGGTCTTTAGGCTGATCAGCAATGTTCAAGGTGTTTTAACAAATGACTTGTGTTTATTGAGGCGGTAAGGGGAATGCAAAGTAGGCTCTGTGTTTAGGAATTACCAGATTTCCTTTCTCTAGAATCTATCTGTGTCCCACTTAAAATTTCGCTATCTAGATTTCACCGAAATACTGAGACAAGAGTATGCGGTACCCTAATTCATATTATTTTCTTTTTCCACTCTTCGGTTCAGTTGGTTAGACGCTAGTCTTCTGATCCCAAGGTCGCGGGTTCAAACCCGGCCCAGACCGATGGTGTGTAAGTCGCCATTGGGGTATGTCATCTCAATGCTATCTGAGATCTTGCAACAAACGCCACTGACATTATAATTTACCTACCTTTATTCTGTTGGTGTAACTAGACATTGTTCCATTTAAAAAATTGTATGTTTGCTCAAAAAATACACTTTTCCAGTAATAATTAAATCTGTTTATAGGCTAAATGTACGAGCCCCTGACTACCAATCAATGCTGTGAAAACTACACATCAATAGCACTTTCCGTTTCCGAAATATTTGCGGTGCTAGTTTTAGATGATTCACCCTGTATATATATGTGGGTGGGTGTGTGTGTGTGTGTGTGTGTCCATGAAATGAACAAAGGTTGCTTATTTCTACAAAGAAAACTAAACAAAAACAAATCAGTTATTGCCAAGGAGAAATAAAGAACATTCTCTTCTATGCAGTCACTAATTAGCTCTCATTAAGCACCTATCCGGTGCATATCAAGTTTTCCTTGAGCACTTAATCAGTGCATATAAACATTATGGATTAGTAATGAAACTAAGTATATCCTAATACAATATTAATATCCTCTGGATATATATGAGTATTAATGTAATTATTAAGAATTTGAAAATTTAAAATTATAAAGTTTAAACGGCATTTTATTGCATAAATGCAAATTTATGTTTGGAATTTACTTCAGTCCTATATTACAGAATCTCACCTGTTTTCATTGCTCTGAAGATATAAAAGTGATCTCATAGCTCAAATTCAAAATAACCAATAAAAATTCCGTTTATCTCTTAGTACATATACTTCTTGAAGTATGTGCCCAAACTTGGTCAGTTTTGGCTATTTAGAATCAAGTATGATCATGCCTTGAACTCAAAAATACCTCTAGTAATTCGTCTTTCTTAGTACGTGTGCTGTCAAACTCACTCCAAACGACTCTTTATATGGACAATTGTTCGTTATTTTTCATTTTCTGCAGAGAATTTTCTGGTACTGTTACGTACTTGACCCATTTACGGCATTAAGCTGGTTTATTACTTAACGTGGTTCGTGTGGGTTATGGTAGGAGCTGGGATTTAAATTATTCACACCTAATATAATAACGGTTTATTACAGAAAACCTCTTATATGTTTAACAGTTCTATAAAATCTCAGTAAAGCTTGCAGTATCCTTAAACATTTAACAATATCAAGGTTAATGGCTTTCGAGTACAAGATTATCCTGTAATCTTTTTCAGCATTCTTTGCACCATTTAAGTGTTACCAGTATTTTATTTCCTGCCATTGCAAAATGCAATACGAATACAAAACACGAATAAAGAATGCTTCTCCCGGAGTTTAATCTTGAAAACCAAGGGTAAGAAGATAAATTTTGAATTTCTTACCAAGATGATACAGTAGAATATGTTCAAGTTACTTTTGAAAAACACAAATCAAAGAAGGATCAAAGAAGTATATTTAAATTTGCCTTGTTTTGTCACGCCCTGTATTCACAGAAAGCCAATAAAAGCGAAATTTTGAAATTCTAATTGCGAATGAGGAATATTGGTTTTCTGGAGGACTGTAGCGTTTCTTCTACCTTAACCAAGCGGCACAAACAACAAAAATGTATTTCTTCGCATTGTTATGGAAACTAGCACAGAAAACCTCAATGTATACCAAGGTTTGTATGAGAGGTTCCAAAGAGAAAAAATAAACAAACAGATAAAGAAATAATCTTCAACAATATTAGAGCACGTAGTGATAACTGCGCTCTAAACCCTTCTTAATTCAAAAATAATGACTGTATCTCATTTGGATTATCTGCAGAGCGCACAATTGCATCTGACGCAGTCATTTTCTCGTCCTACAGTTTCAAGAGAGACAGAGATATCCCTTCTGTTTCCAGGCTTATCTGAAGATTTCGGAGAGAATTAATAGACAAGACTGTGGTAGAGGAGGTGGGGGTACAAAAACGTTAAAGATAATTACATTGCATAACCCCTTCCACATGGATTATTTCAATTTCTAGGGTTGGCACTACGTGTTGGAGAGGATTTGGCCTGGATCTGTATCTAGAGGTTGCACATGGTGTATTATCATCTCTGCGTGCAAGTACATACCTACCAGCTCTCCTCTGTTACCCAGTATCTCTGCTGGCTTGGGTGTTTAGGTTGGTAGCATGTAGCATCTCCACTAGGGAGCTCAGATTTTATACATAAGAGTTGGAAGAAATGTAGTCAAAATACCTCAAATTTTGTTAAATTAGTAGAAAATTAAGGATGGTTGAAGTCAAGAGCCTTAGAATATTCCGAACTGAGGCTTTAGGTCTTGAAACTTTTTGCTAAAGGAAATATTGCAATGAAATTAAATGCAAGCTGTCGGGAGAGAATAAACGGCCATTTTATTACCTACTCTACTACGTCGGTAAGTACAGGCAGTATTGTATTCCATACAAAAATTCAAAACTAGGATTTCAAAAGAATTTTAACTCCCATGTCTTTCTCTACCCTTTTACAAACTATTTTTAAAAAGCTTATTCTCCATATGCTTCATATTAATCGAGATGTTAAATCTTATTGCTAATTTTCTTGTGGGTGCAAGGGGAATATGCTAGACTTTAAGCGATAGTCAAATATTTTAAGAGCTGCTTGCTATGTGGAGTATTCCATTCTCTTTGCATTACCAGGACATAAAAAATGAATAACGAATTTGAGAAAAAATATAAGTATTGGAAAATTTAAGGGAATAACAAGCAATATGGTTCACTCAACAAAAAAAAGTATATGATATAAATTGTGTATTTTAACGCGATCTACATTTTTTGTGTAGTAAAATTTTGTCTATCTCTTATGGTTTACCAGTTATGCAAAAGTCGTTCACAATGAAGAATACTTTTGGAGACATTCCCAGAAAATTCAAGATATACATTTTATTTGTCATGAAAACATCTTACACATATGATATTTTAATCAAAATCGTTAGAGCCATTTTTGAGAAAATTAAAATTTTCGAAAAATGTTCCATGTAAAGGGTAATCTGGGGTAGGGGATTTTCTTGAAAACATTTGTGTCGCATCTCTGGAATATACTGAACCGAAATACCAAGTTTGGTGTTTATCCGACTATTCGTTTCAGAGCTATGCTGTTCACAGACACACACACGGACATGTTTCCAAAAATGCTTTTTTTTTTTGGATTCAGGGGTCGCAAAACATGTATTTGCGGTGAAATCTCGGTATCGAATTTTTGGGTGAAATACAATACTTCCCCTACTTACTATATGTGGTAGAGAAAATAAAAATAGAAAAAGGCACTAATATGCATGTCTGTGGCCTTCTGTCTTTGGACAGAAATTAAAAGTTCGGAAGTGTTACATTCACATGTTTTTCTACCATCTATTGCTTATTAGTGGGTACGCATACAAATTATTTTTAAGAAAGTTTATTTTCCTAATATCTTCACTTTAATCGCTGCATTACCCCTTACATTATAAATACAAAGGGAACAGCGATAGTCAAATATTTTAGAACTAGACGCTATATCTGGTCTTAAAATTCCTTACACTTTCCATAACTTCGTGAGAAACAACTGAAAATCGACAGGACTTTTGAAGAATAATTAAATTAAACAATCCATACCATTAAAAACGGATATCTCAGAAGTGGCTGATGCCACAAAAAAGTGATTTGTAATAAATTGTGTGTTTTAAACACTTTTTGTTTAGTATGTGTTCGTCTATCGGTTAAGATTTACGAGTTACTCAAGATTATATAACATTTCTTCCAAATAAAGAGGATTTCACAGGCTAATACTAGAAAATTAAAGATACGTATACATTGTAAATATCTTTAATATGTGTATTTTAATCAAAATCGTTATAACCATTTTTAGAAGATAAAAATTTCGAAAAAGGCTCCATCTAAAGGTTGGCTTGGAGTGGGATTGATTTCTTAAAAACCTTGTGTCGCATCTTTGGAAGATGCTGAACCTAAATACCAAGCTTGGTATTTATTGAAGTTTTCGTTTTTGAGTTATGTGATGTCACACACACACATACACACACGGAGCTTTTTATAAATCTTTGTCGAGTGGGGCCACAAAAACGTGTATTTTCGGTGAAAAATCAGTATCGAATTTTGGTTGAAATGCAATATCGCCTCTACCTCTATTATGTGGTAGGGAAATTAAAAACAAACATTAGATTAAATACCAATCTTGACATTTTTTAAATTTCCTCCAAGAAATTGTTTTTTCAGACAGTTCCGCAAACCAAACTACTGTTTACATGGGAAAGACTTTATTATTTTTTTAAAGATGTACCTACAATTTTTATTAAAATGCCATATAGCTAAGCTACAGAGACTTCGTTCGAAAACGAGGCCGGTCCAATGGAAACTTTCTTGGCACCGGGTAGCACGCTGTTTGCCGGCAGATTTGGTTATTCACACTCCCTTAAATTTAAAGCCATAGCTTTCTGATGCAAATTATAACTACAATAACCACATACCGGAAATGATGCCCTTATGTCACCACACATCTCCGACACATTCTTAATAACCTTTACATTTTCACTCATTGATTATAAGCCTACCAATTCCCCTTGTATCTACAAGAAAATTAGCAGTAAGATTAACATCTCGATTAACACGAAGCATATGGAGAATAAGCGTTTGTAAAAATAGTTTGTACAAGAGTAGAGAAAGTCATGTGAGTGTAACACATCCGATTTTTTAAAAATCTGATTATCAGTTTATCCTGCTGTATTCTTCTTGCACCTACAAGGACGTTTGTAAACTTTATCTTTGTTAAGAAAAACTAGATATAAATAATAACTTATTTAAGAATGGTATGCAGAAGAGTGAGCAGAGAAGGTTATGAGAATGCAACATATCAACTAAATACAACAAAATGTATCCCAGGGCAGGATCCGAACCGTGGTTAACATTTCTTTGTATATTCCTACTAAAAACAGTTGTTGTGTTGTACAATGGCTTGTGCTGTCGCTTGTTACGGGAGTTCGAGCTAGATTACACAACGTATACTAACATTTTAAACTACTTTATTAAGACTTAAGTTGGTTAAAGACATTTTTTTAATTTTTTGAATCTCGACATAGCTCTGATTTGGTGTTGAATTTTCAAAGTTTTCCTTGATTCTGCAATAAACTACTTCTCTATATCAAAATATACTTTTACATCTCTTGTGGGAGAAAACTAGAGAAGCTGAGATAGTAAATTTCACTGGCAAACGTTTCTATAACGTATCATAAACAGCTCCCTGTTTGACAGTGGAAATTTCTCGATTTCTTAACTGTTTCTTTTTTTACTACGTTCTGTATAACGTCATTAAGCTGTCCCTCAGAGATTCTTAGTTTGAAGCGTCTGTTTTTTTTTTTTTTTTATCATACTTCGTCAACTTGAGACAATATGACCCAGTACGATATTATAACGTTATGCGTCTTTGTTTTTCACTGCAATTAAAATCACGAGCGGAAAATTGTAATCAACGAGTGTTGCAACGAGGAATATCATATTCATTCTTGTAATTAAATGGGCTCTTCTCCTGAGGGCCGCTCCGTTTGTTTGTTGCGTAGCGATTTTAATTGTGAGCCTGCCAGCGAGGAGGCTGTTTTATTAATTTATATAGATTTGCATTGAATACCTCCACTTTACAGCTTAGAATTTGGAAGAAGTAAAATATTAACACTTCATGGAAATTTATGCAATAATATTTTATGGAACAACGTAGTTAATTATGGGATAAGAAAATAATGGTAGATGCTATTCACTCCCCTGTATCATACAATAGCTTTAATATGGTGACGCAGAGCCTATGGTCTAAGGTTATTGGGAGTTTAGCGCTGGGAAGTCAGAGATAAACAACGATAAGTAGCGCTCTCACCAGTGTAAACACCGCAAGCTCTACCATCAAATAACCAATCTACTGGAATTCCCTTTCCTCCCGACTCCAGAACGTGTATCCAGAACACTCTAGAATACTCTGTTGAACCTTCCACAGCAGCTGACTATAGGTATCGAATATATAACCTTTTAAATATATAAGATCTTATGAAGGAAGATTTATTTAAATTATTTGCCTAATTCTTTATATTAACATTACATTTTATCTATAACATAATTTAAATTTTACTAATTAAACTACTTTTGTTGAATGAGAGTTTGTTAGATTAAATACTTCTTCAATTGTTATAACATTATTATTGGATTGAATATCTCTTATATTTATGAGTTCAACAATTGAGTCAATCAGTTGGATAGTAAGCGAGTTGGTGGGCACGTTTCTGCTGCGACATCGAGTGCGGTTCTCCGAGCGAGTTGGTGACGACTGCTATAACGTGCAGCTAGAGCTACTGCGGAGCGAGAAATTGAGCTAGATCATGAAGTTAGAGTGTGAAAAAGTGAAGTGACATCAAGAGTTTAGAGAAGTGACACATGAAAAACTGGACAAAGTCATATTTTTGTCACTCATTGTGTTTATTTTATGAATAGAATCAGTTGTGTTGCAGTCACATGACTTTCTTTAATCTTGTATAAACTATTTTTAGAAACACTTGTTCTCCATGCACTTCATGTTAATCGAGATAAACATATTGCTAATTTTCTTGTAGGTGCAAGGGGACTATAGTAGCTGTTGCTGTGTGGAGCATTCCATTGTATTTGCATGTCCAGGTCATAAAAAAACGCGAATTTCCATTTGAGAAAAAGTATGTGTTCGAAAAGTCAAACAAATAACAAGGAATATCTCGGAAATGGTTCACCCCATAAAACAGTATATGACAAATTGTGTGTTTTAACGAGATCTGCATTTCTGTGTAGTAAAATGTTGTCTATCTCTTATGGTTTACCAGTTATGGTAAAGTCATTTAGAATGAAGAAGACTTTTGGGGACATTCCCAAAAAACTCAAAGTGTACATTTGATTTGCCATAAAAATATGTTAAATGCATGATACTTTAATCAAAATTGATAGAGCAATTTTATAAAATCAAATATTCGAAAACCTTTTAAGTAACGGTGAGTCTGGAGTGGGGGATACTCCTGAAAATCTTCGTGTCGCATCTTTGAAAGATACTGAACCTCTTATCCAACTTTTCGTTTTTCAGTTATGCTGTTCACAGACTCACACACGAACCTTCTTCTAAAAGTGTTTTTTTTTCGATTCAGGGGGCCTCACAGCATGTATTTCGGTAAACTCTCGTTATCAATTACTATAGTAGTAGAGAAAGTAAAAATCTGATGTGTTGCACTCACATGACTTACATTACTCGCTCTTCTCCAAACTATTTCTACACTTTCTCCTATCACTTTCTCTACCGTATAGTAAGTAGGGCAAGTATTGTATTCCACCCAAAAAGTTGATACCGAGATTTCACCGGAAATAAATGTTTTGAGAACCCCTGAATCCAAAAAAGCATTTTTGGAAACATGTCCGTGTGTGTGTGTGTGTGTCTGTGAACAGCATAACTCAGAAACGAACAGTCGGATAAACACCAAACTTGGTATTTAGATTCAGCGTCTTCCAGAGATGCGACACGAATGTTTTCAAGAAAATCCCCCACCCCAGATTACCCTTTACATGGAACATTTTTCGAAAATTTTAATTTTCTCAAAAATGACTCTAACGATTTTGATTAAAATATCATATGTTTATGATATTTTTATAACAAATAAAATGTATAACTCGAATTTTCTGTGAATGTCTCCAGAAGTATTCTTCATTGTGAACGACTTTTGCATAACTGGTAAACCATAAGAGATAGACAAACGTTTACTACACAAAAAATGTAGCTCGCGTTAAAATACACAATTTATGTCATATACATTTTTTTTGTTGAGTGAACCATTTTCGAACTGTTGCTTGTTATTCTCTTGAAATTTCCGATACTTATACTTTTTCTCAAATTCGTTATTCATTTTTTTTGTCCTGGTAATGCAAAGAGAATGGAATGCTCCACATTGCAACCAGCTCTTAAAATATTTGACTATCGCTTAAAGCCTACCAACTCCCTTTGCATCTACAAGAAAATTAGCAATAAGATTAACATCTCGATATCGCCATTAACATGAAGCATATGAGAATAAGCGTTTGTAAACATAGTTTGTACAAGAGTAGAGAAAGTCATGTGAGTGTAACACATCAGAGTTTTTTTCAATCCACTTCTTCTGGGTCTAGAAAAATCTTCATTACACATTTACACACATTGTTGTAGCTATAAGAAGAATACAGTAAGCTAAAGCGATAGTGATACCTTCAATATTCAATACTCTTTGCATTACCACGAGGGAAAACGAAAGGTTACTGACCACTTCAAACCAATAACACAGTATATTTAGAAAGAGTTAACACCACAAAAAAGTATTTGATATTATTTATGTGATAGTTTATTGTTCTTTGACACTCGGCATGTGTGAAAGAGCAGTTATCGTTGATTGGCCTATAATCGTTTTCTATGAAACCGGGGACATAAAGTATTTACGAGTTTGTAAGTCGTCATTGCGGTACTCGTATGTTATCTCAAAATAAGTTTGAGAAAAACTTTCGGTTTACGACCAAAAATATAAATATGTTAGAAAATGTAATGTCTTACCAGATTTTGCTGTGGTAGCTTAATTGGTTAGAGCATAAGCACGGTAAGCTGAAGTTCCAGGGTTAAAATCGCAACCATAGCATTGAATTCTTCAGTTTTATTCGACCTTCGCATAAATTTCGTGTTCTAATGGTATGTACGCTCCTCGTAATGAGATTTTGCCTAGCAATTACAGTTTACAAATTATGTAAACCTCATTCAGAATAAAGACTTCACAGGCTGTTCCCAGAAAGCTCAAGTTATACATTTTATTTGCCATTCATGTATCATAAATATATGGTATTTTAAACAAATCTCCTCAGCCATTATAAGAAAAAGAATCTGATGTGTTACACTCACATTACTTTCTCTACTCTTGTACAAACTATTTTTACAAACGCTTATTCTCCATATGCTTCATGTTAATCGAGATGTTAATCTGATTGCTAATTTTCTTGTAGGTGCAAGGGGAATATGGTAGACTTTAAGCGATAATCAAATATTTTAAGAGCTGGTTGTTATGTGGAGTATTCCTTCTCTTTGCATTGCCAGGACAAAAAAAATGAGTAATGAATTTCCATTTGAGAACAAGTATTGGAAACATCAAGGGAATAACAAGCATTATCTATAAAATGGTTCATTCAACAAAAAAATGTATATGACATAAATTGTGTATTTTAGCGCGATCTACATTTATTGTGTAGTAAACGTTTGTCTGTCTCTTATGGTTTACCAGTTATACAAAAGTCATTCACAATGAAAAATACTTTTGGAGACATGCCCAGAAAATTCGAGATATACGTTTCATTTGTCATTAAAATATCTTACACATATGATATTGTAATCAAAATCGTTGGAGCCATTTTTGAGAAAATTAAAATTTTTGAAGAATGTTCAATGTAAAGGGTAATCTGAGCAGGGGGGATTTTGCTGAAAACCTTCGTGTCGCATCTTTGGAACATACTGAACCTAAATACGAAGTTTGGTGTTTATCCGACTGTTCGTTTCTGAGTTATGCTGTTCACTGACACACAGACACACACGGACATGCTTCCAAAAATGCATTTTTTGGATTAAGGGAGGTCTCAAAACATGTATTTCCGGTGAAATCTCGGTATTGAATTTTTGAATGAAATGCAATACTTCCCCTACTTAATATACGTAGTACAGAAACGTCGAACAAGTTTCTACGTAAATTGCAGTTTGGGGTGACGAATTGTTTTGAAAATACTCATGTTACATCCTTGGAATATACTGGGGTTAAATACCAAGCTGGTATTTATCCTAATTTTTGAGCTATGCCACGTATGCTTTTTACACGGGCTTTTTTCTAAAATGGCATATTCAATTCAGGGATCTCTAAATTTATATTAGCGGTGAAATCTTGTTATGGAATACAACACCTTCTCTACCTTCTAGTTATAGTTACATGGTATAAAAATCAAGAAGTATAAGTATTTGAAAATTCAATCAAATAACAATCAATAATATTTTTTTGTGCTTTATTTCTATAGCCCTCTTTTAACTGCTATGTCATACCGGGGGCTATGACTGAAACATATGATGGTGTTTCTACTGTTTGAACTTTTAGGTTTGATTACTGTGGGTTTTTGTCACGCACATTCACTCTCAAATCCGCACTTCCAGGCTCTATGGAGGCTAGGGAATAATCCTAATTAAAGAAAAACCCCACGCCTCTACGCCGGGAATCTCGCTGACCACTCGACCACGGTGCCAGTCTAAAAATTTTTATTTCATGTAATTTCTGTATTTTAACGAGGTCTGCATTTTTTGTAGTAACATTGTTTTTTCCTACGTTTTATGTCGCTTTAACCACGTGGTCATATCGCGACGGATGTGTTAGGAGATAGCACATGGCTCGGTGTGTGGCGGACAGTTAGCCTTCTAGGTCTCATCTAGAGTATTATGCCATTTGCTTAGTCACTTGTCCACAGAAGCATGTGCATAGCAATTGTACCTCTGCTTCTGTGATGGGAAGATGCCCGCTTTGACACGTGCCCACACAGACCTTAGTACACAGCAACTGTACCTCTGCGTCTACATGTGCCGGGTAGATGGCTTTACGTTGCGTCCATCTATCTACTTTCATTATCTGTGGATAGATGATAGGGCATTCGCTAAATTTTCGCTTTCATTTCTGCTATTGTTTTTTAGATCTGAGGTGGGACTTTGCATCGTGCTATTAAATAGCCAATCCAGTATATGCTTTGTGACTGAGGGAAGCCACGAAAAACACCAGTCAGACTGGTTAGTCCGTGGACCTTGAAGAAGTTATTTTGTTGCAGGAGTTGTGTTGTAGTTCAACTGTTGGGGACCCAAACTTGAAGTAGTTGCAACCCCACGTATGGTACCCGGTAGCCTTCGTTCTAAAAATTTAAAAATATTAACTTTGTGATTTGAATGTTTCTTTATATATTATATATTCAAGTTTGCCTCGGCTGCGTCAGTATTTATATTTTTAGAGACAGGAATGTCTTAGCAGGGAGGTCTTAAGAATGTAGGCTTACACAGATTTTAAGTTTTTCTTCACTCATTTATTAATTCTTGACACAATTTAAATAACACTTCACTGATATAGAGAGCTGTAAGACTCTTTTGTTAAATACTTGCACTTTTTAACACGTAAAACTATTTTTCGTCTCACGCGAATACGTATTAAATTTCTCAAGGACACATCTCGCGTCCGGTTAGGAACACTGTCTACAACCAACGCGTTGTCGCAAGCAACTCACTTGATTTCTACCGCCTAAATTTGTAAATTTCTGTATTTCAAGTCTCTGATTAGTTTTTCCTAATCCAATAGAATACTTTTATTTAACTTAAGGTTTTTTTCTGGTTGTTGATTGGCTATGTTATAAACTGTCTCAAAAGTTACATTATTGTTGCTCTAATAATGACTAGTAGTATTGTTAAACTTTCTTACTCATTATTGCCTCAAGGTTACCTCATTGTTAGTAACGTTTAACCTATTATTCTCACAGCTCCTACATTATTAAATTACGTAATACATTTAGATAACATTATTACACATGTATACAATAATATAAACATATATAATAACTGTAATATAAACTTTTTATATCCTGTTATATACACATATTGCTTTAAGGCGGGCTATTATTGAATTTATATATTATATAATTTGACTGAAATCATTTAAGTGTTAAAAATACTTCCTCAACCTCCCGAATGTGGAGCACAGAAGTTACCGCCTGAGTCATCTTACACTGATAGTAAGATTTTTATATATCTGTTAGTTTACCAATTATACAAAAGTCATTTAGAACGAAGAAGTTTCGACAAAGCATTCCCAGAAAATTCAGAAGATGAATTGTATTTATCTTAGACATATCTTAAATACGTGGTACTTTAATAAATGTGTTCTAGTCATTTTAGGATGATGGTAAAAATTAACGAAAAATTATTTCACGTAAACGACAGTTTGAGGGATTTTTTTAAAGAAAACTTAGTATTGCGTCCTTGAAAGTTGCTAAATTTTTAAGTTATCCAACATTTTATTACTTTCTCTACACCGCACAGTAAGCAAGGGAAGTATTGCATTCCACCCAACATTTCTATACCGAGATTTCGCAGAAAAGCAGTTTTTAAAAATGGTCCATGTATTTATCTGAGTGTCTGTGTGTCTGTGAACAGCATAACTCAAAAACGAAAAGGCGGATAAATATCAAACTTGGTATTTTGTTCAGTACCTTTCAAAGATGTGACATAAAGATTTTCGGAATGTCCCCCACACTAGATTACACTTACCTGGAACATTTTTATTAAAAATGACTTCAACGATTTTGATTAAAATATCAATGTTTAAATATTTTTATGATAAATGAAATGTATATTTGATGGGAATGTCCCCAGTCTGAATGACTCTTGCATAACTGGTAAACCGTAAGTGTAGAGCTCGTTTAAACACAATGTATGTCATTCTTTTATCGAGTCAACCATTTCCAAGGTATTCTTTGTTATTTGTTTGAATTTCCCAACACTTATACTTTTTCTCAAATGGGAATTCGTTATTCGTTTTTTATGTCCTGGACATACAAAGAGAATGGAATACTCCACATAGAAACCAGCTCTTAAAATATTTGACTATCGCTTAAAGCCTACCAAATTCCCCTTGCATCTACAAGAAAATTAGCAATAAGATAGTTTGTACAATACTAGAGAACGTTATGTGAGCGAGTGAAAGACACTTTATGAATTTTTGGGTGGATTGCATCACTTTCTCTAGCGTGTGTGGTGTGGAAAGTAACATCAAATGATATTATATGTAATTGATACGAAAGATAGACCTAGCCAAGGTTCTCTTTAACAATTTCGAGTCCTATGTAAACAATAATCGTGGC
The DNA here is from genome assembly GCA_030765065.1 of Deroplatys truncata. Taxonomy (NCBI): domain Eukaryota; kingdom Metazoa; phylum Arthropoda; class Insecta; order Mantodea; family Mantidae; genus Deroplatys; species Deroplatys truncata. The sequence goes on from CM060976.1 coordinate 240,393,774, forward strand.
AGAACAAAGGTGCAGGTTGGTTTTAGCTGGCAGGCGAGTAATGAAGGTGGTATAGACTCGCGTGCAAGTGTTATCCAACGGTACATCTTGACGAATTGCGCACCTCTCCTGCTGGGCACTAGCCGTTATGACCCAGCTCCGGTGGAAACAATGAGATGGTGCAGATATCGATCTATCGCACCGCCGTCACTATTTGTTGGCCCAGTACAGCTTCTATGACACTTCCGAGTTGCTACACAATGCGAACTTAATTCATGTAGCGGCGGGCAACACCCACCAACTCCAGTTGCGGTTCTTGTGTGAACCCGTACCAACACTTAGCATATATTAATCCTTAAAGGATACCCTATGGTGTGCGAGTGTGTGTGTGGGGGGGGGCGATTATTACGTTTATACTACGTATAATAATTAGTAGTAGTATTGCATTACGCCCAAAAATTCGATACCAAGATTTCACCGAAATGCATTTTTGAGGCGCCCTGAATTTTAAATAAAGCATTTTTGAAAACATGTCTATGTGTATCAAAAATGAAAATTCGAATTTTTGTTTTCTAAAAAATAGCTAACAATTTTAATTAAAATACCATATAGTTATTAACATTCATTCATTCATTATCTGTTTACCCTCCTCTTATGTAGGACTTACACCCCCCAGGACTTACAAGCGGGTGCCCGTCGAGGAGCAGACACTCATGGATCAGATAGAACAACCAGGATGGGTGATCAGCCCGATGCCTGGTATGGGATGAAGGAAGTAGATGAAACGAAATGTTGGTGAAATGGATGAAAGGAAAGGTGATGATGGAGCAGTTGGTGGAATGAATGGCGGGGGAAACCGGAGAACCCGGAGAAAACCCGCCCAGACGCCGCTTCGTCCACCACAAATCCCACATGCAGGTCCCTGGGATTGAACCCGGATCGCCTCGGTGGGAGGCGAGCGGTCTAACCACTCGGCCACGGCGCCGCCTAGTTATTAACATGACAAATAAAATGTTTACCTTGAATTTTCGGGGAATAACCTATGAAGTCCTCTTCATTCGGAGGGAGTTTTGTATAATCTGTGTAATTGGTAAACGTTAAGCGATAGACGAAAATTACTACACAAAAAATGTAGATTTCTTTAAAACACACAATTTATTTCAAATATGTCTTTTTGTGGCATAAGCCGTTATTAAAGGTTCGAATTGTTCATTTCTTGATCATTTCCCTAAAGTTCTTTCAACGTTCAGTCGTTTCTGGTTATTGAATGGAAACAGTATGGGATTTTAAGGCTAGCATATAGCATCCAGTTTTTGAACATTTGACTATCGCTGTTCCCCTTGTATCTATAACGAAATATGCAATGTAGCTATTTGGTTTAAAATGTAGTGGATAGAAAAATAAGTGTGAGTAAAAATAATTTGTTTGCCCACTAATAAACGATACAGGGTAGAGAAAGTAATATGAATGTGTCGCATCAGAGTTCCGAGGTAATGTTCGAAGCTTGTATTTGAAGCGATAATTGTGGTGGTCAGAAAAGAAACAACAAACCAACGTTAATTAATGAGTTACTAGCAATTAATCAAAATCAAATCTGATAAAAATCCTACAAGTTTTCTCTCAGGAATATAAACTTAACGCGTCAGAAAACCCATAGAATATGACCATAGTGTTATAAATCTTGTAAATATTAGTTAATAAATGACCCCGTAATCATACAGCGTTACTTACAAGAGTTTCTGTGCAAAATAAAGTTGGATTTCTTTGAGTGACGTTCGTGGTGTTTCATCGAGATGTAGGGGAAATCAGTGACAGGCTAACCTAGTATCAGCCACAGTTGAAATTCAAAAGTTTGAACTGCGCCAATCAGAAATCACTAAAGTTTAGCAGAAAGAAATCCAACCAATGAAAATGTTATAAAACTTGACTACATGTACTAGGACGGATCGAAAAGTAACGCACAATAATGTTTTTACAAAGAAGTTTAATAGTTAAAACAACAGCAAAAACCTCAAATGAACTTACACCTTTTACCCACTTTTCGACATAGTCATCAAGTTTCTCAATACATTTCTCCCATCGTGATAGCAGTTTCGATATGCCCTGTTCGTAGAAGTCCGTTTCCTTGGAGTATAGCCATCTACGGACTCCTGATTTCGCTTCCGCATCTGTCGCAAAGCATTGGCCGGCCAGGAATTTCTTCATGTGACCAAACAGATGAAAGTCCAACGGTGCAAGGTCCGGACTGTGTGGTGGATGCTGGAGCACCTCCCAACCAAATTTGATGATTTTCTGACAAACAGCAGCAGCAACATGAGGGCGAGCATTGTTATGAAGAATTTTGACATCGCCAGCATTCATGTTGTGGCGTTTGTCACGAAGGGCACGACGCAACTTCACCAAAGTTTTTATGTGGCCTGCAGCATTCACAGTGGCTCGTGTTCAGCAAAATCCACCAATACAACACCATGCATATCCCAGAACATCGTCACAAGCAATTTCCTTGCATATTGAGTCACATTGGGAACCAGCATGTTTCCACTCCATACTTGCCTGCTTGGTTTCAGGCGTGTAGTGGTATGTCCACGACTCATCACCAGTGACGATTCCTTTCAAAAGGTCATGTCCTTCTGCGGTGTACCGCGTTAGGTGATCCAAGCTCGTCATCATTCACTGGCCCTTGTGGTTGTCTGTCAGGTTCTTAGGCTCCCAGAGAGCACTAACTTTACGGAATTTCAACATGTCATGAACAATACCGTACACTGCACCATAGGAAATGTTGAATTATTGCGATAAGGTTCGCAATTGCACACGCCGGTGTTCAAAATTGCCGACTCAGTGCCTCTGACACTCTGCGGGTTTGCAGGGGTTGAAGCTGTTACCGACCTCCCAGAACGTGGCGAATCATTAAGGTTCACGCGGCCCTCTAGGAAGAATGGACACCACCTGGAGACATTGCTACAGTCCATACAATCATCCCCATACACGCCACGCGTTTCTCTATGAATATCACTAGGTTTATGACTTTTGGCCCACAAACATCGAACCACACCTATCCGCTCTTCACACGTGGACGACAGTAACATGCACAACACCTTTGTTGCGTAGTTCACGCTTCTCTCGCTAGAGCTGTACATGGAACAAAAAATACCCTCTGTAGTGAAAGCTTCATACAATATCTGTGTGAAATTGCAACATTCCAGCTGCAATACCAAGGCGAAAAAAGTATTGTGCGTTACTTTTTGATCCGCCCTTGTAGAAATTATGAGTATTGGCACCTAGCAGTATATAAGTTTAGTTTGAGGTAAAATAGTCAGTCGGTGTATAATTCCTTGTAACAAGTCGGCATGTCGCTCTTGCATATATAGATACAAACAATCATTTTCCGCGTGTTGATATTTCATTCCTGTAGTACTACAGACAGCGGTAGAAAGAAAATAATAGAAATATTAAAGTGCAATTGATGAGAAGGCGAAGTATATCTGCGTATTGTTTATTTATTACTTTTAATAAATAAATAAATCAAATCTGAACATACTATCCAGGCACCGGAGTTACTACTCCGGGATACATTCAAACATTACATTTATTCCCACAAAACATTTACATTTTATATTACATCAATTTTTTCAGATAAAATAACTAAAAACTACACACTATCCACAAAATAATAAAGAAAAATTTTAAAGAAAGGAAAAGGATAGAAATTACCAGATTGGAGTAAATGTGTAAACAAAACTTAATTACAATTCTAAATTCTACATTTATCAACACCTGCTGGAAACCAGCAAACTTAGCAACTGGTAACCAGCTACTATCTACCAGCATAAAACCCTCTACAAAGCTACTATTAATTTTAATAAGTTAATTTATATTTCTAATTTATTTAAAAGTTTCGTACTTTAAACATTTTTAAGTTAAAGTGTCTATTTGTAAAATTTCATTTTATTATAATTATTTGATTTGTAGTAGTTTAATATGTTTAGATCTTTATTATGTGTTTAAGAATTTATTTGTTTGTTTATTTACATTATAACGTTTTATTTAATCTCTATATTAACTTTTATACCGTTATGCTCTTTTTAATTCATTTTATGTATCAATTTTAAATTTTATCACTATATACTATACCGTGTATGTGTGTGCATTGTCGCGACGGACACATTATTGCTTTGTAGCATGACTTTGTTGAAATAATGATTTTGATTGCAGTTTGAATTGCTTCAGGTGGATCAAGTTTTCCCCGGTTCCGCCAGAGGGAAATATTTTCTGACCAGCCGCGGATCAACAGGCTTGGAATCGTTAGAAAAGTCTGCGCATCCCTATCGACCGGTCTGCCGCGTTGGGTGGAGGTGTGATGTATCCAATTCTCCACTCATTCACACAGAGGAAATGCACGTTTTGAAACATCCAGAATGAAAGCTTGATTAAGGTGTGTACGTTCAAATATACTCGTATGCGTGTGTTGTGTGAACAGCATAACTAAAAAATCTGATGTGTTACACTCACATGACTTTCTCTACTCTTGTACAAACTATTTTTACAAACACTTATTCTCCATCTACTTCATGTTAATCGAGATGTTAATCTTATTGCTAATTTTCTTGTATATCCAAGGGGAATGGATAGGATTTAAGCTATGTGGAGTATTCCATTCTCTTTGCATTACCAAGACAAAAAAAATGAATAACGAATTTGAGAAAAAGTATAAGTATTCGAAAATTTACGTATAGTAAGTAGGGGAAGTATTGTATTCCAACCAAAAATTCGAAAACGAGATTTCATGGAAATGCATGTTTTGAGACCCCCTGGATCAAAAAAAAGCGTTTTTGCAAACTTGTCCGTGTGTATGTGTGTATGCGTCTGTGTGTGTGTCTGTCTGTGAACAGCATAACGCAGAAACGAAAAGTCGGTTAAACACCAAACTTGGTATTTAGATTCAGTATCTTCCAGAGATGCGACACAAAGGTTTTCAAGAAAATCCCCCCACACAAGATTAGCTTTACATGGAACATTTTTCAATTTTTTTTTTATTTTCTCAAAAACGTCTCTAACGATTTTGATTAAAATACCTATGTTTAAGATATTTTCATGGCAATGGAAACTTATATCTTAAATTTTCTGGGAATGACCCAAAATCCCTCTTCATTTTGAATAAGTTTTGCACAACTGGTAAACCGTAAAAGATAGGCCGAATTTTATCACACAAATAATTAAGACACACAGTTTATTTCATACACATTTTTTGTTGTCGAGTGAACCACTTCCGAGATATTCCTTGTTATTTTTTTCAATTCTCCAATATTCTCAAATGGGAATTGTTCTGGACATGCAAAGAAAATGGAATGCTCCACATTGCAAATACCTCTTAAAACATTTGACTATCGCTTAAAGCCTAACATATTCCCCTTGCACCTACAAGAAACTGTTTCTGCAAATGTTTATCTAAATTAACATGAACTAGATGGAGAATAAGCGTTTATAAAAATACTTTGTGCAAGAGTAGAGAAAGTCATAGTGTGCAACACATTATTTTTCTTCTATCTACTACATTTTAATCCAAATAAACCTTTGCAGAAACAGCTACATTACACATTTCGTTATAGATACAAAGAGAATAGCGATAGTCAAATGTTTAAAAGCTGGACATATACGTTGGCCTTAAAATTTCATACTCTTTCCATGCAGTCACGAGAAACAACAGAAAATCTATGGGACTTAAAAGAATAAGTACTGAACAATTCAAACCTTTACTAACTGATGCCATAAAAAAGCTTCTTTGAATTAGACTGTGTTTTACAGAGATCTGCAGCTTTTCTTTGGTACGTATTTGTGTATCACTTAACGTTTACCAGTTTTATCAAATCATACAACATTTCTTCGGAATGAAGCGGACTTCCCAGGCAATCCCCAGAAAATTCAAAATATACATTTTATTTTTGATTTAGATATCTTTAATAAATCTTTTACGAATAATATTCCATGTAAGGAATAGTTTGCGGTGGGGAATTTTCTTGAAAATCTTTGTGTCGCTTCTTTGGAGGATATTAAAGCAAGTTTGGAGTTGATTCGACTTTTCGTTTTTGAAAAACAGAACACACAATAGGGATATTTTTTTCTAAAAAATATTTCTTTAACCAGGGTTTTAAAACATGTATTTCTGGAGAAATTTTGGTATTGATTTTTTTGGTGAAATGCAATACCCTCTCTACCTATTAGATATGGGGCAGAGAAAGTAGAAATTAACCCTCAACAAGGGTTTGGCATAGCTCGTTAAAATGGTGTGCACTATATATTTTATGTCTTGAGTATACGGTAAATACGTCAAATCAATCGGAAAAAAACAGTGGATTTTTGGATTTTCATCTATATATTGCTTTAAGTTTCCCAAATGTCTCGAAGTTTCCCTGTACACCACGGTAGCTCAGTTGATTAGAGCAACAACACGGAAAGCGGAAGATCCTGTTTCAAATCCCGGCTATAGCAATGAATTCTTCAGTCTGATTCTTCTTTCCAACTTGGTCCTATTCACGAATTCTGCAAAAAAACATTTAGTTAACAATTTATATTCCATACTTTTGGTCTGAATTTTGCATTGGTTTTCTTTTGAACTACTATGACACATTCGTTTGTTTCTCCTAACGTTATAAGAAGAGTTTGGATTTCAAAGTCAGTACATAGGGATCGACTGCAGTCTCTTGTGCCCTCTTGAACCTACAAGGAAATATGTAGTAAAACTATTTCTGCAAACGTTTATCTCAATTAACATGAAGTGCGTATAAAAACTGCACTGCCTTTCAACACCAGCTGATGTTTTAATGAAGAATTTAAGCCAGTTATCGATGTTACAAGGTTTAAACAAGCCTGTTGAAGTTAATCCCTCAGGAAACTCATTTTTCCGGTATGAGCGCTGTACATTATACAGGGAAGGTAAAGTTCTTGTTTATCGAAAACGCCTCCGGGAAAAATCTTGAAACTTTGTTGACACTAAGTTCGGGTTACCGTAGTGTGCAGACAGGATTTATATAGACAAAGATGACGTTGATAAATGACGTATAGACTGATGGCGGGTTCTTTCTGAATATCATAACTCATATCAAAGCTTCACGCCAAATTCTTTCATCATAACATGCTTTCTTTAAAACAAATGCCGATCTGTTATCGTGTTAAATTATCTATATTAATATTATAAAGATAAAAGTGTGTGGGTGGGTGTGTGTGTGTAAGATAATTTCAAAAACAACTCACTGTTGAAAAACCGAATTCGTTCTGACGGACATGGGACTACAAAACACCAATTTAATTTCATAAATTACTGATTTATAGTAGACTATAATACAAGTGGTAAAAGTAGGGTAGGAATTCCACAAGAAAAATAAAACCACTTTTACCACCTGTGGCATATTCTATTTTTACTTTCTCTACTAGGTATAGTAAGTAGGGGAAGTATTGTATTCCACCCAAAAATTCGATACCGAGATTTCGCGGGAAATATATGCTTTGAGACCCCCTGAATCCAAAAAAAGCATTCTTGGAAACGTGTCCGTGTGTGTGTCTGTGTGTCTGTCTGTGTGTGTGTCTGTGAACAGCATAGCTCAGAAACGAACAGTTGGATAAACACCAAACTTGGTATTTAGGTTCAGTATCTTCCAGAGATGCGACCCGAAGGTTTTCAAGAAAATCCCCCCATCCCAGATTATCCTTTACATGGACCATTTTTCGAAAATTTTAATTTTCTCAAAAATAGCTCTAACGATTTTGATTAAAATATCATACGTTTTAGATTTTTTCATGACAAATTAAATGTATATCTCGAATTTTCTGGGAATGTCTCCAAAAGTATTCTTCATCGTGAACGGCTTTTGCATAACTGGTAAACCATAAGAGATAGACAAAATTTTACTACACACAAAATGTAGATCGCGTTAAAATACACAACTTATGTCATATACATCTTTTTGCTGAATGAACCATTTTCGAGGTATTGCTTGTTATTCCCTTCAATTTTCAATACTTATACTTTTTCTCAAATGGAAATCGGTTATTCATTTTTTTGTCCTGATAACGCAAAGAGAATGGAATACTCCACATAGCTGTTAAAATATTTGACTATCGCTTAAAGCCTACCAATTCCCCTTGATCAACAAGAAAATTAGCAATAAGATTGACATCTCGATATTTCGATTAACATGAAGCATATGGAGAATAAGCGTTTGTAAAAATAGTTTATACAAGAGTAGAGAAGGTCATGTGATTGTAACACATCAGATTTTTTTAGACAGCGCTCGAATTTGCAAAGTATCAACAATATTATATTGATTCCTGAAACTGACATAGATCACGTTTAGAACGTGGTTCCTGAAACAAGAGAAATTACGTTAAAAAGCGAGATGTCAGAGGTCTTGAAGTTTTGTGGATTCGCTAGGAGTCATTTTAAGTGAAATTATTTTCAACACGTTTTTCTTACACCAACCAATGAAGGAATTAAATACTATATCATATATCTTTCTGTATCTTTTTTGGAAGCACTTCTAGCGTAATTCGTTCTGTTGTTTCTGTAATTTCACTTCCATTTCAGTGTCTTCTAAATTCATAATTTCCGCAATTTAATCTTATGTAGGTTAGATAAATGAGTAACATTTTAGATCAAAGAAAGCTAATAACCTTGTGTAGTTGCATTTACAACGGATACCAAGTCAGAGAAAATGTTGTGGATGGTGTGAGAACGTTTTTAAAACTAACTAAAATCCTGTAATTTCTAGCATCCATTGTGTATGACAAACAGAAGTCATGCAGCTATTCAGCTAACTGGCCAGATACAACGTAGAACTCAGAAAAGGTTAACATTGTTGTAAGAATGTGGGTACGTTTATAGTTTGAAGCGTTATTTATTTAATATTAATGTAAATATTTATGGTTAGAAGGAAAAACCTAGGAAGAGATGAAATATTGGTAAACTAAGAAGAGTAATAATGAATGTGTTAGATTATAATTGAAGTAAAATGAGTGTTAGTAAGGCAGTAAAACAAACAGCTAAGGCTACCCGATATTCAGAAACAGTGTGTATAGGATAAAAAATGAACAAATGAAAGGACCTCTAGGGACCCATAAAAAGAATGAAAAAATTTATGGGGGAAACAAAACAATACTGCAATAGCGCAAAGCGGAGTGTGGGCATCGTTCATATATATATATACTATTTGAAAACATTCCACCAACGTTAAATGTGATTTTGTTAAGGGTAATCAGTGATTATGCCTTTCAAAATTATAGCTTTTATCATCTTACATCTTCATATTTCTTTGATAATATGTATTTTTATACGCGTAAAATCGTATTTCAGGGTGCTAAAAATACAAAGAGAGAGAAAGTGAAAATTAAATATCTTAGAATTGCCTTAAATAGCACAGCAAATATTTCACTATTTGGTGATGTATCACTCACAAGATGACATCATATTGTTAGATCAATTGCAGCTGGGCGCCACATTGCGAGCGCTTGTAGACTGAATGTGGCAAGTGTGCGTCCCATTTAACGTATACTGTCTTTTAAGCGTTATACGTGATATAGTTCACTTTAGCGAAGTGTTAGTGTAAACTAAGTGGACTTCAATGGAGTTGAACTAGAAAAAGCAATTAAACAGTGATGTTGAGAACTTAGAGAAGTGGGAGCTGAAAAACATGTCTGATATGTTGCACTCGCATGACTCTCTGCTCTTGTACAAACTGTTTTACAAATATTAATGGAGATAAACATTTGCAGAAACTATATTATTGCTAATTTTCTTATAACTGCAAGGGTAATATGTTAGGCTTTAAGCGATAGTCAAATCTTTTGAGAGCTGGTTGCTATGTGGAGCATTCCATTCTCTTTGTATGTCCAGGACATAAAAAGTAATAACAAATTCCCATTTTAGAAAAAGTATTAAGTATTGAAAATTCAAACAAACAACAAGAAATATCTCGGAAATGGCCTACTCGACAAAAACATGTATTCGAAATAAATTGTCTTTTAACGAGTTCTACATTTTCTGTGTAGAAAAACTTTGTCTTATGTCTTAAGGTTTAGCAGTTATGCAAACGTCATTCAGAATGAAGAGGACTTTTGGGGACATTCTTATAAAATTCAAGATATACATTTTATTTGTCATGAAAATATCTTAAGTATATGATACTTTAATCAATATAGTTAGACCCATTTTTGAGAAAGTAAAACTTTTCGAAAGTTTTCCAAGTGAAAGGTAGTCTGAGGTGAGAGAATTTTCTTGAAGATCTTCATGTAGTAGTTTTGAAAGATACTGAACCTAAATGCCAGGTTTGGTATTTATTCGACTTTTCGTTTTTGAGCTATACTGTTCATAGACCCATGGACTTTTTTTTTATTCAAGAGGCCTCAAGGCATGTATTTCCGATGAAATTTCGCGTCAAATTTTTGGGTGGAATGCAAGACTTCCCTTGTAGACAAAGTAAAAACTAGAAAAAGTCATAACACTTACTAACAACTGTAGAAAATGCTACTTCAATATCTGAAAGAAACTTTCTTCAGAAATACTCATTATACAAAAAGAATTAACTGAATTTTCCTAATTGCAAATAATGTATACTATTCTGTTCTTACTGTAAACAAATTAATATCGCTACATTAGTTATTTTGTTTCTAGATCAGCTTCACTATGATTAACGGAATAATATTAACTAGGTTTTGGTTTACAATGTTTATTGAATTGAACAATGCTGTTATTTCTAAACCATTGGTCGTATCATGAACACAGATAAGTGGTCATTATTAAATGGTCGAGAATAAACAAATGTATGCAACTATTGGGATATGAGCATAATTACCGCTCTCATGTAATTACAGAACTCGGCTTACGCCTCGTTTTTGCAGAGCACATTCAAACAGTAAAGATTCTCCTATCCCACTATTTTGCTAAGTATTGCACTGCATGGAGTTTAATGAGATGCTGTTTTGTAGGACGAAGTCGAAAGGCGGACGTGGTAAACTTTACCTTCTGTTTACATTATGTGGTTTCGTTTTCCTTGACGTTTGAAAACCCAATGCAGACCATGTTAAGTGAATTAAGGTCTGCCCATGAACCTCCACCCCCCTTCACCCAGAGTAGCAGTCTTTCGTCACCAGCATTTCTCTGTTTCTTCTCCTTATCCTTGCATCCATTTTCTTTGGTGTATCAAGGGAGGAAGCCTGCCTGACAAGGCCTCTTAGAATAAAAAACAACAACAAAGTCGCAATGGGACGAGATCTTCTTTTGTTCTCTGATTGAATCCAGCTCATCGTTTGGTTTTCAAATTCCTCTCCGCTGCGCCGCGCTGCGTCACGGCGTACTCGCCTTAGGAAGAAAGTGAGGAGAAATATTTTTCTTCTTTTATTCTTAGAATGAGACACTGACTTCAACGTTAAAAATTCTTACTTACTTTTTTACTTTCTCTACGATTTACTTCAAGTAGAGAAAGTGTTGCATTACATCCAAAAGTGCAATTCAAACTGGAGTTTTGAGCGCTAATACATGTATTGAGACCTTCTGAATCCAAAATTACATTTTTAGAAAAATGTCTATGAGTGTGTCAGTGTTGTGTGTTTTATTGGAGTTTAACGACCGTTCTTACTACATGAATGACACCTTACTCATCTCGACCAGTAGGAAAGGATGAAGGGACCACAGGAGGCTATAGACCACAGCCAGTTGTTACAGAGACGCACAAAGACCCTTAACGATTCCAAACTTGAAGACCTGATTACACCATCGGGATGCACAAAGAAGACCTCTCTGGCGGCGTTGGCGAGAACTCAATCTAGTCTTGGCGGTTCAAAGAAGGGCTGAGTAGAACTTTCCAATGCTCCATCTGTCCTACACCGACTGCCACTATACAGTCTGAAGCTCGCCTGAAACAAAAAAGGGGAAAAGAAATGTGAGGGAATGGTATTGGAAATAGAAGAGGAACCCCACCAGCATTCGGTTACTAACTCAGGTATCACAAACAACCTCGTGGACAGAGTGACTGACCCGGCGGGAATCTAACCCGGGTTCTCTCAATGTGAGCCTCATACGTTACGCAGAGCTACACTATGTGATCAAAAGTATCCGGACACCCCACAAACACACGTATTTCATCTTAGATGCATTATATTGCCACCTACCGCCTGGTGTTCATTATCCGCGACCTTAGTAGTCATTAGACATCGTGAAACAGCAGAATGGGATGCTCCGTGGGACTCAAGGACTTCGAACGTGGTCAGGTGATTGGGTGTCACTTGTGTCAGAAGTCTGTACGCGAGATTTCCACACTCCTAAACATCCCTAGGTCCACTGTTTCTGATGTGATAGTGAAGTGGAAACGTGAAGGGACATGTACAGCACAAAAGCGTACAGGCCGGCCTCTCTGTTGACTGACAGGACCCCTACATTCGAAGAGGGTCGTAAAGAGTAATAGGTAGTCATCTATCCAGACCATCACACAGGACTTCCAAACTGCATCAGGATCCACTCCAAGTACTATGATAGGTAGGCGTGAGGTGAGAAACCTTGGATTCCATGGTCGAGCGGCTGCTCATAAGCCACACATCAGGAAGATGTCAAATGACGCCTCGCTTGGTGTAAGGAGCGTCAACATTACACGATTTAACAGTGGCAAAACGTTGTGTGGAGTGACGAATCACGGTACACAATGTGGCGATCCAATGGCAGGGTGTGGGTATGACGAATGCCCGGTAAACGTGGTCTGCCAGCATGTGTAGTGCCAAAAGTGAAATTCGGAGGTGGTGGTGTTATGGTGTGGTCGTGTTTATCCTACAGGGGGCTTGCACCCCTTGTTGTTTTGTGTGGCACGATCACAGCGCAGACACATTGATATTTTTTGCACCTTCTTGCTTCCCACTGTTAAAGAGCAATTGGGGGATGGCGACTGCATCTTTGAACACGATCGTGCACCTGTTCATACTGCACGGCCAGTGGCAGAGTGGTTACACAACAATAACATCCCTGTAATGAACTGGCCTGCACAAAGTCCTGACTTGAATCCTATAGAACACCTTTGGGATGTTTTGGAACGCCGACTTCGTGCCAGCCCTCATCGACCTACATCGATACCTCTCCTCAGTTCCACACTTCGTGAAGAATGGGCTGCCATTCCCCAAGAAACCGTCCAGCACGTGATTGAAAGTATGCCTGCGAGAGTGTATGCTGTCATCAAGGCTAAGGGTGGGCCAACACCATATTGACTTCTAGCATTACCGATGGAGACGCCACGAACTTGTACGTCATTTTCAACCAGGTGTCCGAATACTTTTGTACACGTAGAGTGTATCTTGCTCGTTGTTTTGAGTTTGAACATATAACTCAAAAACGAAATCTCAGATAAACACAGATGTTTATACCTTTAGATATCCAAGTGTGCTTAACTCTATGGGAAGTTTAAAAGAAACTGAAAATATTTTTCTTCATCATCATGTATTTAAAAAGCTACCTTTTTCCAAAAATATGTGGTTGAAATTTCCGCACAATCGCATTTTGTAGTGTACTGCATATGGAAATATCTGCTCTGTCCTCCTGTGTTATACAGGCCAGTTAAAGGGTAGCCAGAATATCACTTACATTAAGTTGCAGTGCTCTTAAAATGGGTCCAATTAAAACCGAATTTAATACACTAGTTTGCAGGGCATAGTTTGCATTTTACTAAAAAGGTTCTCCAGATCTTGGATGGTGTAAATACTTAAACGTAATATTTCACACCAAAAGTGGGGAGGTTTCAGTGAGCATACGGTTAAAAATTAAATTCCAATATTTTTCTTATTATGAAGAATATTAGGTACGTAGATACCAAAATTTTCTAGTCATAGTTATTTTAAACAGTTTTTTTAATTAGAATATATAGGCATTCTTGAAGCACAGTATTATTTTAATTTTAGTACCTATGTATATTTTATACAATTTTATGACCTCATAATCTTATTTGCTCTACCAGTTATCTATGATATGAAGATACGCGTTTTGAGGTCACCCTGCATAAAGGGTAACATTCTTACTTTCTATGCTATGTAGTTATACTAAACAGAAGAAGTACTGTATTCCATCAAAAAATCTACATCAAAATCTCATCGGAAATACATGTTTTAGAAAGAGGTTCATGTGTGTGTGTGTGTGTGTGTGTGTGTGTGTGTGTGTGTGTGTCTGAGTATAACTCAAAAATCGGTTAAATACCAAACTTGCTATTTAAGATCAACATCTTCCAAGGACGCAAAACTAAAATTTTGCAGAGAATCCTCCCATCTATAACTACCCTCTGCATATAAAAAGAATTCTGCTTCTCAAAAATGGCTCTTAAGTTTTTGATTAAAATATCGTATGTTAAGATATATTCATGACAAATGAAATGTATATCTTGAATTTTCTGGAAATAGGCTGTGAAGACCTATTCTTCTAAATTACTTTTCCATAATTCATAAACAGTAAGAAAGATATGTTGCTACTACATTTACTACACAAGAAATGTGGATATCGTTAAATCACTCAATTTATGCATAATAAAATGTTTAGCATTTTCGAGATGTTGTTTGTTATTGGTTTGAATTTTCAAATACGTATACACCTAATTAAGTGGTAGGTCGCTATTCGTAACTTTCGAAAGAGTACTAATTTACAAAAATAATATAATATTGTGACGTAGCGCCTGTAGCCTGATGTCGGGAGATACGATTTAAATAACACTTCACTGATATAGAGTGAGAGATGTGAGATGTTTTTATTAAATACTTGCACTTTTTAATACGTAAACCATTTTGTCTCACACGAATACGTATTATACTTCTCGAGAACGTGTCTCGCGTCCGGTTAGGAACACTGTTTGCATGCAACGCGTCCGGTTATGAGTACTGTCTACAAGCAACTGACTTGATTTCAAGCGCCTAAATTTGTAAATTTCTGTATTTCAAGTCTCTGTTTGGCTAATCCTACTCCAATAGAATACCTTCATTTAACTAAAGCTTTTTCTGGTTGTTGATTGGCTATTTTATAAACTGTCACAAAAATTTACATTATTGTTGCTGCAATAATGACTAGTAGCATTATTAAACTTTCAAACTCATTATTTTTGTCAAGGTTACCTCATTGTTAACAACGTTTAACCTATTATTCTCACAGCTTCTACGTCATTAAATTACGTAATACATTCACAGAACATTACTAAACATGGATACAATAATATAAACATTTACAATGATTGCAATATACACTTTTAATATATAATTACATATATATTGTTTTAAGGCGGGCTGTTATTGAATTATATATTATATAATTACACTGAAATCATTTAAGTGTTAAAAATACTGCCTCAAATTACCTGGAGGAGTGCTATACAGCCGATAATGGAAACTAGAAGTTTGGAAGAGGAAGAATGGAGAGAAAAAGTACAATGGCGTTGGACAACCGGAAGACGATGAAAACAGTTGTGAAACCGGTGTACTATTACTAAGTCGCTATTCGTTTTTTCTCATTATATTGCAAAGAGAACGAAGCTTTAAAACTACCATAGTGACCCGCTTTTGAAAAATATAAATGTATAAAATATGTGTAATGAAATTTTATCTCCAATTAACTAAAAGTAGATACAAAAATAAACTTTTGAGAATGGCTAGAACAGCGAGTAGAGTTGTGTGAATTCAACACATCAGACTTTAGAGTTTTGGAAACCAGCCGCTCGCAGTGTTCACAGTTGCATACACATTCAGTTTTGGCAGCGAGAGTAGAGTACACGATCGATTCTCGTATCTCTGATTTTCCAACAACATGGTTAATGTGCACATGAATGCAACAGCAGGAAACTTTCTTTCAAATTCAGCTTTCTGCGTAACCACATTACCTCTGTTCAAGCTTGGAAAATATGATTACATCTGTCTCCATTATACGTTCACCACTAGCTGCCAGTGACATCTTCTGCTGAATCAGGAACTTGATAATGCCAGGCCAAGAAAAGGTGCCTCATAACATTAATTCTTTCGCTGTCATCTCCATGCGATTGTCGAGGTTCTTATCGATACCTCGCAGCGAGCGAAAAGTAAGTGAACAGCAAACGGGACTGTTGTAAATCCTAACAACTATATAGGGGGTAAAGTAAACACTAAGGTCAAGTAGCAAGAAAGGAATGTATAAATCAATGGCCTATATATACAGTATGTAACAAAAATGTACCGCACCAATTGCAGGACGGATTCCCCACACGTAGACGAAGAAACTATGTTATATGAACACGGCTCTGGAAACGCTTTGTTACCATGTTACAACTCATTTTCTCCAACTCATTAATCATGGGAAACAAACAAAAATAGAACGTACCAGCATACCACATGCAACTCTCCCACAGAAGATGTTCAATATTCCGTGAGCATTGATACATGCGTCAACCCGCTGTTGTAGTGAATCCCGGATGCGCTGATGTATCCCTGGAGTATTGCGTATGGTTTCGCAGCCTTCCATAATACGGGAACAGAGACTCTGAACATCTGGCACTGGGGTTGTATATACAAGAGCTTTCAAATGCCCCCACAAATAGGTCCGGGGATAGAGAAGGCCAGATAATTGGTCCACCGCTACCTATCCAACTGTCACCAAATCTGTTATTTAGAAGCCAACGGATATTAACACTAAAATGAAGAGGTGCTCCATCGTGCATGAAGTACATGTTTTGTCGCACACTTAAAGGTACATCTGATAACAGATCAGGTAGAACATTCTCTACAAAAAGATGATAACTTTGTCCGTTGAGCCTGGGAGAAAGAACCTGAGGCCCTCCTACCAAACAGTTACCATCATTGCCGGCCTAAGCATTCACAGAAAATCTGTGCTGATGACTTGCTTCAACAGTTGCGTGAGAATTTATTTCAAGCCATACATGCCGATTGTGATAATTTACACATCTCGCTAAAACGACGCCTCATCTCTGAAAAGCACGGTTGAACTAAAATTAGCGTCGACACTTTGTTCCATATACCATTCGCAGAAGCGTACCCGTGCAGGAATATACGCTACTGATAGTGCCTGCACACGCTGTAAATGGTATGGATACAGCCGGACCTCGTGTAACACTCGCCAGACAGTCATGTGGTCTACATCCATTGTTGCAGCGGTTTGTCTTGTACTGACAAAAAGGTCGCCGTCAACTGCCTGAAGAATTGCCGCCTTCCGTTGCGGTGTCCTCGTCCTTTTAGGCCTCCCCCGGTCTCAAGTATCAGGCTGAAATGCCCTTAAGACGACGATCAATGGCTTCAAACGTTTTCCTGTTGGGGAAGCTTCGTCCTGGAGATCTCTCCCGGTACAAACGGTGAGCGCAAGCGTCATTGCCGTCTCCTATTCCATACATAAAATGGGCATCTGCCATCTCTGCATTTTTGTACGCTGCCATTGCACGAGCCAAATCTGTGATCAACTCTACTAATACGTAGTAACCCGTGTGCTAGCCAAGGTCGTACTACTCACTGGAACAGTTG
This sequence comes from Deroplatys truncata, assembly GCA_030765065.1. Lineage (NCBI taxonomy): Eukaryota > Metazoa > Arthropoda > Insecta > Mantodea > Mantidae > Deroplatys > Deroplatys truncata. Next base: position 240,411,252 of record CM060976.1, read on the forward strand.
ATGTTACCTGTAAACCAGCAATGACGTAAGTCGCATGGCAACAGGGGCATGTAAAACAAAACACTGACGGTGCACCTACGATAATAACAACGTAACCAGACGTAACTAAGAATGCATTTCCCCCATGATTCTAACGTTCTGTTCGTGTGTGTGATTAATGAGTTGGAGGAAATGAACTGTAACATGGTAACAAAGCATTTACAGACCCATGTGCATATAATATAATTTCTTCGTCTACGTGTGAGGAATGTGTCCTGCAATTTGTGCCGTAAATTTTTATCACATCCTGTATATGTATGTATATTTATTTCCAAAATGCTATACAAAATTCTTACAATTTTTAATACATTACTTTGAGTTGCTATTTTTTCTTTCTTTGGTCCATAATGCATTTTAACACCGTTGGTTATTTATGCATGGTGAGTCATAACAAATTCATAATCCTTTATTTTTCTAAATCACTTTGTTTTACTCTACCCATATATTCTCCTATTCTTTTTATATCCTTTCCCTTTGTATTTTCATTATCCTAACTTTTAATACTTCTTTGTTAACATTCTCCCATTCTTTAAGTAAAAACTGATCTCTCCACAACTTAGTTTCTTCACATTCAATTATATAATGCAAAGCATTGTCTGCCTCTCCACAAAGAGGACACCTATTCAAATTCGCTCCCTTCCTATCTCCCCTTAGCCTATATGCACTTAATCTGGACCAGGCCCACCGTTCTCCCACTAACCTATTACCTACATCCACATACTTCTGCCTTCCCCAGTCCACCTTTAATTGTCTATATAGTTCCAAACCTTTCTTTCCTTCCAGACTTTGAAGTAATTCTTGTTTCTCTATATCTTCTACTCTGTTCCTCACTTCTTTCCAGGAACCTTTAAATAACCCCCCTCTCTCTCCTCCCAAATGTTACCCATTCCTATTTCTTGTAAGATTCTTCTTATTCTTTGACCCCAGTTCATCCCATCAATGGATTTTTCTTGTATTATTAAACATTGCCTTAAGACATTATGTTCGTCCAATCTGTATATGTATATACACTATGTGATCAAAAGTATACAGACATCCACACAAAGATACGTTTTTCAACTTAGGTGCATTGTGCTGTCACCTACTGCCTGGTACTCATTACATGAGACCTCAGTAGTCATTTGACATCATGAAACAGCAGAATGGGACGCTCCGTGCAACTCACGGACTTCAAACGTGGTCAGATGATTGGATATCATTTGTGTCAGAAGTCTGTACGCGAGATTTCCACATTCCTAAACATCCCTAGGTCCACTGTTTCTGATGTCATAGGGAAGTGGAAACGTGATGAGACATGCACAGCACCAAAGCGTACAGGATGACCTCGTCTGTTGACTGACAGAGGCCGCCGGCATTTGAAGAGGGTCGTAAAGAGTAATAGGCAGACATCTATCAAGACCATCACACAAGAATTCCAATCTGCATTACGATCCACTCCAAGTACTATGATAGTTAGGCTTGAAGTGAGAAACCTTGGATTCCATGGTCGAGGCGGCTGCTCATAAGCCATACATCACGCAGGAAGATGCCAAACGGCGCCTCACTTGGTGTAAAAAGCGTCAACATTACACGATTGAACAGTGGCAAAACGTTGTGTGGAGTGACGAATCACGGTACACAAAGTGGCGATCGGATGGCAGGGTGTGGGTATGGCGAATGCCCGGTGAATGTCATCTGCCAGCGTGTGTAGTGCCAACGGTGAAATTCGGAGGTGGTGGTGTTGTGGTGTGGTGTGGTGTGTTATTCCTGGAGGGAGCATGCACCCCTTGTTTTTTTGCGTGGCACAATCACAGCGCAGACCTACATGGATATTTTAAGCACCTTCTTGCTTTCCACTGTTGAAGAGCAATTCGGGGATGGCGATTGCATCTTTCAACACGATCGAGCACCTGTTTACACAGCACGGGCTGTGGCGGAGTGGTTACACGACAATAACATCCCTGTAATGGACTGGCCTGCACAGAGTCCTGACTTCGTGCCAAGCCTCACCGACCTACATCGATACCTCTCCTCAGTTCCGCACTCCGTGAAGAATGGGCTGCCATTCCCCAAGAAAACCTCCAGTACCTGCTTGAAAGTATGCCTGCGAGAGTGAACGCTGTCATAAAGGCTAAGGGTGGAGCAACACCATATTGACTTCCAGCATTAGAGATGGAGGGCGCCACGAACTTTTACGTCATTTTCAGCCAGGTGTCCGGATACTTTTTATCACGTAGTGTATATACGGTGCTTTCATTATATTGACGGACATGCGTGCTCCACGCACTGTCAATTACTAATATTGTTATAAGTGGTGTTGATAGTGATGTACATTTGCATCGAGACACTCCTAGCGTTCCTCGTTTTCACGAGGTTCTATTTCATGGACTATAGTCACTCTGTAGGATTTCAATTTTAAAACTTAAGCAGTTCTGTGAACACATGTTTTTGAAAGACCCACATTCTGTGCAACATATCGAAGATACCTCTTTGGACAGCCTTCGAATAATGCACCAAAGCACCAATTTCATAATTTTCTTGCCTTGTTAGAACATATTTTCTAATTCGCTTCTTAGGTTTAGCATTTAGCGATCCGGTCTAAATTTATTAACCAGACATCTAACTGTTTGTCTACCTGGAAATGCCTATACACATCTTTACATGATTCGGGTTTTACATACCTATCCTACATAGAAATTCTTGGTTCAAGCGTGAATTTTTGGACGGACACTTCACTGAAATAATAACAATAATATAATGTAATTCACTCACAACACAGAGTCTTGAATAAAATTTCACTTTTGAGGTGCACACTGAACAATCACTGGTCTTTACAGCTCGAACAGAAGGCATAAACTGACACAGTATAACACAGCTGATAAACGTAGCCTTCAGCGTGTCATTCGCCGCTAGCGCACTAGTGGAACGTACCGAGGTCATTGCAGTGCTAGCATTGCAGTGCCCGGCTATAAATTGAACGTATGGTGTATTCACATTTGCTTTCCGGTTGAGTAACGGGCATGCATCCGAATGGAATGCTATTTAAGTATCATTAATATGAGGCATTTAGTTGGACATGATTTAAATAATTATGCAGTATTCATGCTGAATAAAATATTTTTTCCACAATTCTTTCCTTTGCATTGTGTGGTTTTATGGGCCACCTCAATGTATAGTTTTTCTAAAAATAAATTACATAATACACGAAAATATTCGGTTATAATATCAGGCAAAATAGGTTGCCTACAGAGAAATTGTAATCTGCTTTTGTTCTTGTGGTTTTGTAGCTATCGTAATGAAATTTTACAGCATACATTTTCCATTAATATAATAGGACTTTGCACATGGGAAGGTGAAGTAGGATTTGCTGCTTCACGTGTGGAAAGTCAGTTTGAGGAAGTATTGAAGGAGTACTTTTGTATGAAGGAGTTGTATTGTAGTTCAACTGTTGGGGATCCGAACTTGAAGTAGGTGCAACCGCAGTATGGTAAAAAGCTTCCGGTATCCTTCGCCCCAAAAAATGTACTTTCCGGTGGCCTTTGCCCCAAGTTTAAAAATATTAATTTTGTAATTTTGACTGTTTATTATATATTTATGTTTGCCTCGGCTACGTCAGTATTTATTTTTAGAATGTCTTAGCAGGGAGTGCTGCGATTGAAGAATGTAGGTTTACACAGATTATAATTTTTACTTCACTACATTTATTAATCCTTGACACAATTTAAATAACACTTCATTGATATAGAGACCTGTGAGATCTTTTATTATATATTTTCACCTTTTAAATACGTAAACTATTTTCGTCTCACACGAATGTGTAATAAATTTCTCGAGGACGCATCTCAGGTCCGGTTAGGAACACTGTCTACGATCAACGCGTCCAGTTATGAGCGCTGTCTACAAGCAACTGACTTCTAGATTTGTAAATTTTGCTATATTTCAATTTCTGATTGGCTAATGCTACTCCAATAGAATACTTTTATTTAACTTAAGCCTTTTCTGGTTGTTGATTGGGTATTTTATAAATTGTTACAAAAATTACATTGTTGTTGCTCCAAGAATGACTAATAGCATTATTAGACTTTATTACTCATTATTACCTCAAGGTTACCTCATTGTTACCTCATTGTTAGCAACTTTTAACCTATTATTCTCACAGCTTATACATTATTAATAAATACGTAATACATTTACATAACCTTATTACATGTATACAATAATGTAAACATATAAAATGACTGTAATATACACTTTAAGGCGGGCTGTTATTGAATTTATGTATTATATAATTAGACTGAAATTATTTAAATGTTAAAAATACTGCCACAAAGTTACTCTACCCATTGCTCATTCACCCTTTATTTTCATAAATGGTATAGTGTTTTGCGAAACAAGTGAGGTCAGTGCATCATTGGAAAACTGAGAAGGAGCTTAAAATACGAGACGAAGTCTCGTTGGTTTGTATTTTAAAATACCTTTACGTTTTCAAAATGCTGAGTGACCATTCTTTTGTTTTCGGTAATGTTCTGCAAAGAATGTGAATTTTCGAACTCAGGATATAGCTACCCAATTTTTAAATATTTGACTATCAAGTCAGTCTCTTCTTGTACCTATAACAAAATTTGTAATGAAGCCATTTCTGCAAACATTTGTCTACAACAACATGAAATAGAAAAATAAGCTTTTTGTTAGAATAGTTTGTGTAAGAGGCATAAAATTAGATAGACAAGTAGAGATAAGGTATTACGCAAATACTTAATGCACGAATTATTGACCCTATTAGTCAACCACAATCTGAATACGTGGGATGGAAAGAGGGACTAAAACCAGTTGCGGAAGAAGCGGGCGGGAGGTCAAAAGGTCAGGTAGGCAAAGAAAACATCCACTGTACCAAAATGCATTTACTAGCGCTGCAAAATATAGTACTGCTTTCATTGTGTGACTGTACGTTCCCCTATCGCCTTTCTCTCACTCTCCTCTGATCCCTAACCTTGATGATGTTAGGCAGTGATGTTAGAAGGACTGGCGGCCACCCCCAAGTGCAGTCATATCGCGGCCCACTAGTACGTGCATATTTAAGTTAAATAAAAATTGAAATAAATTGCCTCTGACTAATCCAACAAATTTTATCTGGCCTCGCCTACTTCCATATTTTGCCAGTCCTCTGGTCCGCCAGTGGATTCCAAAGTACTCCTTCTAGCAGGACTTAGGGATGTTTATTTTAATTTAATTGTCCTCTGGTGCGCCCACTGTGAGAACTCCGCCAAAATATACTCCCAATCTTCATCCAGAATGGCAAGATTATCCCACCACAATCGTCTGTTATGTTCTATGTCCTCCAGCCTTGCAATCTAAACCATTCCATTCCTGAACTTTCATTTTTACTTACTCTACTACGTAGAGTAAGTAAGGGAAGTATTGTTTTCCACCCAAAAATTCGATACCGAGATTTCACCGGAAATACATGTTTTGAGGCCTCCTAAATCCATATAAAGCATTTTTGGAAGCATGTCCGTGTGTGTGTGTGTGTGTGTCTGTGAACAGCGTAACTCAGAAACGAACAGTCGGATAAACACCAAACTTGGTATTTAGGTTCAGTATCTTCCAGAGATGCGACACGAAGCTTTTCAAATAAATCCCCCCACCCCAGATTACCCTTTACATGGAACAATTTTCGAAAATTTTAATTTTCTCAAAAATGGCTCTAATGATTTTTATTAAAGTATCATATGTTTAAGATACTTTCATGACAAATAAAATTTATATCTTGGAATTTTCTGGAAATGTCTCCAAAAGTATTCATCATTGTGAACGACGTTTGCATAACTGGTAAACCATAAGAGATAGACAACACTTTACTACACAAAAATGTAGATAGCGTTAAATATACAATTTATGTCATACATTTTTTTGGGGGGTGAACCATTTTCGAGATATTGATTGTTATTCCCTTAAATTTTCCAATACTTATACTTTTTCTCAAATTCGTTATTCATTTTTTTGTTCTGGTAATGCAAAGAGAATGGAATACTCCACATAGCAACCAGAACCAGAGCTTAAAATATTTGACTAACGCTTAAAGCTTAGCGAAAATTAGCAATAAGATTAACATCTCGATTAACATGAAGCATATGGAGTAAAAGCGTTTGTAAAAATAATTTGTACAAGAGTAGAGAATGTAATGTGAGTGTAACACATCAGATTTCTGTAACTTATTTCACCTCTTTACCATACTGCCGCTATTCGTATTCTCCTCAAACCGCTTTCCAGTTCAGTTGCCCAAAACTTGGGAGACAGGTTTTCTCGTTGGTGTTTATAACATATGATATTTTCAAGTAAAAGTCGCGGTCTTCTTCGCAATCTGTTCTTATTAAAATACAAGAGCTCTGTAATCTCTTTTTAATCTTTTAGTAATTTATGAAAGGAACTCGGAAGGTGTTTTATAGCTCCATGTCCGTCATATAGACTTGGGTTTTTCCACGGAGCACGGAGACAGAATGAGGCACTATAATCTTCCATCACACACAACAAAGACGTATGGTTAGGTTAAGTAACTAATAGCATATATGTTGTCATACAGAGATATAAATGATTAATAACGGGTGTGTCGCTTGCGGCAAAAACTGAAAATGTACCCACATCATATGCAAAGAGGCACCATTAGTTAGCTGTCCAGCGGGTTGTACGCTTATCTGTTGGTCACTGTTATAGCTTTAAACATATTTGCACTTAACAATTTGTATTGTCTTAAATGACGCATGAACACTGTTTGAGGAAACCGTGTCTGGTAGCAGAATGGATGCAGATGTACCTACTTGGACACAAATCTCCCATTAGTATGACTTTCTCTAGGGATGGATAATATTTGGTTTGAAGGACCTGACAATAGAGCGAATGTTTGGAAAAAATTACAGAAGCGACTGAAAGATGTAGATCGACAGCACATGCTGTCAAAATGTAATGTGAAAGTATCATTAAATTTTCAGTCCAAACTTAAAACAGAATAGGGTATAAAACAATATATGTTGTACCGAAACAGAGCCAGCAAGCAAGGGCTTGCTTGGCTGAGACTGGGATCATTTCCCTGTCCCTGGTATAGAGAGGAAGAAACTTGGATGTATAATCTGTCGCATTGTACTAAGACAGAACAGCTGAGGAGAACGTATCTGTCAGGTTCCTTCGTTAACTTACGGAGAGGGTTACAAGCTCGTTGGACCTTCCTGGTTGGGAGGGGGAAGCTATTGGTACATTTTTACAAAAAGATTGGAGTGTAAGTAAGAGGGTAAAGGAGGGGAGGGGAGAGTTAGTGGCTTAGGGGTGGGTATTTGTTTGTTTTGCAAAAGAATATCGTATAATTGTGAACAAGATTTCTACTTCTCTTCTTCTGTTTTATTTTATTATATAAGCACATGCAGTCTATCTGACCCGTGCCTTGTAGAGTTTGAACGTGTAAAATGTTTAAGAAGAATAAATATACCACTCTACTCTACTTTCTTTGGCACTCACCTAGTAAGAAGAGTAAGTAGTGCATTCCACCCACAAATTCATTGTCGTGATTTCCTGGGAAATACATGCTTTAAGGTCCCATAAATAAAGCAAGCGTTTAAAAAAGATGTATTGGTGCCTGTGTACAGCATAAATGAAACTTTGGATATACACCAAACTTGGCATTTAAGCTTCCATATATGTAACCAGAAGATTTTCAGGAAGTACATCCGTTACAAATAAAATGTATATCTTGAATTTTCTCAAAATAGCCTGTGAAAAGCTCTTCCCTCAGAAAGACATTTGTATAATTTTGTTTAATATGTAAATATAAGAGATGGACATAAACGTACCACGTAGAAAATGCAGAACACAATTTATTTTAAATTACTTTTTCTGTTGCATCAGCCATTTCCGAAATGTCCGTTGTTATTGGTTTTAATTTTTTAACATTTTTTAAAGCGCTGTGGATATTCAGCTGTTTGTTACAATGTCATCGAAAGGATGTGGGATTTCAAGGTCACTCGCTTTTAAACATCTATCAGCTCGCCCCCCTTGTACCTGCAGTTGAATGTGTAATGGAAATAGTTCTACATGAAGTTATATATATATATATATATATATATATAAAGTTTATTTAAGAAAAGTTTCTAGAAGTTTCATAAAAACAAAGGACAATGGTTTTAGAAAACTATGTGAATATAATAAGTGAGATTTTTAAAGATTGCTTTTTTGTTTTAGGGGCCTCAAAACACGTATTTCCGGTGAAATCTCGACATCGAACTTTTGGTGGAATGTAATATTTGCCCTACTTACTATCAGGGCTAGAGGGAATAGGAATGGGTAATATCTGGCTTGAAGGAGCAGGAAATAGAACGAATGTATGGAGAAAAGAACAAAAGCGACTGAAATATATAGATCGACAGCAGACGCTGTCATAGTATAATAACGAAGCTTACAGACGAAAATAAAAACGCCATGGGGAATAGGACAAAGTATTTAGTCCAGAAATAGAGCCAGTAAGCAAGGGATCATGGCGAGCGATCAAATTCGTTAACAGAAAAGGTATAAGAATCTGTCCCTGGTGTAGAGGCGAAGAAACTTGGTTTCATATTCTGACTCATTGTACTAAGACAGAACAGTTGAGAAGAACGTATCTGTCAGGTTCCTTTCTTAGCTCAAGGAGAAGGTTACAAGCTTGTTGAACCTTCTTGGCTGGGAGGGGGAAGTAATTGGTAACATTTTTACAAAAGGTTCTACGGTTCAGATCGGTGTGTAATGAAGAGGATCAAGGATGGGAGGGGGAGAGTTAGTGGATTAGGTGTGGCTATTTCTTTATTTTGTAAACAATAGCGTGTGTTTGTGAATAAGTTTTTATCTTCTTCTCTTTTGTTTATGTGATTGGTGTTATTAGTTTTCTTTGTTTTCTTATAAATATCATTTAACTTTAAAGTTCAGTGTATTGAATATAGCCTGGAAAATATGAACTACTATAAGCACGTAAGGTATATCTGACCTGTACGGTGTATGAGTTTGAACATGTAAAATGTTTAAGACCAATAAATACACCACTAATTTACTATGATAGTAGAACATGTAAAACTCGAATTATAGCTTTTATTTACTCTATGGTGTATGTGTAAATGTGAGAGTTTATGCCGATTTGCTGAAGTAGATTAACATAAGATTTTGTATTCACTATGAGCGTCTTCTTAGCATTTTAAAAATATAAATAGAAGATATTCATACCTTTTTAGGACGCTCATTTGAACAATGCATTTCTACTCGAAGGTTTTAGACACTTTTACAATGCAGAAGCAGGTTGGTTTTACTGATGAAAGACACCACCTTTGGGGCATTTATAAGAAACAGACCGTCAAGTTGGAACAGAGCTGTAGATAAAGGAAAACAATGATGACTCACGTACTTCTACGTACCACATCCGTTTCCCTAGGTGAAAATAAGGTTAGCTACCGAAGGGTAAAGTTTCCCAACTTGGCTAAAGTTTTCCCAAATTTCATTTAGCCGTCGCTGAATTGGCTTTAATCGACAGACCGCGGTTTCTCAAACGTATACACCACTTTGTTGTGGATGCACAGCTTTCTTGGCAATTCTTTTGTGTGACTGTTGTGTTTATATTTAAAATTCTTGCTCTTTGGCTGAATAATATTATTCTATATTTATTTATTTTTATAGTTTCATATATACCCCGCTTTTAACTGCAATGGTCTGAAGTAGATAGATTCTTTACGTTATTTGCCACACGTTTGGGCGTCAATTTGAAGTAGGTTGTATTGAAAGAGTTATATTATATTTCAACATTTGGGAGCCGAACCTGAAGTTCGTTGCAACCGCACGTATAGTTTCCGCTTTCCGGTAGCCTTCGTCCCAAATGTACTCTTCGGTGGCCTTTGCTCCCCCCAGAAAGGTTTAAAAATATTAACTTTGTAATTTGACTGTTTCTTTAAATATTATATATTTATGTTTGCCTCGGCTGCGTCAGTATTATTGTTAGAGACATGTTTCTCTTTGCAGGGTTGTGGTGCGACTGAAGAATATAGACTGACACAGATTATAATTTTACTTCACTCGTTTTATTAATGCTTGTTGACACGATTTTAAATAACACTTCAATGATATAGAGAGCTGTGAGATTCTTTTTAAATTAATTACTTGCACTTTTTAACACGTAAACTATTTTTATCTCACACTGAATACGTATCATACTTCTCGAGGACGCATCTCGCGTACGGATAGGAACACTGTCTGCTAGCAACTCGACCAGTTGTGAGCGCTGTCTACAAGCAACAAACTTGATTTCTACCGCCTAAATTTGTAAATTTCTGTATTTCAAGTCTCTGATTGGCTATTCTTAATCCAATAGATTACTTTTAGTTAATTAAAGCTTTTTCTGGTTGTTGATTGGCTATTTTATGAATTGTCATAAAAATTACATTATAGTTGCTATAAGAATGACTAGTAGCATTATAAAACCTTCTAATTCATTATTGTCACAAGGCTACCTCATTGTTACCTCATTGTTAGCAACTCTTAACCTATTATTCTCACAGCTCCTACACCACCACCACATTTTCATAGAAGAAATTATTGTTTTTTTTCAAGAATGATTCTAACAATTTTGCTCAAAATACCATAGGTTTATGGTACTTGGATGTGAAATAAAATCTGTAACTTGGAAACTCTGTTAGTAACTGGGAAGTCCACCTTGTTCCGAGAATTTTTGTATAATTCTAAAAACCGTAAAACAAATCTTACTACACAAAAAATGTAGATCTCGTTAACGCATGCAATTTATGCCAATTATATTTTTGATGCCTTCACGCTTTTGTTATTGGTCTAAATTTTTATATAACTATACTTTTTACTTTCTCTACTACGTATAGTAAGTGAGGAAGTATTGTGTTCCACTCAAAACTTCGATACCGAGATTTCACCAAAATACATGTTTTGAGACTTCCTGAATCCAAAAAAAAATCCGTGTGTGTGTGTGTGTGTGTGTGTGTGTGTGTCTGTGAATAGCATAACTCAGAATCGAACAGTCGGATAAACACCAAACTTGGTATTTAGGTTTAGTATCTTCCAAGGATGCGACACGAATGTTTTCAAGAAAATCTCCCCACCCCAGATTACCCTTTACATGGAATGTTTTTCGAAAATTTTAGTTTTCTCAAAAATGGCCCTAACGATTTTGATTAATATACCATACGCTTAAGATACTTTCATGACAAATAAAATGTATATCTTGAATTTACTGGGAATGTCTCCAAAAGTATTTCATCATTGTAAACGACGTTTGCATAACTGGTATACCATAAGAGATCGACAAAATTTTACGACAAAAAAACGTAAATCGCGTTAAAATACACAATATATGACATATACTTCTTTTTGTTCAGTGAACCATTTTCGAGATATTCTAAGTTATTCCCTTAAATTTTCGAATACTTATACTTTTTCTCAAATTCCTTATTCACTTCTACTTTCTCTACTACGTATAGTAAGTAGGGGAAGTATTGTATCCCACCCAAAAAATCGATACCGAGATTTCGCCGAAAATTTATGTTTTGAGACCCCCTTAACCCAAAATGTTTTTTTTTTTTGGAAACATGTCCGTGTGTGTGTCTGTTTGTGTGTCTCTGTGTCTGCCTGTGAACGGAATAACTCAGAAACGAACAGTTGAATAAACACAAAACTTGGTATTAAGGTTCAGTTAAAATATCATATGTTTAAGATATTTTCATGATAAATAATATGTATATCTTGAATTTTCTGGGAATGTCACCAAAAGTATTCTTCATTGTGAACGACTTTTGGTAAACTGGTAAACCATAAGAGATAGACAAAATTTTACTACACAAAAACTGTAGATCGCGTTAAAATACACAATTTATGTCATATACTTTTTTTTTGAGTGAACCATTTTCGAGCTATTGCTTGTTATTCCCTTAAATTATTAATACTTATTTTGTCAAATGGGAATTCGTTATTAATTTTTTGTCTTGTATATGCAAAGAGTATTAATCTTTGGCAAAGAGAATGGGGCTGCACCTAGCAACCAGCTATTAAGAGATACGTATATGCTTATAGGCTACTGTATTTCTATATTACCCTTGTAAATATATATTCCCCTTACATCTACAATAAAATTAGCAATAAGATAAGAGTCTGCAAATGTTTATCTCGATTACCATAAGGTAGATGGAGAATAAGCGTTTGTAAAAATATTTTGTACAAGAGTAGAGAAAGTCATGTGAGTGTAACACATCAGATTTTTGTTACGTCCTGGTTATGCAAAGAGAAAGGGAATGCGCCAGATAGCAACTAGCGCTTAAAAGATTGGAATATCGCTTAAAGCCTACCAATTCCCCTTGCATCTACAAGAAAATTAGCAATAACATTAACATCTCGATATCTCGATTAACATGAAGCATGTGGAGAGTCAGCGTTAGTAAAAACAGTTTGCACAAGAGTAGAGAAAGTCATGTGAGTGTAACACATCAGATTTTTCAAGTGATATTTCGCCATCATGTTTACTTTCTCTATCACTATCTATAGTAAGCAGAGGAAGTATTAAATTACGCCGAAAAATTATATTGCGAGATTTCACCGAGGAAAAAAAATGAGGTTTTAGACATCCTGAATCCATAATAAGCTTCTTATTTTTCCTACTCCGTAGTAAGCAGGATAAGTTTGCATTTCACCAAAAAATTTAATACCGATAGTTCACCTGAAATACATGTTTTGAACCCCTTGAATCCAAGTAAAGCATTTTTGGAAACATGTCGGTGGTGTGTGCCTGTGAACAGCATAACTCAAAAACGAAAATTCGGATAAATACCAAACTTGGTATCTGAGTTTTTAGTATTTTCCAAGGATGTAACACAAAGATTTTCAAGAAAACTCCCCCAGACTACCTTATACCGGAAAATATTTCAAATGTTTTAATTTTCTCAAAAATAACTCTAAAGTTTTTGATTAAAATAATATATGTTTTAGAATACTTTCATGAAAAATGAAAGTTTGAATTTTCTAGGAATGTCCCCAAAAATCCTCCTCGTTCTGGATGGCTTTTCCATAACTGTAAATCCCGTTAAAAGACACAGTTTAAGTCATATTCATATTTTTGTGGAGCTAATTATTTTCGAGGTATTCCTTTTATTGGTTTCAATTTTCAAACACTTATGCTTTTTACTTTCTCTAACAGGTGCCTAGTAGGTAGACAAGGTAATTGCATTTCACTAAAAAGTTCCATTTCGAAATTTCACCGAAATACATGTTTTGAGGTATCCCTAATAAAAAAAAAACATTTTTAGAAAAAGGTCCGTGTGTGTATGAGTGTGGGTGTCTGTGAACAGCATAACACACACATATGCATTTTTGGTGGAATGCACTACCTTCTCTACTTACCATGTAAATGGTCTTTCAACAAGTGTGTCCTATATTTAACATGTGATAGCTGCCGTTATTATTGATTTACAGCAGTCATTGTTTTCATGTAGTTACAGTTGTAATTGATAAATAGCCTTGGAACATTACAGCGCTCAACAATGCGTAGAAATTGTGAAAATTATCAAAATGGATCATTTGTTCGCCAATCCTTCCGAGTATTCGTGAAGTTTACTGTGTGCATAATCGTCCCTGCGGGAGAACAACTTGGCATTTGATCAATAAATTTGAAGGAAGTGGTTCTGTCAGCGATCAAAGAACGCCTGTACGTAATCAACGTAAGCGCTCCAACGAAAACATAGGTGCCGTTCGTGAGAGTGTACGCGAGAACAAAAACATATCAATTGCTCGTCGAGCGCAAGAATAGGGACTTTTGTCGACCACAACTTGGCGCATTCTGCATCTGGACTTGTAGTTTCACGCTTAAAAAATGGTGTTAACTCAATAGCTAAAGCCCAACAACGATAGGTTGCGCCGAGTATTCGCTGATTGGGCTATGGAGCAATTGGAAGCTGACACGGATTTTTGTCGAAAAATCATCTTCAGCGACGAAGCCCACTTTTGGCTGGATGGTTGTGTTAACAAACAAAATCACAATCCAATGCAGATTTAAGAACGACCACTTCATCCCCCAAAAGGTCACTGTGTGGTGTGGATTTTGGTATGGTGAAATTATTGGTCCATATTTTCCAAGATGAAGATAGATATTGGGCTTTTATAAGGGAATATTTTTGGCCTCAATTGGATGGTATGGATCTCCGAAATATCTGGTTCCAGCAAGATGGTGCCACTGCTCTCGAAATAATCGATCTTTTGAAGGAGAAGTTCAGAGTTTTCATCATTTCCCGTGGTGGTGATGTTAACTGGCCCCAAGGTCATGTAATTTAACGCCGTTGGATTACTTCTTGTGGGGTTATGTTAACACTCGAGTTTATGTCAAAAAACCAGAAACAGTAAATGATCTTATGAATAACCTCTCGCGTATTATTCGTAAAGCTGGACCTAATTTACGTTCTTTTGTCATTGAAAATTGGGTCAACCGTACACTCACAACCCAACGAAGTCGCGGCTGTCAGTTAACTGATGTTCTCTTTCACACGTAATGACATTATGTTCCAAAATAAAAAAATGAATAAATCTCTATCATTTATACAACGTGTTTTATGTAAGTTCAAAGATAGGACACTCTTGTAGAAAGACCCAATATGTGGTACAGAAGGTAAAAAAAACAATAAACAAAGAACGGCTCAAAATGCCTTTTGTGAGCCACCTAAGCGGGTGGAATTCCCGCCAGAGGAAAGGTTTCTTTGAGCAGCCCGACAATGTTTTCAGCCTTGGTACCATTAGGAACTTGTTCGCGTCTCTGTGACGTGTCTGTTTGCGCCCTCTAGCCTCCTAGGGTTCCTTCACCTTATCCGTTCCTTATAGGAGTGATAATCACTACGTATGCGTTGGGTTGAGGTGAGCAAGGTGTCCCTCTCCAGTATCTTGCCATGGTCATATGCCACGTTTCCACGGAGATTTGAAATCTCTTTGAGTACAAATTCCGTATTGAACACTCCATAGAAATGCGTACTCATATCGAATGATTCTTATATCCTATCCTCTTAGGAAGTAGGATCGGGTCGAACTTTTGTTGCACGGAAACACCTACCGTATTGATGGTCATTTTAGGTTCAATTTAATTTGACCCTAATTGTAGGTTCCCACTTAAAAAAATCTGATGTGTTTACACGCACATGACTTTCTCTACTCTTGTACAAACTATTTTTACAAACGCTTATTCTCCATATGCTTCATGTTAATTGAGATGTTAATCTTATTGCTAATTTTCTTGTAGATGCAACGGCAATTGGTAGGTTTTAAGAGATAGTCAAATGTTTTAAGAGCTGGTTGCTATGTGGAGTATTCCATTCTCTTTGGATTAACAGGACAAAAGAAATGAATATCGAGTATGAGAAAAAGTATAAGTGCTGGAAAATTTAAGGGAATAACAAGCAATATCTCGAAAATGGTTCACTCAACAAAACAAAAAGGATATGACATAAATTGTTTATTTTAACGCGATCTGCATTTTTGTGTAGTAAAATTTTGTCTATCTCTTATGGTTTACCAGTTATGCAAAAGTCGTTCACAATAAAGAAAAATTCGAGATATACATTTCGTTTGTCATGAAAATATCTTAAACATATGATATTTTAATCAAAATCGTTAGTGCCATTTTTGAGAAAATTAAAATTTTCGAAAAGTATTCCATTTAAAGGGTAATCTGGAGTGGGGAAATTTTCTTAAAAACCTGCGTGTCGCATCTCTGGAAGATACTGAACCTAAATACCAAGTTTGGTGTTTATCCGACGTTTCGTTTCTGATGTATGCTGTTCAAAGACACATACACGGACATGTTTCCAAAAATGCTTTTTTTGGATTCAGGGGGTCTGGGATGGACTTTATCGTTGGGCGCCGTATTGGGACGGCTTCTTTGGGTGTTGTCTTCGTTGGGCGCCTTAGTGGGATGGACTTTATTGTGTGTTTTCCTTTTATGTACGGTATCGGTGTTTTTGTAGGGGGAAAAGGAAAGGTATCGGTCAGATGTCGGAAGAGCATGGATACAAGTAGGTTCTCTTGATCTCGGGTCGTGTTAACCGATGATATTTATATGGTTTTATTACGTTTTATTCTGACCTCCTTAAAACCATTCCCATAACCGATCCGTTCACACAAATATGTTTAATGTCCGACCACACAAATATATCGAACTATGCCATCGCCAAATCAAACTATAGCCACATGATACCCTGTGGTGTTTCACACGTCTGCTCACATCGAATTCCAGAGTACAAGTGTCTGCATTTACCCTTCGGTTCGCATTCCTGAAAGTTTCTTAACCCTAACTTTCTGCCTGGCATGTTTCCCCCAATTCACACATGGGTCATTACAATGGGCATGTTCAGCCCGCATTCCAATCCCCTAACGGTACGTTCATTTCTCGTCGTATACCTACTCTGTACAGTCTTATAAAGACATGTTATATGTTTCCACACTTTTCTAGGTGGTTCACAAATAGACTATGTATAATCGATATTATGGCTTCAACGTATCGTTTCAGGTCTCAAAATATATATTTTCGGTGAAATCTTAGTATTAAATTTTTGAGTGGAATACAATACTTCCCCTACTTACTATACGTAGTAGAGAAAGTAAAAATTAAATCGACCCTGAAATAATCGTCATAGCGTTCGCCAAACAAAACACGACTAATGACATTTACTTTCCCCCATATCAAACAACTTTTATTAAAGGCATTTCTTTCTACAACGCTTACTTTTGGAGATATTGTACAGTCTCAACTTAAACGGTCCAATCTGTATACTCTCACATGTAAAAGCCAGTAGCATGCCTCCAAAAGCTGCGGAATAAATGGAAGCCAGTGTACGTACAACGATAGAGTAATGTGAATGTAGATCGATAGTTACACTAACCTCGAGACTTTGGGAATAGAGTTTTTATCCCTTCCTTGAGGTTTGAGCCTGATTCATGCCTGGATTCTAAAGTGAGTGTAGATGATAGCGATATAAATCATTGTTATGTTTCAGTAGCCGCTTGGCGCTGGCGAAGTCGGTGCCAATAGATCTGCCATAAAATGCAGACTTCGTGTTTGGAATAGTGAAGGAGGGAGGGGGGATATGGATGGCCCTTCTGTCTTTAATTATGTTGGCATGTTAAACTTTACATCACGTGCAGAGTCCCTTAATCATACAGTCTTCCTTGAATACACAGTGCCTGATACAAGCCCTATAAAATGAATTCCATGTCCCTCGGAAATTGTCACGCCTAATGAAGCTGGGGGCCCAAAATTCTCGGTCCTCGTCCCCTTCGCAAATTAATGCGTTCATTAAGTCTATGTGTGGACACTTCTACAACCTTTTTCATAGAAATAATACTTTGGTATAATAGTAGTTTGGAAATTCAGGCTTAACAATAACAAACCTATATGTTACATTCACATGGATTTCTCTACTCTCTATAACTTATTGATGGCTATAAAAGCTCCTCTTACTTAAGCTTATTACTTTATCTACTACGTATATTAAGTAGAGGAAGTATTGTATTCCATCCATTCACCCGAAATATATGCTTTGATGCTTTCTGAACCCACATAATGCATTTTTGGAAACTTGTCCGTCTGTGTGTCTATGTGCCTGTCTGTGAACCCCAATGCTCAAAAACGAAAAGTTGGATAAATGCCAAACTTGGTATTCAGGTACTATATCCTCCAAAGATGCGATAAAAGCTTTTAATGTAAATCCCCCACCCAAACTACACTTTACATGGAACATTTTTAGAAAATTGTGATTTTCTAAAAGGTGGTTCTAACGATTTTGAATAAAATAACATTCAAACATATTTACATGACAAATAAAATTTATGCATTAAATTTTCTGCGAATAACCTGCGAAGTACCTCTTGATTCAGAAGGAATTTTGTATAATATTGTACCAGTATAACTGGTAAATGTTAAGCATAGACAAAAGCGTACTGCACAAAAAATGTAGATCTCTTTAAAGCATAATTTATTTCCAATACTTTTTTTGTAGCATGAGCCGTTTCTTAGATATCCGTTATTAAAGGTTTAAATTGTTCATTTCTTAGTCATTCTCTTGAAGGCCTTTCAAGAATCAGTGGTTCTGGCGATTGCATGGAAACAGTATGGAATTTTAAGGTCAGCGTATAGCGTCGAGATCTATGTGGCTATTTCTGCAAAGGATTAAAATGAAGTAGATATTAATATGAGCTTGAGTAAGAATAATTTGCATACACTCTAATAAACGATAGAAGGTAGAGAAGGCTATGTGAATGTATCACACCAGAGTTTTTCTGAAACAGTTACATCACACATTTTTTTTTAGATACAAAAAGAACAGTGTTTAAGAACTGGACGAGAAACAACTGAAAATTGAGAGGACTTAAAAATAATAGCACAAGTATTGAATAATGTAACTTATACAACAAAAACCTGCTTGAAATGCATTGTGTGCTTTAAACAGATCCATATTTTCGTGTATTGCTTAACGGTTTACCAGCTGTACAAGATTATACAAAAATCCTTCCAAATGAAGAGGACTTCACAGACAGATATATATTTGATTAGTCATGTAAATATCTGTAACACATGTATTCGAATAAAAATCGCCGTGACCTAAAAATACCAAGTTTTAACTGTATAACAGTTATTTAACTGACATGATTTCTTACTTTCTCTACTACGTATAGTAAGTAGGGGAAGTATTGTATTCAACACAAAAATTCAATACTGAGATTTCACCGGAAATATATGTTTTGAGACTCCCTCAATCCAAAAAAAAGCATTTTTGGAAACAAGTCCGTGTGTGTGTCTGTGAACAGCATCTCAGAAACGAACAGTCGGATAAACACCAAACTTGGTATTTAGGTTCACTATCTTCCAGAGATGCGACACAAAAGTTTTCAAGAAAATCCCCCCACCCCAGATTACCCTTTACATGGAACATTTTTCGAAAACTTTAATTTTCTCAAAAATGGCTCTAATGATTTTGATTAAAATATCATATGTTTAAGATATTGTAATGACAAATAAAATGTATATCTCGAATTTTCTGGAAATGCCTCCAAATGTCTTTCGGCTTTTGCATAACTGGTAAACCATAAGAGATAGACCACATTTTACTACACAAAAATGTAGATCGCGTTAAAATACACAATTTATGTCATATACATTTTTTTGTTGAGTGTACCAGTTTCGAGATATTGCTTGTTATTCCTTTAACTTTTCCAATACTTTTTCTCAAATGGTAATTCGTTATTCATTTTTACTTTCTCTACTACGTATAGTAAGTAGGGGAAGTATTGTATTCCACCCAAAAATTCGACACCGAGATTTCACCGGAAATATATGTTTTGAGATCCCCTGAATCCAAAAAAAGCATTTTTGGAAACACGTCCGTGTGTGTGTGTCTGTGAACAGCATAACTCAGAAACGAACAGTCGGATAAACACCAAACTTGGTATTTGGGTTCAGTATCTTCCAAGGATGCGACACGAAGGTTTTCAAGAAAATCCCCTCACCGCAGAGTACCCTTTACATGGAACATTTTTCGAAAATTTTAATTTTCTCAAAAATGGCTCTAACGATTTTGATTAAAATATCTTATGTTCAAGGTATTTTCATGGCAAATGAAATGTATATCTCGAATTTTCTGGGAATGTCTCCAAAAGTGCTCTTCATTCTGAACGACTTTTGCATAACTGGTAAACCATAAGAGATAGACAAACTTTTACTGCACAAAAAATGTAGATCGCTTTAAAATACAAAATTATGTCATATACATTTGTTTTGTTGAGTGAACCGTTTTCGAGATATTGCTTGTTATTTCCTTAAATTTTCCAATACTTATACTTTTTCTCAAATTCGTTATTCATTTTTTTTATGTCCTCGACATGCAAAGAGAATGGAATGCGCCACATAGCAACCAGTGCTTAAAATATTTGACTATCGCTTAAAACCTACCATATTCCCCTTGCATCTACAAGAAAATTGCAATAAGATTGACATCTCGATATCTCTATTAACATGAAGCGTTTGTAAAAATAGTTTGTACAAGAGTAGAGAAAGTCATGCGAGTGTAACACATCAGATTTTTTATGTCCTGGACATGCAAAGAGAATGTAATGCGCCACATAGCAACCAGCTCTTAAAATATTTGACCATAGCTTAAAACCTACCAATTCGCATTGCATCTACAAGAAAATTAGCAATAAGGTTAACATCTCGATTAACATGAAGCATATGGAGAATAAGCATTTGTAAAAATAGTTTGTACAAGAGTAGAGAAAGTCATATGAGTGTAACACATTAGATTTTTGTTTAAGAAATCGCTTTAAGACTTTGATTAAAGTACCATATATGTAAGATACTTACATGACAAGCAAGTTGTATATATTGTAGTAGGCTGTGTAGTCCTTTTCATTCGGAAGGAATCTTGTATACACTAGTAAACGTTAAGTGACAGATATACTAATCGAGAGTGTTTCATTAAAGCTCATAATTTGCTTCGAATAAACTTTTTGCTTCATAAGTCATTTCCGAGATATACGTCGTTAATAGTTCGATATTTTCAGTACTGTCGTACCTTTTAAATCCTGTAGGTATTTAGTTGTTTCTCGGGATGTCATGGAAAGAGTATGGAACTTTAAGGCCAACATAATATAACCTCTAGCTCTATAACATTAACATCCAGACCTCCAACAGTAAACTACATGCTACTAGACAGGAAAACACCAGTCCCTTTCCATATACTGCCTTGATTACGAATCGAACATACAAAACTCACTCACCTCTACCCTTCACCAAAGAATCACCTCTTGAATGTTGTTTCTGTACTACAAGACTCACTGTTGAACATCTACTATGCAAATGCCAACAATATGATATTTCCTCCTATCTCCACATTGGAATAGATACTGGAGTGGCCTATCTAAAACTAAAGAAATTGCTGCAGAATATCAGTGTTTTTAACACAATACAAATGTTTAAACCTAATATTTAATATTTTCTCACCTATACCTGAAAGCAATCCTAATATAAATATTTATTTGACGCTGTTAAAATTAACGCTGTGATTTCATTCTATATTGAATGTTCTCCTTATACTTATCTACCTTTTGTTATAATATGTTACAATTTATTTGTCTTATTAACTTCAAGAACATGTAACTGTCTTATTAACAATTAATGTATATAATGAATTATATACCGGGGTGAGGCCAAAATATTTACAGCTACATATAAAAGTTTAGTTGAAGGTTTGGAGGCATGGCATAAAAGGTAACAAGAGGACCAGGAACATTAACTACACATTTCAGAGCGGACGTGGGATAATTATCACAAAATACACAGAATTTCACATTAATCACATTAATTCTGATTTATTGATAATTAGCACGGTACCCCTACATCAGACACAAATATTAAAAGAAAACATTGGAGGGAGATGCTATATACACGAGGTCACATTCACACGATTCATACACATCCTTCCATGCCAGACACTCGGCTTGAAGTAAGTGACGCCACGCTACACAAACCACACAAATAGTAACGCTTACTTCCCCCACTTTCAACCTCTGGCCAGGAGGTAGAGAGAGATGCCACGCCAGACGAAATTCAAAACCCAAGAAAAAAAAGAATTACACCGACAATACCGTCGCTAACAAAGCAATAATGTGTCCGGCGTGACAATACACACACATACACGCCACAATATATATATAGCGCCCAGTTCTTAAACATTTCACTATCCTATTCTCTTTGCATCTATAATGTGTAATGTAGCCATTTCTTCAAATGATTATCTCGATCAAATTGAAGTAGATAAAAATCTAATCTTTTGTAGGAATAGTTTGTATACCCACTAATACATGATAGAGAATAGAGCGAGGCACATTAATATAATATCACTTTTTATAAAAATGTTTCTCTAGGAAAATATCGCATTTTTGTGGGGAATGCAATAGACTGTAGTTTACTATGTGTAGATACTAGAGAAAGTAAAATATCTGATGTGCACTCACATAACTTTCTCTACTCTTGTAAAAATGTTTCTACAAACACTTATTCTCCATCTACTTCATGTTAATCAAGTGAAACATTTACAGAAACTTATTGCTAATTTTCTTGTAAGTGCAAGGGAAATATGGTAGGCTATAAGCGATAATCGCCTGTTTTAAGAGCTGGTTGCCATGTGGAGCATTCCATTCTCTTTGCATGTCCAGGACATAAAAAAAACGAATAACGAATTCCCATTTGAGAAAAAGTATAGGTATTGGAAAATTCAAACAAATAACAAGGAATATCACTTAAATGGTTCATTCCACAAAAAAATGTGTATGATATAAATTGCGTGTTTTAAAATCTTTTGTGTAGCAAAATTTTGTGTATCTCTTACGGTTAACCAGTTATGAAAAAGCCATTCAAAATGAAGACTTTTACGGATATTCCCAGAAAATTCAAGATATACATTTCATTCGTCATGAAACTATCATAGATATATGTTATTTTAATCAAAATCGTTAGAGCCATCTTTTATAAAATCACAATTTTCGAAAAATGTTCCCTGCGGGGATTTTGATTAAAACCTTCTTGTCACATCTTTGAAAGATATTGAACCGAAATAACAAGTCTGGTATTTATCCAATTTTTCGTTTTTGGGTTATGTTGTTCACAGGCACACAGACACACATACACACACCGACCTTTTTCTAAAAATTCTCTTTTTGGATTCAGGGGAGGCTCAAAACATGTGTTTCCAGTAAAATCTCGGAATGGAATTTTTGGGTGAAATGCAATACTTCCCCTTCTTACTATAATAGTAGAGAAAGTGAAAAGGTAAACATGTATATAGAATATTGTATTCAAATATTAGCCATTGAGGCAGTATTTTTAACACTTAAATGATTTCAGTCTAATTATGTAATATATAAATTCAATAACAGCACGTCTTAAAGCAATATGTGTATTTAACAATATATAAAGAATGTATATTACAGTCATTGCATATGTTTATATTATTGTATTCATGTGTAATAATATTATGTGAATATATTACGTAACTTAATAATGTAGGAGCTGTGAGAATAAGTTGAAAGTTGCTAACAATGAAGTAACCTTGAGGCAGTAATGAGTTTGAGAGTTTAATGATGCTACTTGTGATTTTTGGTACTAGCAATAATGTAATACAAGAGACAATTTATAAAATAGCCAATCAACAACCAGAAAAAGCATTAGTTACAAAAGGGTATTCTATTGGATTAGGAATAGCCAATCAGAGACTTGAAATGCAGAAATTTACAAATAGGTGGTTGAAATCAGTTCAGTTGCCTGCAAACGGTGTTCCTAACCGGACGCGAGACACGTCCTCTAGAAGTATAATACGTATTCGTATGAGACAAAATAGTGTACGTACTAAACAGTGCAAGTATTTAATAAAAACATCTCACAGCTCACTCTCTATATCAGTGAAGTGTTATTTCAATTGTATCAAGCATTAACAAACGTAGTAAGTAAAATTATAATCTGTGTAAGCCTACATTCTTAGTCGCACCACAACTCTGCTAAGAGAAATGTGTCTCTAACAATAATACTGACGCAGCCGAGGCAAACATGAATATTTATTACTTAAAGAAACAGTCAAATTACAGAGTTAATATTCTTAAAAATTGAGGCAAAGCCTACCGGGTAGCAACTACTTCAAGTGCTCGGCTCCCCAACAGTTGAAATATAATACAACTCCTCCTAAAATGACATTCTTAAATTGACGCCCAAATCGTGGTGCAAACAACGTAAAATAAAAAAAATCTGATGTGTTACACTCACATGACTTTCTCTACTCTTGTACAAACTATTTTTACAAACGCAGATTCTCCATATGCTTCATGGTAATCGAGATATCGAGATGTCAATCTTATTGGTAATTTTCTTGTAGATGCAAGGGGAATATGGTAGGTTTTAAGCGATAGTCAAATATTTTAACGCTAGTTGCTATGTGGCGTATTCCATTCTCTTTGCATGTCCAGGACATAAAAAATGAATAACGAATTTGAGAAAAAGTGTAAGTATTAGAAAATTTAAGGGAATAACAAGCAATATCTCGAAAACGGTTCACTCAAAAAAAGAAATGTATATGACATAAATTATGTACTTTAACGCGATCTACATTTTTGTATAGTAAAATTCTGTCCATATCTTATGGTTTACCAGTTATGCAAAAGTCGTTCTCAATGAAGAATACTTTTGGAGACATTCCCAGAAAATTCGAGTTATACATTTCATTTCTCATGACAATATCTTAAACATATGATATTTTAATAAAAATCGTTAAAGCCATTTTTGAGAAAATTAAAATTTTCGAAAATATTCCATTTAAAGGGTAGTCTGGATTGGGAGTATTTTCTTGAAAACCTTCGTGTCGCATCTCTGGAAGATACTGAACCTAAATACCAAGTTTGGTGTTTGTCCAACTGTTCGTTTCTGAGTTATGCTATTCACAGTCAGACACACACAGGCACACACACACAGACACACACACGGACATGTTTCCAAAAATGATTTTTTTTGGATTCAGGTGGTCTCAAAACATGTATTTACGGTGAAATCTCAGTATCGAACTTTTGGGTGGAATACAATACTTCTCCTACTTACTATACGCAGTAGAGAAAGTAAAAATACAATACAACTTATACAATAGTACATCTTCAAATTGGCTTTCTATACGCGGGGCAGAAATTACCTACTTCCCATGTACTATAAACAAAAGTGTATAGAACATTGCTCTCTATCTTCCCTGTATGTGAAAGTATATTGTTTACCACCGAAAGTAAACACGTACAGAATTCCTCTTATCAGAAGACAATGGTCCAAAGAAGTGTAAACGAACAGGAAAACCACGTCGATAAGTATTCTTTGGTGTGTAGTGTGTAAACAAAGAGGGAAATAGGGTTACTTGCTGGTGCAGCCCTGCCTTTGTTTACACGAGTTAGCGCACCCATAAGCAACACAGAGTAATGACGTTGTAAAACAGATTTTAAAAATATCAGACTCCTTCAGGCGCCCATATCCAACATGTGCCGCATAAATTGAGTGCTTTATCCAGAGGTTTTTTTCTTGAAGAGAGTTTCTGTGGTTTGTGTACACATAACTTACTGAATAATCTGTGATACTCAAGAAAAAACCTAATGCTACATTCACATAACTTTCTATACTCACTCTTCGACTCACTATTCTTACAAAAGATTATGCTTCTATCTACTTCTTGTTAATTAGACATGCGTTTATTACACACTTCAGAGGAAGATGAATTTGGTACCTAATAAATTATGAGGCAGTATTTTTAACACTTAAATATTTTCAGTCTAATTATATAATATGTAAATTCAATAACAGCCCGCCTTAAAGCAATATGTGTATGTAACAATATATAAAATCTCTATATTACAGTCATTGTAATTTTTTTTATTATTGTATCCATGTTTAATAATGTTATGTAAATGCATTACGTAATTTAATAATGTAGGAGCTGTGAGAATAATAGGTTAAAAGTTGCTAACAGTGAGGTAACTATAAGGTAACCTTGAGGCAATACTACTTGTGGTTCTCGGAAGCAATAATGTAATTTTTGTGACAGCTTATAAAGTAGTCAATCAACAACCAGAAAAAGCTTTAGTTAAATGAAGGTATTCTATTGGACTAGGATTAGCAATCAGAAACTGAAAAGGAGAAAATTCTACAAATTTAGAGTTCAGTTGCCTGCAGACAGTGTTTGTAACCAAATGCGAGACACGTCCTCGAGAAGTATAATACGTATTCATGTGAGACCAAAATACTTTTAAGTGTTAAAAAGTGTAACTTATTAATAAAAAGAATCTCACAACTCTCTCTATATGAGTAAAGTGTTATTTCAATCGTGTCAAGCATTAATAAAAGGAGTGAAGTAAAATTATAATCTTTGTAAGGCTACGTTCATGTTTCACCACAACCCTGCCAAGACATCCATGTCTCTAAAATAAATACTGACGCAGCCGAGGCATAAATAAATATTAAATATTTAAAAAAAACAGTCAAAAAATTACAAAGTTAGTATTTTTAAACTTGGGCGAAGGCTACCAGAAACCGAGTACCATACGTGCGGTTGCAAATAAACTTCAAGATTAGCTCCCCAACTGTTGAAATATAATACAACTCCTTCAATACAACAAAATACCTTCTTCAAATTCACGCCCAAATCGTGGTGCAAATAACGTAACAAACAACTATCTGAATTTGTGTATATATTACGAGGGTTTATCAATAAAGAACCGGACTAATTTTGTAATTGACACATAATGGGTTTGTTTCATTCAAAGTTACTTCCACATCTTCGAAGTACTCACCCATTGCTGAAATACAACTACTCCAACGATTTTCCCCATTGTTCGAAACACTCACCGATCCCCTCTTTACTTTCTCTACTACGTATAGTCAGTAGGGGAAGTATTGTATTCCACCCAAAAATTCGATACCGAGATTTCACCGGAAATACATGTTTTGAGACCCCCTGAATCCAAAAAAAGCATTTTTGGAAACATGTCCGTGTGTCTGTGAACAGCATAACTCAGAAACGAACAGTCGGATAAACACCAAACTTGGTATTTAGGTTCAGTATCTTCCAGAGATGCGACACAAAGGTTTTCAAGAAAATCCCCCCTTCCCAGATTACCCTTTACATGGAACATTTTTCGAAAATTTTAATTTTCTCAAAAATGGCTCTAACGATTTTGATTAACATATCATATATTTAAGATACTTTCATGACTAATAAAATGTATATCTTGAATTTTCTGGGAATTTCGCCAAAAGTATTCTTCACTATGAACGACTTTTGCATAACTCGTAAGCCATAAGAGATAGACAAAATTTTACTACACAAAAAAATGTAGATCGCGTTAAAATGCACAGTTTATGTCATATACATTTTTTTTGTTGAGTGAACCATTTTCGAGATATTGCTTGTTATCCCCTTAAATATTTCAATACCCATTTTCTCAAATAGGAATCCGTTATTCATTTTTTTGTTTTGGATATGCAATATATTTCTATATTGCCCTTGTAAATATATATTCCCCTTATATCTACAATAAAATTAGCAATAAGAAAGAGTCTGCAAATGTTTATCTCGATTAACATGAAGTAGATGGAGAATAAGCCGTTGTAAAAATAGTTTGTACAAGAGTAGAGAAAGTCATGTGAGTGTAACACATCAGATGTTTTAATAGTCTGTTCAGTATACCCATGACAATGTTGTTCAACTCCTTATCGCTTTGAAAATGGCGACCAGGAAGCTCGTTTTCCACTTTAGGAAACAGGTGAAAATCGCAAGGTGCGAGATCCGGAGAGTACGGTGGATGAAGCATGATCTCAATGCCTTAATTCTTCGGTGA
This sequence comes from Deroplatys truncata, assembly GCA_030765065.1. Lineage (NCBI taxonomy): Eukaryota > Metazoa > Arthropoda > Insecta > Mantodea > Mantidae > Deroplatys > Deroplatys truncata. The sequence goes on from CM060976.1 coordinate 240,438,729, forward strand.
CATCTTGAGTTGCACGCGCTCGATGAGCTGGCGCATTGTCTTGGTGCAAGATCCATCCTGTCCTGGCAAGATCTGATCGCTTCTGGCGATCTTTCACTTCAGTGACCCCTTCATAATATCACAATAGTATCAACCGTTATTGTGCGTTGATTAGTTACTGAGGCAATATTTTTAACACTTAAATGATTTTAGTCGAATTCTAATAATAATAATATAATACCAGCCCGCCTTGAAGCAATATGGCATGTAACAATATGAAAAGTGTATATCACAGTCAATGCATATGCTTATATTATTGTATCCATGTGTAATAATGTTATGTGAATATATTACATAATTTAATAATGTAGGATATGCGAGAATAATAAGTTAAAAGTTGCTAACAATGAGGTAACAATGAGATAACCTTGAGTCAGTAATGAGTAAGAAAGTTTAAGAGTACTACTTGTGACTCTTGGAGTAATAATAATGTAATTTTGGTGACAGTTTATAAAATAGCCAATCAACAACCACCAAGGGCCTTATTAAATGAAGGCATTCTATTGGAGTAGGATTAGCCAATCAGAAACTGAAAAGGAGAAAATTTTACAAATTTAGAGTTCAGTTGCCTGCAAACAGTGTTCCTAACCGGACGCGAAAAGTGTCCTCGAGAGATGTGATATGTATTCGTGTGAGACGAAAAATGTTTACGTGTTAAAAAGTGCAATTAATTAATAAAAAGAATCTCACAGCTCTCTCTCGCTGTGTATATCAGTGAAGTGTTATATAAATCGTATCCAGCATTAATAAAAGGAAATTCTTAGTCACACCACAACCCTACTAAGAGAAACGTGTCTCTAACAATAATACTGACGCAGCCGACGCAAACATAAATATATAATATTTAAAGAAACATTCAGTTACAAAGTTAATATTTTTAAAAATTGGGGCAAAGGCTACCGGGTGCCATACGTGCGGTTGCAACTACTACAAGTTCGGCTCCCCAACAGTTGAAATATAATACAACTCCTTCAATACAAACTACTGCAAATTGACACCAAAGCGTGTTGCAAATAACGTAACAAACCACCTACTTCAAATCAGCTCCTCGATACGTAATTGCAATACAACCTACTTCATTACAACATGGTCATAAAGAATGCCCTGTTTGTCGAAGAATATGAGGTTCATGACTTTTCCTACACTTTTCTGAGCTTCTTAGGCCTAGGGCTGAATGGATGTTCCCACTTGAACTCTCCTGGTTTATTAAGTGGTCGTAGTGATGGAACTAACTCTAATTACAAGTGATGATCCTATTCAGAAAATCTGGCTCCCGTCGTAACTTCCTGAGCCATTGTTGACACGTCATGATGCGGTGAGCTTTCCCTTCGTCCTTTAGCACATGCGGTATTCACTTCGCTGCAACTCCTCGATAGCCAAGAGATTTGCAAATTATATTATCTACGGTTCCATTATTTATACAACTTTTGCAATTGTTATGCGTCGAACTTCTTGCACAGTTGCGTTGATGTTGACTTCCGTTTCTGCTGTTACGGGTCTTCCAGAACGAGGAGATTCTTGAAGGCCTTCATAACCCTTTTGGAAACTTTGTGCCACTCAGAGACTTGTGTTCTGCCTGGAACATAGTCTTTATATGCTTGCTCACAATTTCTAAGGTTTCTGTAGGAGGTTTGTCTAGAAGATGAGGCAGTATTTTTAACACTTAAATAATTTCAGTCGAATTATATAATATGTAAATTCAATAACAGCCCGCCTTGAAGCAATATGTGTATGTAATAATTTGTAAAATGTATATAATAGTCATTGTGTATGCTTATATTATTGTAAACATGTTCAATAATGCTATGTGAATGCATTACGTAATTTAACAATGTAGGAGCTGTGAGATTAATAAGTTGCTAACAATAAGGTAACCTTGAAGCAATAATGAGTAAGAATGCTTATTACTGCTATTAGTCATTATTGGAGTAACAATAATGTAATTTTAGTGACAGTTTGTAAAATAGCCAACAGCAGACAGAAAAAGCTTTAGTTAAAAGAAGGTATCTACTAGATTAGGAATAGTCAATCAGAGACTTGAAATACAGACATTTACAAGTTGCCTGCAGACAGTGCTCATAACTGGATGCGTTGCTTGTGCTTCCTCAAGAAATAAAATATGTATTCGTATGAAACGAAAAATAAGTTTGCGTTAAAAAGTGTAATTGATTAATAAAAAGAATCTCTCAGCTCTCTATATCAGTGAAGTGTTAGTTATATCGTGTCAAGCATTAATAAAAGGAGTGAAGTAAAATTAAATCTGTATAAGCCTACATTCTTGTCGCATCACAACCCTGTTAAGAGAAACATGTCTCTAACAATAATACTGACGCAGCCGAGGCAAACATAAATATATAATATTTAAAGAAACAGTCAAAGTACAAAGTTAATAATTTTTTTAAACTTGGGGCAAAGGCCACCTGAAAGTACATTTGGGGCGAAGGCTACCGGAAACAGTTTTCTATACGTGTGGTTGCAACTACTACAATTTTGCTACTCAACAGTTGAAATATAATACAACTCCTTAAATACAACATAATAAATCTTCTTCAAATTGGCTTTTCATACGTGGTGCTAATAAAAATTCTTCTTCAAATTAGCGCCCAGGGCGTGGTGCTAATAAAGATACTATTTACTTCAAAGATCACAAAACCTTATAAATGTGCTGCAATTTCAGTTCCATGTTGGGTACAGTAAACACTACCTGCGGTATCTGGATCTAACTCTTAACTGAATCGTTCTGTATGACTGACATTTACAGTACTGCTAGACGAAAGTTTCACCTTTCTGCCTCTGGCAGTCGTTGCGCTCCAGGGCGGTTTAGTTAAATTGAATTCAATCAGTCCGGTTACTGATTGATGCAACCTGTATATACGCAGAACATAGCAGCATGTTTATGCCCGATCAACTAATGTAGAAAGTATCTCATAATTAAACACAGCAGTGTTCCACCTCTGGGTTAGAAGACTGCTTGTGTGTTGCAAACAGCAAACTTGAAGGGGAGGGGAGGAATTCGCTTGACAAGCGGAGTCAAGTATGTCCAATCTATTTCAAAAGTTATACCACTTACCAAAATTTAATCTTTTGCTGCGCTTTGTAGAAAGTGACTCGCATTTTTTCCGGTAAACCACAAGGGGATCTCAAATTGATTTTGAGATGACATACCCCAATGGCAGCTTACAATACAAGAAAAATTTAGTCAGTAGGGGAATTTAATGTTATGCCGGTATGTTGCCATTCTAGCTAGTTGGTTTAGAACATCCGGCCGGAAACCGGAAGGTTCATGTTTCAAATCCCGGTTATGGCACCAATTTTTCACCCTGATTCTACCATGCGTTCGATTTATAGCCGGTCCATAGCTCGAGTATATGCGTAGTTCCCTCTGACTGCAATGACGTTCATATTTTTCCGCTAGCATACTAGAGGTGAATGACCCGCTCAAGCTATGTTTATCAGCTATGTCAGTTGCTGTTTTCAGGTCGAGACTAGTGTTTGTTCATTGTGCAGCTCAAAGGTGAAAGTTTATTCAAGACATCTGTGTTGTGTGTGAATTGTATTAGATTATACTTATTAGTCCACTGAAATGCTTACCGTAAAATTCATGCTTGAGCAAATAATTTTAACATTCTGATGTGTTACACTCACATGACTTTCTCTACTCTTCTACAAACTATTTTTACAAACGCTTATTCTCCACGTGCTTCATGTTAATCGAGATTTTAATCTTATTGCTAATTTTCTTGTAGATGCAAAGGGAATTGTTAGGCTTTAAGTTATAGTCAAATATTTTAAGATCTGGTTGCTATGCGGCGCATTCCATTCTCTTTGTATGTCCAGGACATAAAAAATGAATAACGAATTCACATTTGAGAAAAAGTATAAGTATTGGAAAGTTTAAGGGAATAAAAAGCAATATCTCGAAAATGGTTCACTCAACAAAAAAATGTATATGACATAAATGGTGTATTTTAACGCGATCTACATTTTTGTGCAGTAAAAGTTTGTCTATCTCTTGGGGTTTAGAAGTTATGCAAAAGTCGTTCACAATGAAGAATACTTTTGGAGACATTCTCAGAAAATTCGAGATATACAATTTATTTGTCATGAAAATATCTTAAACATATGATATTTTAAACAAAATGGTTAGAGCCATTTTTGATAAAAATAAATTTTCGAAAAATGTTCCATGTAAAGGATACTATGGGGTGGGGGATTTTCTTGAAAACTTTTGTGTCGCATCTCTGGAAGATACTGAATGTAAATACCAAGTTTGGTGTTTATCCGACTGTTCTTTTCTGAGTTATGCTGTTCACAGACACACACACGGACATGTTTCCAAAAATGGAGTTCCAGATAGAGAAACTGTTAGGTGCTTGGTTAATAAGTTTATGGCAACGGAATTGCTGAACGCTAAACCTAGAAGCGAAAAGTACATGTTCTAACGGAGAACAAAATTGACGAAGCTTTATGCCTCAATCGAACGCTCTCCAAATAAGTGCCTAAGACAGCAACTGGGTGCTTTAAAAGCCTCTGCTAATAGAGCTGCTAAGCTAATAAAATAGAAATCATACAGTTACTTTAGTTAATGAATGTAACAAAGAATGTGTGAATGGAAATTTCATCTGAAGATGCCGGTAATGTCTTAATGTAGATTATTACAAGGTTAATACTCATTATAGTGCATGTTACTTCACTCGTGATTTAGAAACTCGGGAGTTTTAGACCGGAAAATACACCAGTGTAATAGTCAATGCGCGGGTTACGCATACGCACGATCGCCGGCATGGCAATATAACGAACGCACTGTACCTTTCCAAGAAAATGTTTATTGACATTTTTATTTGGGGGGTCGCTGTGATGATCTAAACATGCTAGAAAAAAATTTCAATGTTTCAGCATTAGTTTAAAATTATACTTCAAACGGTGATTATAAGATTCATTACAATTTTTAAAAACTTTGTAAGCTATAACGAATTGTGTTTAGCCATGCATTTTCATCTGCGTCCCCAGGAGTTGCTGTCCAACCACTGGTTATCTGAAGTAACGAGTAAATGAAACGTCTACTTATAACATTTCTGCAGTTCGTGTAATACGCTAATAAAAACCTGAACGGAATTCTCTGTATATTTTCCATACAGCCCGTTACAACGTTAGCGAGCTATCGCCTCTATCTGCCACTTCAACGTTTTTTTACCCCTCTCGCAGTTTCCATATAAAAACCCAAGCCTATGATAAATGTATGTTTACTCTTGTCATTTCTTCCACCCTAGTTACATTTTCACACAACCAGCTCTCTTCTTATCATGTCTTTCCCGCTGGGGGAACATTCGACCACATATTTCCCTCCCATACCAGTGTCGCACTCGCTTTATGGCACCTTTAAACATCCCAGCCTGTTCGTAAAACTTCTGGAGTTAACGCTAAAATACGATAGTTGTCATTCTTATGCAAATCATGTGTGGACTTTGCTGAAAATCATTATTTTTATATCCATTACATTTATAATATTTCCTTCGACACATTTATAAATCTATATAATTATGATAATTATGTATCGTACTATATTATTACACAGGCTGTTTCAGAAATACTTTTACAAACTTCGGGTATGGGTTCCTCACACCAAAAGAAGGAAATAAGTTCATATGAACTTATGTCCCATAATCCTTGGTTTTGGCGTTATTCCTGTCACAATGAGCGTGAGTTCAACGGCCTTCGGGGTCCAACCTCAAAACGTCATTTCTCTATGCATTCATAGACGGCGTTGACCCATTCTACTACATACGGTAGATGGCGAAGTATTGCCATGGAGACTTGTTTACGTTTGTCATTTGTTAATAGTCTGTCTTCAACGTTTCAATTGTGCACATGTAGTGAGTTAACTGGACGTGTTTCGTTTCACCATTGCTGGATATTCATTTCGTGAACAGGCTTACTTCACGAAGATGTGCAAATAAGAAAAAACTTGTGGTTTATGCATGATGGTGCTCCGTCACATTTTAGTCGCATTGTTCGAGATGCGCTGACTGGTATCTACTATTTGCGATGGATAGGCAGAGGAGGACCAGTTCCATGGCCTGCACGATCTCCCGACTTCAATCCTGTGTATTTTTACCTCTGGGGCATCTTAAATCATTAATTTATGGAGCAGCCATCCCGGATGTAGAAACGCTTCATCGACGTGTTATGGAAGCCTGCGAAACTATTCGACACCATCCCGGAGTTTTGACAGGGCGTGACATTCCATGATTCGACGAGTACAGGCATGCATAGAAGCAAGAGGAGGACATTTCGAGCATTTATTATGAGTTTTGTGTGTTATAAGTGTACCACTGTGTTGAACACCCCCTAACTAGAAAACAAAGGATTATGGGACATATGTTCATATGAACTTTATTCCTTCTTGTGGTCTAAGGAACCCATACCCGAAGTTTGTAAAAGTATTTCTGAAACACTTTGTACATATAATAAAGCCGCAATACATAGCTATAGGTTATACAACGGAGCGAACACCCAGCACACGGTGACTTAAATAGATCTGTTGTTGCCGCCACCCCGCAGGAGAGAGGGATGGAGTGAAGGAATCACACAGGAGGCTACAGGTAAATAGGCCACAGAGGCGCGCGAAAGTCCCTAACTCTTCCAGGCTCGAAGATCCGTCCCTCTACTGGAGTTACCTCGAGAGTGCGATGAGAAACCCGTCGTCCAAGCATTCTTCTAGTGTCCATGAAGAGTACTCTTTACTTTGAGCAAGCATCCGTGCCATTTGTCCGGCAACGTCATACAACAAGAAATCTAGAAGCACACCTTAAAGATGAGAAGTAAACAGAATGAAAGGGAACTAACGGAAAAAGATCGTGGTAGATGAGTAAGGCACATCAACATGCATCTACCAACCAGGGAAAACCACGAAAAACACAAGGTTATATTGAGTAGTCGAACGGAATCGCCTCCGGAACCTCCCAAAATCGAACCTTACATGTTACCGCGGATGAGACTCCCTGACTAAAGAGAACGTTTTTAAAAAAAATCTCATGAGCTACACTCACATGACTTTCTCTAATCTTGAACAAACTATTTTTACAAACGCTTATTCTCCATATGCTTCATGTTAATCGAGATGTTAATCTTATTGCTAATTTTCTTGTAGGTGTAAAGGAAATTGATAGACTTTAAGCGATAATCAAATATTTTAAGAGCTGGTTGCTATGGGGAGTAATCCATTTTCTTTGCATCACCGAGACAAAAAAATAAATAACTAATTTGAGAAAAAGTATAAGTATTGGAAAATTTAAGGGAATAACGAGCAATATCTCGAAACTGCTTCACTCAACAAAACAAATGTATATGACATAAATTGTGTATTTTAACGTGATCTACATTTTCTGTGTAGTAAAATTTTGTCTATCTCTTATGGTTTACCAGTTATGCAATAGTCTTTCACAATGAAGAATACTTTTGGAGATATTCCCAGCAAATTGAAGATATACATTTTACTTGTCATAAAAATATCTTAAACATATGATATTTTAATCAAAATCGTTAGATCCATGTTTCAGAGAATTAAAATTTTCGAAAAATCTTCCATGTAAAGGGTAATCTGGGGTGAGGGGATTTTCTTGAAAACCTTCGTGTCGCATCTCTGGAAGATACTGAACTTAAATACCAAGTTTGGCGTTTATCCGACTGTTCGTTTTTGAGTTATGCTGTTCACAGACACACAGACACACATACGGACGTGTTTCTAAAAATGCTTTTTTTGGATTCAGGGCGGTCTCAAAACATATGTTTCCGGTGAAATCTCGGTATCGAATTTTTGGGTGGAATACAATACTTCCCCTACTTACTATATGTAGTAGAGAAAGTAAAAAGTTTTTCTGTCTCTCTATCAACACCAGAATTAAAAAATCGGATGTGTTACATTCACATGACTTTCTCCGATCTGTATCGTTTATTAGTGATTATATAATCCATCTTTAGTGAAGCTTGTTTTCCATATATTTAAATCCAAATAAACCTTTACAGAAGTAGCTGCATTACACATTTCGTTATATTAGCCTGCATGCCACGCTCGTAAAAATCTGAACCAGCTTAGGCTAGCCATTGTCTTACAGCTGTGACAACAGCATCTGGGTCTGGAAAGTGTTGACCACGTAGTTCATCTTTCATAGGCCCAAAGAGATGGAAGTCCGAAGATGCTAAATCAGGACTGTACGGTGAATGTGGTAGGACAGTCCAGTCAAATTTAGTAATGAGCTCCTTGGTCGCAAAACTGCTGTGGGTCCTCACATTATCATGCTGCAGGCTGAAGTTTGTCTTCTTCTCAGGCCTGGCTCTGGAAGTTCGGGCTTTCAGCCTAGTCAGTGTCGTCTTGTAGCGTTCGGAATTGACATTTGCTCCAGACCCTGCCTATCCCAGAAGACTGTGCACATAGTGACAAGACTGCAGATGGCTGTGTCTTGAACTGCTTCTTTGTTGGAGAAGTCGGATGTTGAGGCAGTATTTTTAACACTTCAATAATTTAAATTAAATTATATAATATATAAGCTCAATAACGACCCGCCTTAAAACAATATGTATGTAATAATTTGTAAAATGTATGTAACAGTCATTGCATATGCGTATATTATTGTAAACATGATGAATAATGTTATGTGAATGTATTACGTAATTTAATAATGTAAGAGCTGTGAGAATAATAAGTTTAAATTTCCTAATAATGAGGTAACGTTGAGGCAATAATGAGTTTGAATGCTACTAGTCATTATTAGAGCAATAATGTAAATTTTTTGACAGTTTAAAAAATAGCCAATCAACAGCCAGAAAAAGCTTTAGTTAAATGCAAGTATTTATTGGACTAGGATTAGCCAATCAGAGACTTGAAATACAAAGATTTACAAGTTTATACGGTTGAAATCTTGTCAGTTGCCTGCAGACCATGATAGTAACCGGATGGAAGATATTACGTATTCGTGTGGAACATAAAATAAGTATACGCGTTAACAAAGTGCAAGTATTAAATTAAATAATCTCACAGCTCTTGATATCAGTGTAGTGCTATTTAATTTGTGTCAAGGATTAATAAAAAAGAGTGAATTTAAACTTAAAACCTGTGTAAGCCTACATTCTTGTCGCACCACGCCCTGTCTAAGAGAAACGTGTCTCTAAAACAATACTGACCTAGCTGAGGCAAACATAAACATAAACAATATCTATAGAATCAGTTTAATAACGAAGTTAATCTTTTTTAAACTTGGAGCGTAACAACAACAAAAATCTAATGTGTTACACTCACATGACTTTCTCTACTCTTGTACGAACTATTTTTACAAACGATTATTCTCCATCTACTTCATGTAATCGAGGTAAACATTTGCAGAGTCTATCTTATTGCTAATTTTCTTGTAGATGTAAGGGGAATATATATTTACAATGGAAATACAGTAGCCTTTAAGCATATACATATCTCTTAATAGCTGGTTGCTAGGTGCAGCACCATTCCCTTTCCCTTAGATTAATACTCTTTGCATATCCAAGACAAAAAATGAATAACGAATTCCCATTTGAGAAAATAATTATTGAAAAATTTAAGGGAATAACAAGCAATATCTCGAAAATGGTTCACTCAACAAAAAAAAATGTATATGACATAAATGTGTATTTTAACGCGATCTACATTTTTTGTGTAGTAAAATTTTGTCTATCTCTTATGGTTTACCAGTTATGCAAAAGTCGTTCACAATGAAGAATACTTTTGAAGACATTCCCAGAAAATTCAAGATATACATTTTATTTGTCATAAAAATATCTTAAACATATGATATTATAATCAAAATCGTTAGAGCCATTTTTGAGAAAATTAAAATTTTCGAGAAATGTTCCATGTAAAGGGTAATCTGGGGTGGGGGGATTTTCTTGAAAACCTTCGTGTGGCATCCTTGGAAGATACTGAACCTAAATACCAAGTTTGGTGTTTATCCGACTGTTTGTTTCTGAGTTATGCTGTTCACAGACACACAGACAGACACACACACACATGCACATGTTTCCAAATATGCTTTTTTTTTGATTCAGGGGGTCTCAAAACATATATTTCCGGTGAAATCTTGGTATCGAATTTTTGGGTGGAATACAATAATTCCTCTACTTACTATACGTAGTAGAGAAAGTAAAAAAAATCTGATGTGTTACACTCACATGACTTTCTCTACTCTTGTACAATCTATTTTTACAAACGCTTATTCTCCATATGCTTCATGTTTATCGAGATGTCGATCTTATTGGTAATTTTCTTGTAGATGCAAGGGGAATATGGTAGCTTTTAAGCGATAGTCGAATATTTTATCGCTGGTTGCTATGTGGAGCATTCCATTCTCTTTGCATGTCTAGGACACAAAAAATGAATAACGAATTTGAGAAAAAGTATAAGTATTGGAAAATTTAAGGAAATAACAAGCAATATCTCGAAAACGGTTCACTCAACAAAAGAAATGTATATGATATAAGTTGTGTATTTTAACGCGATCTACATTTTTTGTGTAGTAAAATTTTGTCTATCTCTTATGGTTTACCAGTTATGCAAAAGTCGTTCACAATGAAGAATACTTTTGGAGACATTCCCGGAAATTTCGAGATATACATTTCATTTCTCATGACATTATCTTAAACATATGATATTTTCATCAAAATCGTTAGAGCCATTTTTGAGAAAATTAAAATTTTCGAAAAATCTTCCATGTAAAGGGTAGTCTGGGGTGGGCGGATTTTCTTGAAAACCTTCGTGTCGAATCTCTGGAAGATACTGAACCTAAATACCAAGTTTGGTGCTTATCCGACTGTTCGTTTTTGAGTTATGCTGTTCACAGACACACAGACACACACACAGACACACACACACACACAGACACACACACAGACACACACACGGACATGTTTCCAAAAATGCTTTTTTTGGATTCAGGAGGTCTCAAAACATGTATTTCCGGTGAAATCTCGGTATCGAATTTTTGGGTGGAATGCAATACTTCCCCTACTTACTATACGTAGTAGAGAAAGTAAAAAAGTCTTCAAATCGGCTTTTCATACGTAGCAGCATATTACGTAACAATCTTCTTCAAATTGACGTCCATACGTGGAGCTAAATAAATAAACAACATCAACAATAAACATCTTCAAATTGGCTTCCCAAACGTGGGCTAACATCAACAACAGTATACTACTTCAAATTGACGCCTAAAGCGTGGTGCAAAATACACCATCAACAACAAAACACTATCAACCACTTCAATATCGCCAATCAATGGACTGTCGTTTAGATTCTGGCTGTAGTGGTAACACCAAACCTCATCTCCGGTGATGATGGGGTTCAGAAAATTCTCACCTTCAGCCTCATAATGGTCCAGCACGTCCCGACAATTTCCATTCAATGATTTTTGGTGTTGTGAAAGCATCCGCGGGAACCATCTCGCACACACTTTGCGATAATTAAGATTACGTAACATCTTGTCTAAGGCATTACAGCCGATATTCAGCTCTACACACAATTCCTTGATCATAAACCGCCGATCATTACGGATGAGTTGATCGAGACGCTGTTCATTATTTGCTGTGACAGACCATCAAGGTGTGTCCTGTCCTGCACATCCTTTTCACCACTTTTGAAACGCAGTACCCACCGCCTCACATCACTTACATCTACTGTTTCGTCTCCATGCACATTTAGCAAGCGTCGATGGATTTTAATTGGCGCAATTTGTTCAGCGGTAAGGAATTCATTTGCTCATCTCTGTTTTCTACGCACCTCGAGTCAGTAGCTATTTTGGAACGCTCCCCTGCTGCTGCCATCAGTCGCAGGACATCGCTATAAGAGGATATTTCTGGGAAAGTTTAACAATTACCACTACACCAACATAATCTAACTGGGACTCAAAGGTGACACCAAAAATAGGAGGCATTATCTTCGATTGACCCTCGTAGATACAAAGGAAACAGCGATAGGCAAATTTTTAAGACTTGGTCGCTATATGCTGACCTTAAAATTCCATACCGTTACCATGACACCGCGAGAAACAACTGAATGTTGACAGGACTTAAGGATAATGACCAAGTAATGAACAATTCGAACCATTAATAACAGATATCTCAGAAATGGCTTATGCTACAAAAACAACTTACTTGAAATATATTGTGTATATTAAAGAGATCTACATTTTTTGTGTAGTACGTTTTCGTATATGTTTAACGTTTATTAGTTGTACAAGATTATACAAAATTTCTTCCAAATAAACTGGACTTCACAGGCTATTACCAGGTAATTCAAAATATACATTTTATTTGTCATGTAAATATCTTTAACATATTGTAATCAACATCTTCAGAACCATTTTTGAGATAGTCAAAAATTTTCAAAAATGTCTCATGTCAATGGTAGTTAAGATGGGGGATTTTGTGAAAATCTTCATGTCGCATCTTTGGAAAGTACTGAACCTAAATACCAAGTTTGGCATTTATTCGACTTTTCATTTCTGGGTTATGTTGTGCACAGACACACACACACGGATCTTTTTCCGAACTTGTATTTCCGATGAAATCTCAGATTCGAATTTTTGGGTGGAATGCAATACCTTCTCTACCGACTATGTTTATAGTAGGGAAAATAAAAAGAAAAGTCGGTTAAATACATAACTTGGTACTTTAAGTACAGCATCTTTCAAAGATGCAACACGAAAATCTTCAAGACGATTACCCCAGCTCAAACTACCCTTTTCATAGAGGATTTTTCATAATTTTTTAATATTCTCAAAACAGTCTAATTATATTTGTTGTCTCCTGATTTTAGCTTATCTTAATTTTGAGATTATGTGTTTTCTCATTCCCATCGTTTGTAGCATTGGCTATTACTCCATAACAGATTAAAACTTTCATTCAATTAGTGTGTGGTGATCTGACAGCTGACACGATGGTGATTTTATTTTAAACTGCACAACTAACAAGGTAATTATTATTTGTATAATTATTTAAATTGCATTTATGGAACGGTATTAATAAATCCTATTCATTTTACGAGTTTCATCAGACAAATTTGTAACCTCTAGTGGATTACCTGTGACAACTTGTGTAGAAAATTCATTAAATAATATGACCTCGGCATCGTTATAACGTAAAGAAGGTATTTTATAAACACATTGTATTAAGAGCAGCTTTAGATGCAGGAATGGAATTTTAATATACACCAGGGGGTGTTTGGAACGCATTTTTTTTAGTTTTAATGAAACATTTCTAAAATGCTTTCCACATACTCCGTATAATATAAAAGCTGTTCAGGCTTGAACGGTGTATCCAATAATTTCCCAGCATATTACACCGTTGTTTGAGTTCACAGTACGGAATCCAAGGGGAAATTGGTCCATGGCAGTGTTTGAGCGTTTAAGAAATAGGTCTGAAATTGTGTGTGTATTTGCGGGATATTTATTTACTTACATTGTAATATTGCCACTTTTGGACAGCATGAACCCAGGACATATCTTTGGTTTCAAGTCCAATCACATGGCATTTACCCTTTCTATTTGCACATGTTTAATAACTCGACTTGGTTTATCTAGGTTTCACTTTTCATTATGTATTTTAACATCATTAATTTCTCAAAGCGCTCGCAATTATCTGTTCACAATACAAATCGCCCATACTTAAACTGTATTCACTCTTAGGTTGAGCCGCGTCAAAACAAACCCCAGGTGACCAGTGCACCGTTATAATGTATCCATTCGCATTAGAAATTCTGTCACACTTTCAGACCATGTGCGGTGACTAGCAAATTCTGTTTAGGGTTAAAGATGATAAGATTGATAGTTGTAACAAAACAAACGTTTGCACATATAATAATAGTTAATTCTAAAATAAATGATCGAAAAATAAAGTAACAGGTATGCGATAACTTAATTTATTCACTCTCTGGAAGCAGCACTTTATTAACTGTTGGTGGCTCATTTTAAAAAAGAAATTGTGCACTGTTACGCGAATTGCATTCTTCTCAAAATCACTACATTCTTGCATCGCCTATTTCATATGCTTTCTTTTTCTTTTATTTATTCCGGGTGTAACCACTTTTCTCGTTTCAGACTTTTCTTGCGCAAGCACTATTTATACTTGTACTCGAAACACCGGTGAACTCGGAAGTTAATTTAACCATTTCTTTCGCGGAAAGTACTAAACACAGCTGCTGGTTTCTGGTTGTAAGCAATATTCTGCGCCTACCCGGATGTCAGGTGACTCATACAAATTGCATCATGGAAGTTGTAGCTCTATTTTACGGTATAAATCAGCGTTAAATAAAACCTTAGGTATTTGTTTAGAATATTATACTATTTAAGGATAAATTCATTCTAAAATTCAGAGATTAGCATGGGACTACTTTCCTGGGCGCATTGCTACCGTATTGCAACACGGTGCACTGACCACGTGGGTTTGTTTTGCCGCGGATCAACCTAAGAGTGAATATAGTGTAAATTTATTGCAATTCGTTGTGAAGTTACCCTATACGTTATATTGACAGTGTTCTTTAATCTAAACTACATAAAGACTAAATGGCGGAAATTGTGAATTAAGAAGACACTGAAATGGAAGAGCCAAGTGAAATTACAGAAGGAACAAAAAGAATAGCACTGAAGTACTTATCCACAAAACCTAAAAGGAATGTGAATAGCATGTAATCGCCTCATTATCTGGTGTAAGCCCAAACTTGGTGAAAATAATTTCACTGAAAATGACTGCTAGCGAATGAACAAAACACAAAACATCTGACATCTCGCTTTTTGCTTTCTCTACTACGTATAGTAAGTAGGGGAAGTATTGCATTCCACCAAAAAATTCGATATTTTCACTGAAAATGCATGTTTTGAAGCCCCCTGAATCCAAACAAAGCATTTTTGGAAACATGACCGTGTGTTGCTTTGAGCGACGAAAATTCGGATAAATACCAAACTTCGTATTTCAGTTTAGTATCTTCCAAAGATGCGACACGAAGATTTTCGAGAAAATACCCCACCCCAGACTACCCTTTAAATGAAAAATTTTTCCAAAATTTCGATTTTCTCAAAAATGGCTCTAACGATTTTGATTCAAATGTCATATTTTTAAGAAATTTTCATGGCAAATGAAATCTATTTTTAATATCAATAGCTTTTATAGGTTATGTTCTACCTTGACGACAAACATCAGTAATTACTAATCTATTACCTGCTCTTCCTTATTTAGGGATTGAATTAGTTCAATGAGTATGGTTTCTCGAACAAAATTAAGATATTTCACCTGCACACGGAAATTATTTTGAAGGGCCGCAGTATATTTGAACTTTCCGGGAATGTCCCAAAAGTGCTCTTCATTCCGAAGGGCGTTTGCATACTGGTAAACCGTAAGGAAAAAACGCAATTTTACTAGACAAAAAATGTAGTCTTAAAACACACAATTTATGTCCAATATATTGTGGAGTGAACCACTTCCTCGAAATTCCTTTTTATTTGTATGCATTTTCCAATACTTATACTTTTTCTCAAATTCTTTATTCATTTTTTTATGTCCTGGACATGCAAAGAGAATGGAATGCGCCACATAGCAACCAGCTTTTAAAACATTTGACTATCACTTAAAGCCTACCATATTCCCCTTGCATCTACAAGAAAATTAGCAATAAGATAGTTTCTGCAAGTGTTTATCTCGATTAACATGAAGTAGATGGAGAATAAGCGTTTGTAAAAATAGTGTGTACTAGTATAGAAAGTCATGTGATGTAACACATAGGATTTTGAGATTATTTCTATTGTTTCAAGAACGCGCTCTAAGCGTGATCGGTGTTAGTTTCAGGAATCAGTATAATATTATTGATATTTTACAAACACGAGTGCTGTCTAAAATACAATATATGCCACATGTATTAAACCTGTTTTTACTTTTACCCCTTGTACCATAATCTTGTACCAGTTACAGATGGTAGACAGAAGAAATGGACATTCATGCGGACCGTGGTTTTAAATATTATATATATACATATATATATATGCAGGATGTTTCAGAAATACTTTTACAAACTTCGGTATGTGTTCCTTACACCACAAGAAGGAAAAAAAGTTCATATGAATATATGTCCCATAATCCTTTGTTTTCTCGTTAGGAGGTGTTCAACACAGTGGTACACTTATAACACACAAAACCCTTAGAAATGCTCAAGATGTCCTCCTCTTGCTTCTATGCATGCCTGTACTCGCCGGATCATGGAATGTGCACCCTGTCAAAAAACTCCGGGGTGGAGTCGAATGGTTTCGCAGGCTTCCATGACACGTCAACGAAGCGTTTCTGCATCCGGGATGGCTGCTCCATAAACCAATGATTTAAGATGCCCCCAGAGGTAAAAATCCACAGGATTGAGGTCGGGAGAACGTGCAGGCCATGGAACTGGTCCTCTTCTGCCTATCCAGCGGTCATGGTAGATTCATGAATATCTAGCCATGGTAGAACGAAACACGTGCAGTTAACTCACTACATGTACACAATTGAAACGTTGAAGACAGACTAATGACAAATGACAAAGGTAAACAAGTCTACATGGCAATACTTCGCCATCTACCGTATGTAGTACAATGGGTCAATGCCTTCTATGAATGCATAGAGAAATGAAGTTTTGAGGTTGGACCCCGAAGGCCGTTGAACTCACACTTTCATTGTGACAGGAATAACGCGAAAAACCAAGGATTATGGGACATATGCTCATATGAACTTATTTCCTTCTTTTAGTGTGAGGAAGCCATACCCGAAGTTTGTAATTTCTGAAATATCCGGTATATATATGCATATGTTTTCAGTACATTTCTGTGTATCACACATGGTTTAGTAATGATAAAATGTTATGCAAAATTCATTCCAATGAAGAGCCGTTCATATCTTTTCGGAGGAAATTTCGACATTTATATTTTATTAGTCATTAATTATCACAGCCGTATGGTATTTTAATTAAAAGCATTTTAGCCGTGTTTTGAGAAAGTAAAAGGTAAGGAAACATATTCCATGTAAAGGGTATTTTGGTAGATTGTCTTCGTGTTGCATGATTTATCCCACCATCGCGTTGCAGTCCATAATGTATACATTTGATACATTGTATTTTACTTTTTACTAACAAGTGTTCCAAGCGTTTCGGAAAAACTCGGCTATGGAATAAATCACGAAATTCCCAATGGTTTAGTTTTGGAATGTTTTGGACAAACTACCACACAATTTTTTTCTATTTCAAAATTAGCCAAATGGTTGTTATAGGTCCCAGAAGAAAGGCATATGGCGTATGACCAGGAAACGGATTGGACACCTCTCTCCTCAACCCAAAGTGGATCTTTTTTGCTTACGACCCCCAAGAGAAACGGATGAGGTGAAGGAACCACATGCCGCAGTCAGGTCGCCGACATAGACGCGCAGATTTCCCTAACGATGCCAAGCTTATGACACGGTCACCGCGAACAGCTCAGAGAAGGCTTCCCTCTAGTGAAACTGGAAAGAACTCGATCCACCTGAGGCGGCTCAGAGTAGGCTTTCCTCCGGAGGAACGGAGAACTCGATCCTTCTGAAACAGCTCAGAAAAGGCTTTCCTCCGGCGGAACGGCAAGAACTCGACCACCTGAAGCGACTTGGAGACGTCTTTCCTTCAGCGGAACTGGAGACAACTCGAATCTCATGAAGCTGCAAAAAGACTATCCTCCTGCGAGACACGGAGAACTCGATCTCGAAAAAAACTCGAGTACTTGAAGCGGCTCAGAGAGTACCCATCTAGCAGGACCTAAGGGAGCATGAAAGGAGAAGCGAAACCACCCCAACATTCGGCTTGCCAATTAAGGGAAACCATGAAAAATCCATAGTCATAGTTGCGGGCCCCAGGAGTCGAACTAAGCGCTTCCGAATGCACGTCTGGCGCGTTACCATGGACCCATTTTGCTTGGTAAAAAAGCCGTAACTTAGGGTCTAAATAAATATGCAGGTCCAGATTAAGCCTCCGAAAGATATATGCACACCACATTTGAGCAATCCACCACTGCTACCTATAAGTACATATTTTATCATGCCACGTCTCCCTAGAGATGCTCAAGCCTTGTACAGGTTATAATTATAAATCTCACTTGAATTTTTTTCCCGCAGGAAAGAGGTGTTTCAGGCGATGCGCGGAACTGTTAACTTGGGCCCATACTTTACAATATTAATAAAGTTTTGAGCAGAATATTGCGGCTACAAAGGCATTAACACGCAACCGAACATACCATAAACTTTCTGCCACTACTTTAACCGAGCGCTAGTGGTATGTCGCCACATTAAATTGCCGCAATAAAGTCCACGCGTTCTCGATAATATACACGTACAGTCTCGATTGCTGAAGATCGACTACGCTAACAACAGACACGGAGCGTGCCATTCTTCTGACATTATAATCGTCATTCTTATTGTTACCCCATGTTTATAAAACTTTCCAACTCTAAAGATAATCTCCTGTGTTACATTCACATGACTTTCTCTAGCGCCCTCGTTTATTATTGTACATGTAGACTATTCTCAGTAAAACTTATTACTTTCTCTACTACGTATAGTAAGTAGGGGAAGTATTGCATTCCACCCAAAAATTCGATACCGAGATTTCACCGGAAATACATGTTTTGAGACCTCCTGAATCCAAAAAAAGCATTTTTGGAAACATGTCCGTGTGTGTGTCTGTGTGTGTGTGTGTCTGTGTGTGTGTGTGTCTGTGTGTGTGTCTGTGAACAGCATAACTCAAAAACGAACAGTCGGATAAGCACCAAACTTGGTATTTAGGTTCAGTATCTTCCAGAGATGCGACACGAAGGTTTTCAAGAAAATCCCCCCACCCCAGACTACCCTTTACATGGAATATTTTTCGAAAATTTTAATTTTCTCAAAAATGGCTCTAACGATTTTGATGAAAATATCATATGTTTAAGATAATGTCATGAGAAATGAAATGTATATCGCGAATTTTCTGGGAATGTCTCCAAAAGTATTCTTCATTGTGAACGACTTTTGCATAACTGGTAAACCATAAGAGATAGACAAAAGTTTACTACACAAAAAATGTAGATCGCGTTAAAATACACAACTTATGTCATATACATTTCTTTTGTTGAGTGAACCGTTTTCGAGATATTGCTTGTTATTTCCTTAAATTTTACAATACTTATACTTTTTCTCACATTCGTTATTCATTTTTTTTATGTCCTGGACATGCAAAGAGAATGGAATGCGCCACATAGCAACCAGCGTTAAAATATTTGACTATCGCTTAAAAGCTACCATATTCCCCTTGCATCTACAAGAAAATTACCAATAAGATTGTCATCTCGATATCTCGATTAACATGAACCATATGGAGAATAAGCGTTTGTAAAATTAGATTGTACAAGAGTAGAGAAAGTCATGTGAGTGTAACACATCAGATTTTTTTTCTATCTACTACACTATAATCGAGATAAATAGTACATCAACATTACGTTATAGAAACAAAGGGAACAGCGATAGTGAAATGTATTACAACTAGACTCTATATGCTTTAAAGAAAACCAACTCACACAGAAAGTTATATTAAAAACAAAAGCCACAATCTTACAAGACACAAACATGCAATTTTAAATAGTATTACAAACAGGTTAGTACCTATACCATTGGAGAAAGAGGAATACCAGAAAGAATACCACCACATTATCCACATAGCCACTATGAATGGATACCAGAAAAAACAATAGATAAGAAGATAAAAAAGTTGAAGGACAGAAATACATCCAACAAACAACTACTTTACTCAGACAACAAAAACCACAATATATAGGAAATTCACTTATCACCCCGTCTCCACAGAATAACCACAATATACAGAAACTACTATGCAACAGAACAAAAGATCCTATCCCCAACGATAAATCAGCTGGTATATATCAAATTGTTTGTAATGACTGTAACCTGGTATACATAGGAAGAACCAAAAGAAATCTTGAAATAAGACTTAAAGAGCATATGAGATGCATTTACCAAAAGCAGCCAGATAAATCAGCAGTAGCACATCATTTCTGGTTTTCAAACCATGATATCACTCCGAACATAAAACTCTTAAAACCGATCAACAGCAGCAATGAATTGGACATCTGGGAAAAAATGCATATCGTCAAACACAGGAATCACCTAATGAATTTCGAACTGGCGCCATCCAGCAGCCATTGGAGGTAAATCAGCCCAGCACCAGAGAACACCACTAGCCACACATATTCCCCAGACAATAACCGGCAAAATCAGTTGAAAACATGCTGACGATGGGTGCAAACCGTCTCCCGAAACACGTTCAAGTAAAAACATTTTAGTAATGTAGTGTAACAACCTTCAACTCTCTTTACTTTACACTATGACACGTCACTGTTACTAGCTCCTAAATCTTCAAAATTAATTAATAACTATATGCTGGCCTTAAAATTCCATACTTTTTCCATTATATCGCGAGAAACAACTGAAGATCAAAAGGAGTTGGAAAGAATGACAAAATGTTGAACAATTCTAACCATTAATAACAGATATCTCGGAAATGGCTGATTCCACAAGAAAATTAAATTAAGTTTTATTTGTGGACGCTCTTTAACTGCCGTGGTCCTTAGCGCCCCATTCTATATTGGGCGTGAAAGACCGGTAATTGTCCTCAGAGGCCTCTTTATCAGGCTTGAGGTTCTTTTACGTGCCGTAAATCTACGACACGGGACTACTTCCCTTCCGAAAAAGCCATGCTACGGATTTTTACGCCCGAAAAAAATCCATCGCCCTCCTCCGGGTTTGAACCCGCGACTTCAAAACTAGAGGCAAGCATAGTAACCACTACACCACAGAGGACGATGATTCCACAAGGAAAGTTATTGTGTGTTTTAAAGAGATATAATTTTTTGTGTAATACGTTCTTGTCTACCACTTACGGTTTACGTTGTACAAGATTATACAATATTCCTTGCGAATGAAGAGGGCTTTGCATGCTATTCCCAGAAAATTCAAGATATAGATTTTATCTTTCGTGTAAATATCTTTAATATACATAGCATTTTAATCAAAATCGTTAGTCATCTTTGAGAAATTTAAAAATTTTTGAAACGTTTTCCATGTAAACGTGGTTTGAGATGGGGAATTTTCTTGAAAATCTTTATGCCCCATCTTTGGAAGATACTGAACCTATAAGCTAAGTTTGATATTTTCGACCTTTCGTTTTTTGGTTATGTTCTTTACAGATAAACACATGGAAATTTTTCCTATTATTTTTTGCATTCGGGGGGTCTCAAAATTTGTATTTCCGATGAAATCTCAATATATAAATTTGGGTGGAGTGTAGTACCTTCTCTGCCTATTATGTACGCGGTAGGGAATGTAATTCAACAAATCCGCTGACAGTGAAAGTAGACGGACGTGATTATGACCGCTCTGCAACAGCAGGGGAAGGAAAGCAAGTAAATCCTACGCAGTTAACATATAGGCGTTGTAAAAACAAGGTGGTTAGTGGAATAAAATGCAATGAATATGATGCTTTGTATTATCAAAGTTGTGCAAGATTGGTGAATAGCGTGCAGTTTCTTGGTGACAGTCTGGTGAAATATTTCGATGAGGTGGTGCAAATAAATAGTGTGAAGATATGACATTAAACGAGTTATTGAACCAGATAGCGAACGACGACATGGCAAAGTACCTGTTAAATCAAAAATACCTGCTGATAGTACAGCTGAGGGAAAAGTGAATGTACTAGTATAACATGATATTTTAGTGGAATTGAATCAGGCCAAACATGATACATTTGTAAACACGTAAAAACGAGCTCTGTAGAACATTTACAAGTCAATTCACAAAACCCAATCTGAAAAATCTGATGTGATATATTCGCATGGCTTTCTCTACCCTTCATCGTTTATTAGTGGTATACAAACTATTTTTACTAAAGCTTATTTTCCTATCTACTACATTTTAATTCCACCAAACCATTAGAACATTAGCTACATTACACATTTCTTTAGGTTAGAAAGAGAACACCGCTAATCAAATGTTTAAGGAATGGCTGCTATATGCTGGCCTTAAAATTCCATAATGTTTCCATGCAATCGCGAGACACGAGTGCTGATAGGGCTTCCAAAGAATGACCAGGTAATGAACAACAATCCCAACCTTTAATAACCTGATATCTAAGAAATGGCTGATGATGTAAAAAGGTTATTTGAAATGAATTGTGTGCTTTAAACAGATCTAAATTTTTACTTTCTCTACTACGTATAGTAAGTAGGGGAAATATTGTATTCCACCCAAAAATTCGATACCGAGATTTCACCGGAAATATGTGTTTTGAGACACCCTGAATCCAAACAATCTGATGTGTTACACTCACATGACTTTCTCTACTTTTGTACAAACTATTTTTACAAACGCTTATTCTCCATCTACTTTTTGTTAATCGAGATAAACATTTGCAGACTATCTTATTGCTAATTTCCTTGTAGATGTAAGGGGAATATATATTTACAAGGGCAATATAGAAATACAGTAGCCTTTAAGCACATACATATCTCTTAATAGCTGGTTCTAGGTGCAGCACCATTCCCTTTGCCACAGATTAATACTCTTTGCATATCCAAGACAAAAAATGAATAACGAATTCCCATTTGAGAAAATAAGTGTTGAAAAATTTAAGGGAATAAATAATAAGCAATATCTCGAAAATGGTTCACTCAACAACAAAAATGTATATGACATAAATTGTGTATTTTAACGCGATCTACATTGTTTGTCTAGTAAAATTTGGTCTATCTCTTATGGTTTACCAGTTACGCAAAAGTTGTTCACAATAAACAATACTTTTGGAGACATATTTCCAAAAATACTTTTTTTTAGTCAGGAGGTCTCAAAACATGTATTTCCGGTGAAATCTCGGTGTGGAATGCAATACTTCCCCTACTTATATATGTAGTAGAGAAATTAATTGTTACGTGTTAGTTTATTGCTACCAAACGAGGGCTTAGCACTCTTAAAATCTGACTCCACCATTTCAACATACAGGAAGACGGAATGTAGACACTCTCGCTAAACAGATGAATACCTGCTTGTGCGCAGGAACGGATGGTCATTACGCATGCGCAATGAATACTTCTTCCGACTGCAACACTGTGGTGCTGGCGCCCATTTATCTATCCAACTCATTTGTCTAGCCGTGCATGCTTGTGTCTTGCAAGAACTCTCGAGCAGACATTATGTGTATGCATTTATCTGTAGGAACAAGGAAATTATACATACACTTGCATTTCTCACCCACAAACTTCCTGCAGCAGTACGCGGGGCTAAGTGAAATCTTAGCTGTGTGCTTGGTTCCTAGGACAAGGCTGTAGTGGAGAAAGTAAATCTACAATCATTCTTACCCAAAATTTTCTTACAAAAGCTTATTATTCTATCTACTTCTTATTAGTAAAGATCTTTCGTTACGCATTTACACATTCTCCTGTACATAGGTATAAAAAGAAAATTAAGGGAGGTTTATTTTTGTTGCGTTTGCACCGCGTATAGGCACTAATTTTAAGCTGTTTTAGACCACGCACGTAATGGATGCCAATTTGCGGGAGATTGTTTCCCAGGAGTGTTCGCCCCATGTACGGTACAAACTTTCCGGTGGCCTTCGCCCCACGTTTAAGATCAACTTTTTATTTTAAAGTTTATTTTAATATTTATGTATCTGTGCCTCGGCTGCGTCATTTTTAATTTTTAGAGCACGTATCTCTTAGCAGGGCTGGTAAGGCTAAAGAACAAGGCTTACACAAATTAAAATTGTGTTGTACTTCTTTATTAAGCCTTCACACGATAAAATAATACTTCACTGATTTATTCTGCTATAAAGCTGTAGGATTATTGTTAATTGCACTTTGAACAGGTAAACTTTATATTATTCTCACCGCAATAAACTTTCATGTCTCACACTGAACCCGTACCATACCGAACTGCTTGGGTACGCATTCTTGTAGCGTCTACCGTCTGAATTTGTACATTTCCGCTATTTCTAGTCCCTGATTGGCTAATCCTACTCCAAGAGAATAGCTTTATTTAACTTTTAGCTTCTCTAGTTTCTTATTGGCTATTTATAAACTGTTTTAAATATTACATTGTTATTGTTCAAAGAACTATTAGTAGCCTTTTTAAATTTTCAAATTTACTGTTGTCTCAAGGTTACCTTATTGTTAGCAACTTTCGGCTTCTACTTTATAATTATATTTGCTACGGAAGGCAGCTTGCTTCTATTGTAACAGCTCCTACATTGTTAAACTACATAATACATTCACATAACATTTTTATACATGTACATAATAATATAAACATATTAAAATGACTGTAATATACACTTTATATATTAGATTATACACACATTGCTTTTAAGGCGGGCTGTTATTTTATTTGATATTATATAATTAGGCAGATATCGTTTAAGCTATAAAAATACTACCTCAAAAAATTCAAACCAATAGAAAAAATACCTTAGAAACGGTTAAAGCCACAAAAAAATTAATTGAAAAATTTTGTTCTAAACAGATCTACATTTTTGAGTAGTAAGTCTTTGGTTATCTCTTATGGTTTACCAGATACACAAAATAATATAAAATATATTGTGAATGAAGATGACTTCACAGGCTAATCGCAGAAAATACTTTTATTTGTTACACAAAGATTTTAAACCTATGTAATTTAAATCATACTCATCAGTCAATTTGAGAAAATGCAAAGAAATGTTTGTGGTCGGGGGATGTACTTTTTTACTTTCTCTACCACGTCCATAGCAGATAGAGATGGTATTGTATTCCATCCAAAAATTCGATACCGAGATTTCACCTGTAACACATGTTTTGAAGCCCCTGAATCACAAAAAGCATTTTTAGAAAGAGATGCATGTGGTGTGCCTGGTGTTTCTGAACAGCATAACTCCCCCCTTCCCAAACTACCTTTCACATGGAAGACTTTTCGAAATGTTTGGTTTTACAAAAATGGTGCTAACTCTTATTAAAGTTATTTACTTGACAAATAAAATGTTTATCCTGAATTTTCTGTCATTAGCCTATGAAGTTCACTCCATTCGGAAGAAATTTTGTATAATCTTGTATAACTGGTAAACGTTAAGCGATAGACCAAAGCGTACTTTACAAAAAATGTAGACCTTTTTAAAACACACAATTTCTTTCAAATAACTTGTTTTGTAGCAACAGCCATTTCCGATATATCCTTTATTAATGGTTCGAAACGTTCAATACTTTTGTCATCCAACTACTTTGATATTCGGTTGTTTTTTGAATAGTGCGTAAAGAGTGAGGCAGTATGTTTAACACTTAAATGATTTTAGTCAAATTATATAATATAAACATTCAATAACAGCTCGCCTTAAAGCAATATATATATATAACAATATATAAAAAGTGTGTATTAGAGTCATTGTATATGTTTACATGTAATAATGTTATGTGAACATATTACTAATTTAATAATGTAGGAGCTGTGAGAATAAGTCAAAAGTTGCTAACAATGAGGAAACAATGAGGTAACCTTGAGGCAATAATGAATTAGAAAGTTTAAATGTTACTTGTGATTCTTGGAAGCAATAATGTAATTTTAGTGACAGTTTATAGAATAGCCAATCAACAACCAGAAAAAGCTTTAGTTAAAAGAAGGTATTCTATTGGATTAGGAATAGCCAATTATAGACTTGAAATACAGAAATTTACAACTTTAAGCGTTTGAAATCAATTCAGTTGCCTGCAGACAGCGTTACTAACCAGACGCAAAAGGTGCCCTCAAGAAATATATGTATACGTGTGAGACGAAAAATAAGTTTACGTGTTAAAAAGTGTAATTAATTAATAAAAAGAATCTCGCAGCTCTCTATATCAGTGAAGTGTTATTTAAATCGTGTCAAGCATTAATAAAAGGAGTGAAGTAAAAATTATAATCTGTGTAAGTCTACATTCTTGTCACACTCAACCACAGAAAGAGAAGCTGCCTCCTACAATAATACTAACGCGCCGAGGCAAACATAAATATAATATTTAAAAAAACAGTCTAATTACAAAGTTAATATTTTTAAACATTTTTGGGAGCAAAGGCCACCATACGGTACATTTGGGGCGAAGGCCACCGGAAACCGGGTACTATACGTGCGGTTGCAACTATTGTCTGCCAAACGTGGGGCAAAATAATAAAGCCAACAAACAACCTTCTTCAAGAGCATGGAATTTTAAGGTCAATACATAGGTTGCAATTCTTAAATATTTGACTATTGCTAATCTGTTCATATCTATAAGGAAATGTGTGTGTGTGTGTGTGAACAGCACATTTCAAAAACGAAAATTTTGATAAGTACCAAACTTGGTATTTAAGTTCAGTATCTTCCAAGGATTTGACATGAAGATTTCAAAGAAAATTTCCTCAACTCAACTACCCTTTATATGGAAAATTTTTATATCTTACAAAATGGCTCTAACAATTTTGATTAGAATATCCAGTATTAAAGGTATACATTTTATTTATCATAAAAATAACTTTAATTTATTGTGAATAGTCTTTGAAGTCCTCTTCATTCGGAAGGAATTTTGTATAATCTTGTATAACTGGTAAAGGTTAAGCAATAGACTGAAACGTACTACACAAAAAATGTAGATCTCTCTAAAACGCACACTTATTTCAAACAAGTGTTTTGTGTCATAGCCCGTTTCTGAGATATCCAATATTAATGGTTTCAATTGTTCATTTCTTGGTCATTCTTAAAGTCGTTTCAACATTCAGTTGTTTCTCGCGACTACATGGAAAGTGTGTGGAATTTTAAAGGCAGTTTATAGCGTCAATTTCTGAAACATTTGACTGTCGCTGTTCCCTTTGCATTTATAATAAAACTTCTGCAAAGGTTTGTCTCCATTAATATGAAGCAGATAGAAAAATAAGCTTACGTATGATTACTTTTTATAGTCGGTAATAAAATAAATCTAAACCTACTGTGTCCTCCTTATATCTACAACCAAATGTGTAAATGCACGATGAAATGTTATTTCCATTAACAAAAATATATAAGAATAAGCTAATTTTAGATGAATGAGGAGAGAAAGTCATATAAATGCAACATGTCAGGTTTAATAATATTTTTGTCATTTAGCAGTTGAAATTAAAAACTGTCTGGTAAAAGACTTACCCCCCTCGCACGTACACACACAACATAAGTATTCTGCCCATAATTTTGCTGTAAAGTTTTTAAAAAATCTGATGTGATACATTCACATGAATTTTGAAGAAGGTGTATTATATTTCGACTGTTGGGGAGCCGAAGTTGAAGTAGTTGCAATCGCATGTATGGTAAAAAATTTCCGGTAGCCTTCGTCCCAAATGTACTTCCCGGTGGCCTTTGCCCCAAAAGTTTAAAAAATATTAACTCTGTAATTTTGAATGTTTCTTTAAATATTATATATTTATGTTTGCATCTGCTGCGTTCAGTATTTATAATATATATTTTAGAGAGACATGAATGTCTTAGCAGGGAGTGGTGCGGCTGAAGAATGTAGACTTACACAGATTTTAAGTTTTACTTCACTCCTTTTATTAATACTTGACACGATTTAAATAACACTTCACTGATATAGAGAGCTGTGAGATTTCTTTTATTAATTACATGCAATTTTTAACACGTAAAACTATTTTCGTCTCACACGAATACGTATCGAAGACGCATCTCGCGTCCGGTTAGGAACACTGTCTACAACCAACTGACTTCTGAATTTGTAAATTTTGCTCCATTTTAGTTTCTGATTGGCTAATCCTAGCCCAATAGAATACCTTCATTTAACTAAAGCTTTTTCTGGTTGTTGATTGGCTATTTTATGAACTGTCACAAAAATTACATTATTGCTTCCAAGAATCAAGTAGCATTAAACTTTCAAATTCATTATTGCCTCAAAGTTACTTCATTGTTACCTCTTTGTTAGCAACTTTTAACCTATTATTCTCACAGCTCCTACATTATTAAATTATGTAATACATTCACATAACATTATTACACATGTATACAATGACTGTAATAAACACTATTTATATCTTGTTATATATACGTATTGCTTTAAGGCGGGCTGTTATAGAATTTATATATTATATAATTAGACTGAAATCATTTAAATGTTAAAAATACTGCCTCACCTTCTCTACTCTCTATCGTTATTAGCGAGTATACAAACTGTTCTTACTAAACCTTAGGTTTATGACTACTACGTTTTAATCAAAATAAACCTTTTCAGAAACAGCTATATTACGCATTTCATTATAGATACAAAGGGAACAGCGATAGTCAAATGTTTATAAACTGGACGCTATACGCTGACCTTAAAATCTCATCCTGTATCCATACAATCGTGAGAAACAACTGAATACTGAAAGAATGACGAAGAAGCGAACAATTCGAAACATTAATAAGCATAACTCAGAAACGGCTTACGCCACAAAAAGCGTATTTGAAATTATTTTTTGTATTGTAAAGATATCTACAATTTTTGTGTAGTACATTTTCGTCAATCGCTTAACGTTTACCAGTTGTGCAAGATTATACAAAATTCCTTCCAAATGAAGAGGACTTCAAAGTCATTCCCAGGAAATTCAAGATATACATTTTATTTGTCATCTTTAACACTAGGTATTTTAATCAAAATCGTTACAGCCATTTTATATAAAATCAAAATTTTCGAAAGATGTTCCATGTAAAGGGTAGTTGGGCTGGGGGGATTTTTTTGATAATCTTTGTGTCAAATTCTGGGATGATACCAAACTTAGATACCACGTTTGGTACTTATCCACCTTTTTGTTTGTGAATTATGCTGCTCAAAGACAGACAAATACACGCATAAGGATCTTTTTCTAAAAATCATTTTTTTTTGGATTCAGGGGGCCCAAAACATATACGTAGTAGAGAGAAAGCAATAATCGAACTGTATCAATGAAGTTTTAGTATTAAGTGGCTACTTTAATATCTATAGAGATCCTTTATATTGTGAAAAGAATAAATGGGGAAGGAATATTCCAGGAAACAGAACGATGAAACAGAATATACGGAAGGAAAGGAACACCTAAGCAAAACTCCAAAATTCTACAGGTCGTAAACATATTATTAATTACCGTTTGTAACTCAAAGCTCCACTTGAATACAACAATAGTAAATCATCCAACTTGAAAGAAACGGCTAGTTAATATTCCCTTGAGTGCATTTCTCTCAACGTGGGGGCTTGACCTCTCTGATAAAACAAAATTTAAAAAGAGCACTGAAGCGACCCCTTTGTGTGCCTACAAAACATGTTTAGAGGGCACTGGTGGGAATGTTTAACTATCTGTAACATAAAATGGGTGTGACTTTGTTCTGTACACGAGAGGGGGGTTTTGTTTTGTTCGTGTGGTTTCGAATTATGAAGCGAGCGCCTCGATAAGGTCAAGCAAACATTACGTTCCGGACTTCAGAATGACCTGTTTGTTTCCTGAAAACATGTTTCAAACCAGCAGATACCGATGTTTACTTTTCTGGGTTATACGTTTCTGAAGGCTGTAATTTTAATATACCTTATACGTATGTAAGGGAGGGGAAAACCACGCGTACTGCAACCTACATAGACCTATTGAGGCTACCATCTCAGGAGGAAGGGATGAAGTCAAGGAATCACAGGAGGCTACAGGTCACAGAGTCGCAGGAACGGCCTAAAGAGGATGGTAAACGACCCATCGACTAAGCGGCCCTCTAGAGTCTCGATAATAACTTTTCTTTGAGCAAGCATTCGCGCCATCTGTTCGACACCACCATTGGCCACAAAACCAACAAGGCGCATGTAATTGTATTCGAAGGACAAGAGTCGGAGCCCAAGTCCCCCTTCTATGCCCAGGGTTAGCATCATCCGAGTGGCTCTCCAACCAAGGGTGTTTCCCATGAGGCCAATGCCTTGAGACTAAAAAGGCCCCCGCACTTGCGCGGAGATGGAAGTGGATACGTCACTTACGTGCGTGAACCCCAACTTCAGTGGGGTCGATAGTAATCTGGCATGCCGTCTACCGGCTCTCCAGGGCGGTACCGGAGGACATTGAGGCGTCTCATAGGAACCATACAGACGTACCCAATCTCCCAGGGTCTCGGAAACCACTGCCCCGCCGAGTTCAACCCAATCCGAAAACTTTCCTTCCGGGAGGGGCTCGAATGTTCAGACCAGTGTACTTCTAGTAACGTCTGAGGCAGTATTTTATATCACAACACTGTGAATGCCAGAGTGATTGTAGTGTAAATTAACATTATTGTATGACAATGATTTGAGATGTTTGTTAATTATAAGCATTGTTATGAAATAAATTTACACGGCCTCACTGAAACTGATAATAGGAGCGGATAACAATGAGCGAGGGGGTGAGTTGTTTATCAATTATAAGAGACAAACAAATGACGTCAGAGTAGCGCGCTTTTCCTTAGAAATGGAGGGAATATCTTCCCTAGAGCATATGTGTTAGTAATTTTGATTGGATATAAAAA
Organism: Deroplatys truncata; assembly: GCA_030765065.1. Classification (NCBI taxonomy): domain Eukaryota; kingdom Metazoa; phylum Arthropoda; class Insecta; order Mantodea; family Mantidae; genus Deroplatys; species Deroplatys truncata. Next base: position 240,469,372 of record CM060976.1, read on the forward strand.
TAGACGCTAACGTTGGCGCGCTTTATTAACCAATAGCAGCTCTGTTATAATGTTTAGGCAATTCGGGGTAAGGGAGTATAAATTATGAAGCCAGAGACAAGTCTCTCGCGTCGTAAAGTTAGTTACAAAAATCTGAAATACTCAAATTAATAATGTGCGGCAAATAAGTGATTATAGTTACATTCGAAAATATAACAGTTTCAGTCAGGCGTGTATCAAGAGTAATTATGTGAACTGAATAAGGTGACGGCAATAAAAGTGTAACAACAAATTCTTTTATCAGTGTTATATTTTAGTAACAACTCCTTTCCGTTTACACACCCTGTTCAAGAGATTTGCTCGACTGGGTAATAATAGCTAGCCGGAGGACAAAGAACCCAAAATTCAAATTAGTAATACAATAACAGGCGCTCAGCAATAAGATAACACGAACGATACCGCGACACGTCAGAAGTACCACGAGTGCTCGGGATCCGCAGCGCCCGCACTACGGCCTGAAAGACGGAAAGGAAACATTCGCATACCGACCAGGGAATACCACGAAAAACCCAAAGTTAGGGTGAGCCGTTGACGGAAATCGAACCTGGGATGTTCTGAATGCGAGCCCCTTTTACTACCGCGAAGCTATCTTGCTTCATTTAGCATATTTACTATCACAAAATTATTATAAAAACGTTTCATTTCTACCAACAAAAAATTAAAAGCAATGTTTCAAACCTCAGAAGCTAAATTAACAGAGTGAAAGTTATCTACCTATATTTATTACGTTGAGCAAGTACTGTATTCAACTCAAAAATTGTATATAGACATTTCACCGGAAATAACATTTTCAGGCCCCCAGAATACAATAAATTGATTTTCAGAAAAAGAACCGCATACATGTGCCTGTCTGCGAACAGCATAAGTAAAAAGCCGAAAGTAAATACAAATTAAAGCGTTTAACGTAGTGGGCGGAAGTTGTAATTCTTCTTGCGTATGTACAATGAGCGGCAAAGAAAATGTCACTGCACCTCGCGTCTACGTCACATTATTTATCGTTGTACGTGGCCTTGCGAAGTCATGGAAATTTCATTCTTTGCTTTAGGCCAGTCCTTCTGTTAAATAGTTGCACCAATAACCACCATCAAAATGGCGTCGAAACGAAATATACGTTTACGCTCTCGATCGTATTGGATAAAAGAGAAAAAGGTAGAGTGAGTGCATTCAGTTTGTGATGGGTAGCCCATACCTTATCGGCTAGTGCAAGACAGGCCTATAAAAGGGTTAAAAGCTAAGGGGAAAACTTGATGAGCGCCCAGGTTAGCGAAATGTAGAATGTGCAGTGTGAGAAGATTTTCAAATTAAAGTTGAATGGTATTCATTAAATTCATAGCAATACTTTATAACAAAAAATAAACAGAACTGTATTCTCACAGTGGTATCAATGCTTGTTGCTGCATAGAAGCAAACATAACTAAATAATACAAATAAATAAAGCAGCATTTTTCCTCTAATTCAAACTATAATTGGTTAATATACCTTTACTAACATACTGCTGATCATAGGAATATAACAGGATTACAGATAAAAACATAAACCAATTTTATTGCCCTAATATGTATGTCATATTCGGTAAACCATATACATATTTATCTCTAGTTTCTATACATGATCAGTCAATTATAACAAAAGAGTAATTTGCATTTAGTGAACGAATATCATCATTTGCGGATGTTTTTGTGGGAGTGCCCGCTTTCTGACGAGTATGCAGACCGTCTTCCCCACTTTCCTGAAATATTTTTATCCAGTAATTTACTAAAACAGCACTTTTTGCACTGCTCATGCAATTGCTGTAATATTGCGACCAACCACCCACATACCCACGATACGTCCACAAGTAATTTCGCTTGTATACGGCATGACTGCTTCTAAGACAAAGAACATTATTTGGTTTCAACAACACCAGAAAAAGCAAATACATCAACCTCCCCTCTTTTCCCCCTTATTGCTGTGTTATCAAGTCACCACGCTCTGCGACAGGTAAGGTGAAGGACACGTCTCAAAATACCACAGAAAACGATACAAAGTCCACCGAATATTTTTTGGTGCTGTTTGTACCTGATATCTTACTTGGATGATGATTTGAGGTGGAAGTTCTCAGAGGTTCTCTGCCTCGGCTGTGAATAAAACCTGTTTCTAGCTACCTATCTTCAGTGAATCTCAACATATTGTGGGTGAAGGCAATTATAAGATGAACTTCCTTAACGATTGGATTTATTCCACAACTACAAAATTATTGAAGCACTAGCAACTGTTCCCCTTTAAATAATAATGAGGATATCTATATACTTTAGTTTCCATCTTCCCGTTACTTTAAATATTGCAGTGGACATAGCTAACTGCGTCGCACACTGTCTCCCACCACACGCACACGTCAGCTCACATGAGAGGGAAAGAATATAAGTGTTGAAATATGGGGCGGACCTTCTTTTTATACCTTGCTGCTATGACGCTAACTTTCGCGCCCTTTCACTTAATCTCTATTTTGATTGGTTATTTACTTGCCATGCTATTATAAAGAAAACGCCCAATTTTAGAAGTCAGACTTTCATATGACTCCTTTAGTAAAACCCATATAGCTCTGTCTCACCCAAAGCTCTTGTTTCTCTTTGTATTTTCTGACTGCTTAACCAACTCCCTCCAAAGGCCTTGCCTTTCCTAGAATTATCCCTATATCTCTGTCCCTTTTCCTCCTCGGACCTCCCTCTACACCTCGTTACACCTGTTTCATTGATTTTCGTCATTGGTGAACCTTTACCATGATGCTAGCTAGCTTCCTGGCTAACTGCAATGTTTCCTTACATATGTCTACATTTTACAGTAGAAATTACAAGTTACTTTACAATATTATATTATATTATTGGTTGTACTCCCATCTTCTTTATTGGCTTTCCTGTTATCTACATTGCTTTTCCTCTCGGGTATATGTTCCAGCACAAACTTCAGTAACTTCGAAGACAACCACACGCCGTAAGTTACCTTTTATATGTAAAATGTTTCGCCTAATTTTCTCTAATAATACTCATTAAATTATCATGCGTTTAAGATATTTTTGTACAAAATGATAATTCTAAACTTGCTGCAAATAGTCTATAACGTTCTATTCATTCTGAATGATTTTGTTTCACAGTAACAGATATAGAAAAACTTCCTTCACAAAAATATAGATCTTGTTAAAACAAACTATGTCAAATAAATGTTTAGTGATAGCCATTTCTAAGATGTTGTTTATAAATGATTTGATGTGCTATCGTTTTTCTACTGGACATGCAGTACATTGGAATTCCAAAGCCGCCACACAGCGACCGCCGTTTTAAATATTTGACTACCGCTTAAGATGTAGAGGGAACAATGACACTGCAATGCAAATATTAATATTAATGCAAACAATGTTATACAATTGAGTAAACATGTATGTTAAACGTTAATGTAACTAGCTAGCCGTGCGAGGGGGAGAAATATGTACAGGACGCCAAACCGTAGCATTCCGAGATATCTGTGGGGGCATAGAGCACAGGACTTAGGCTAATCATGACTTGCAGAGACGAGATAGCTATAAGTTAGAAAGAGATAGCGAGAGGCTTGGATGTAGCAAGAAGCCAGATGTGTCAAAGTAGAGATGCGAGGGAAAATTTGCTTATATAACGCTAAGAGGAGAGCCAATGAAATTAGAGCTTTAAAACAGCTAAGGCCCTGCGTCACTTGCAGGGTGTATAAAATACAGTGCCCGGAAATTCTCGCTTCTGATTTACTAATTTACTTACTTGCGTCAGGGGGTAAAAATTTATGCCACTTTGATAGCGGAGCGTGTGCAGAAGCTGATTTGAATTTAGGAAGATAAAGAGTTCAATTGGGAAGTACAGCTTTTCTGAGAGGCCCCATGATTCTGTTATATTTGAAAGATATAAATCACCGATAGCGGCAAACGAGTTCTAATAAACTAAAGTTAAAGTAAACCTGAATTTTATTTCGTCTGTTGTTTACACGCTCTAGACCAACACAAGTGTTGTAAAGACAAATTTCAGCTCATAAAAGCCCAGCATTACTTCAAAGCAGCCGTAAGGAACGTCACAAAGCCTACTGTATCCTATTTTACCTATTACGAAATGTGTAATAAAATAATTTATACTTAAGTTTATCTTCGATTGACAGTGAGCAGATGGAGGAATAAGCTTTTATTAAAATGTTGTGTAGAAGAGCGGGTACAGGAGGTCAGATGAATGTCTATGAACAGTATAATATAAAAGTATAATTTTGTTTGCGGATGAAAAGACGGATAAATATTCAAACTTGGTGTACATTATTGTATGACAATGATTTGAGATGTTTGTTAGCTATAAGCATTGTTAGGAAATAAGTTTACACGGCCTCACTGAAACTGACAATAGGAGCGGGTAACAATGCAGCTAGGGGGTGAGTTGTTTATCAATTAGAAGAAACAAACAAATGACGTCAGAGTAGCGCGCTTTTCTGTACAAATGGAGGGAATATTTTCCCTAGAGCAAATGTGTTCGTAATTTTTATTGGATATAAAAATAGACGCTAATGTTGGCGCGCTTTATTAACCAATAGCAGCTCTGTTATAATGTTTAGGCATATCGGGGTGAGGGAGTATAAATTCCGTGCCATAGACAAGTAATGCGCAGTTTAAGAGAATCATTCGCGGGTTACATGTCACACAGTTTAAGTGAATCATTCGCGGGTTACACGTCACACAGTTTAATAGAATCATTCACGGGTTACATGTCGCGCAGTTCAACAGAATCATTCACGGGTTACACGTCGCGCAGTTCTACAGAACCTCTCGCGTCGTAAAGTTAGTTAAAAATGTGAAATACGCGAATTAATAATGTGCGGCAAATAAGTGATAATAGTTACATTCTAAAATATAACACTTTCAGTCAGGCGTGTATCAAGAGTAATTATGTGAAATTAATGAAGTGTGACGGCAATAAAAGTGTAAAAACAAATTCTTTTATCAGTGTTATCTTTGAGTAACAACTCCTTTCCGTTTACACACCCAGTTTAAGAGATTTGCTTGACTGGGTAATAATAGCTAGCCGGAGGACAAAGAACCCAAAATTCAAACTAGTAATACAATAACAGGCGCTCAGCAAATAAGATAACATGAAGTTACCGCGACAAATTCAGTAATATATATATATATATATATATATATATATATAGAAATGGTACAGTGTTAAACATAAAAACTTGCCGTGGTTCCTAAATACTGCTCAAACATTTCTACGTTTCAATTCTATATATATAGAATTGTTAATCACATGTCCTAAATTTGGCACCCAGAATCTGCAAATGCGGGAGATCCAAACACAAAAGTGTTCGTTTGTCCATCTCCCAGCTTTGTTTCCGGACAAAGATCTGGAAAGCCTGTAGATTCGTCTCCAACTCTGATTATCCAAAAAATAGGTGGCAAAGATTATCCAAGAAAGGGTATTCGTCATCTACTTTTCATCGTAATAGAATTCGTGGGTCTAAATGGAACATGTTTCGAAATATTTGACCTTCTAAAAAGTGGCTTTAATGATTTTCATTAAAATATCGTATACTAAATATATACGTATGACAAACAAAATTTATATTTTGAATTTTCAGGAAATAGCCTGTGAAGTACTCTTTCCTCGGAAGGAATTTTGTACAATCTTGTATAACTGGTAAACATTAAGCGTAGTGTATAAGAAAAAATCTGATGTGTTACACTCACATGACTTTCTCTACTCTTGTACAAACTATTTTTACAAACGCTTATTCTCCATATACTTCATGTAACACGAGATAAACGTTTGCAGACTCTTATCTTATTGCTAATTTTTTTGTAGATGTAAGGGGGATATATATTTAAAGGGGCAATATAGAAATACAGTAGCCTTTAAGCATAGACATATCTCTTAATAGCTGGTTGCTAGGTGCAGCACCATTCTCGAGCCACAGATTAATACTCTTTGCATATCCAAGACCAAAAAATGAATAACGAATTCCCATTTGAGAAAATAAGTATTGAAAAATTTAAGGGAATAACAAGCAATATCTCGAAAATGGTTTACTCAACAACAAAAATGTATATGACATAAATTGTGTATTTTAACGCGATCTACATTTTTGTGTAGTAAAATTATGGTTTACCAGTTTTGCAAAAAACGTTCACAATGAAGAATGCTTTTGGAGACATTCCCAGAAAATTCAAGATATTCATTTTATTTGTCATGAAAATATATTAATCATATGATATTTTAATCAAAATCGTTAGAGCCATTTTTGAGAAAATTAAAATTTTCGAAAAATGTTCCATGTAAGGTGTAAACTGGGGTGGGGGGATTTTCTTGAACACCTTTGTGTCGCATCTATGGAAGATACTGAACACAAATACCAATTTTGGTGTTTATGGGACTGTTCGTTTCTGAGTTATGCTGTTCACAGACAGACACACACACAGACAGACACACACACAGACAGACACACACGGACATGTTTCCAAAAATGCTTTTTTGGATTCAGGGAGTCTCAAAACATGTATTTCCGGTGAAATCTCGGTATCGAATTTTTTGGGTGGAATACAATACTTCCCCTACTTACTATACGTACTAGAGGAAGTAAAAATGTAAGTGCGTTTAAATTATTTAAAAGAATTGTTTTGGCACAAGCCGTTTCCGAGATGATTCGAATTGTTCTTTTGAAGTCCTGTCGAGATTCAGCTGTTTCTAGCGATGTCATGGAAAGGGTACGGAATTTTAAAGCCAGCATATAGCGTCTAGTTCTAAAACATTTGACTGTTGCTGTTTCATTTGTATCTATAACGATATGCGTAATATAACTATTTCTAAAGGTTTGTGTCGATTAAAATGAAGCAAGAATAGTTTTATACCTATTAATATGTAACACGGGGAAGAGAAAGTTATGCGAATGCAACGTACGACTTTTTTAAAACAGAAAGTTGTATTTATTGACGAATCAACATCAGGAGTTATGTTTTTGAAGATTTACAGCACTAGAGAATAGTTATACATACTAATTCTCATTGGTTCAATCTGTTTGCCGACTCCACACACTCACTTTGTCAATGTTGACAGGCAAACGAGAAACTTTAATTAAAACGGGTAACGTTGTTTGTGGGACTAAAGTCATTAAAGGTAACCTAAAAGCGTTACTTCAGCACAAACGGTAGGTATCTTTATGTGGATTTCACTGTAGGAAATTTAATGGAAATCAATTTAGAAGCAATTAATCTGAAGGAAACATCCAGCGAAACAAGTAGACAAGGCCGTGACAGATCCACACACAGTGAACTTCATCAAACATGTCAGACCAGCGGCAGCAAACACTGTCAGCGAAAACTTGCAGTCCTGCCCACGTCAGCCTGAATCAACATTTCAGCGAGAGTCCTAAATACACAAACCAAACTTCAAAATCATATTACCTATATGAATGCCACGTTTTATAACGTTAATGCTTATTTCCTGAAACCTATATTCTTAAAGATATTATGTAGTAAAGTTTAACAATTAATGCAAATTTGAACCACAATAAACGAAATTTGAATAACAATTTTTGCGGTAACGCGTGCAGTTGGCATTCTGGGGTTCCGGTATCAATTCCAGGCGTCCGCTGACTCTAATCCATAGACTTTTCAGAGGTTTTCCCGGGTCGTCAGGTAAATGCTGGAGCGGACCCTCCATTTCGTTTCATTCATTGTTCCTTTTATCCTTCAACCCGTTAGATCTGTTTCAGGGTTTAAACTGTCGGCGATGGTACTTCGGTGCGGCGTGTTATGGAAAAAGGGATGCTTTCTGTGGAAACTTCTCCGTCCCTCGGCTTTCGGCTGGGTTGCCTGAGATGTGGGACGGGCGTACCCGTTCTGCTTGTCTCTGTTGGGGCGTCTCAGTCTGGAAAATGTAGGGACTCTGCCATTGTTGTGTCGTCACTTCTGGTTCCCGCCTCTCGGTGTCTTCTCTCACCGCCTCCTCCCTCCCTGGATCGCCCCCTTGTGCGGCATAGGTACCATATTTCCACTAGAGCAATGCCAAGTACGTTCCAATAATCAGGAAAAGAAATCACAGATTCCTTCCATATCGAAAATTTATCTTCACAATTCTATACACCTAACCGTATAAGAAAATTATTTTTAAGAACTAAAAATCGAGTCACACTTCTAAATTTTGAATATTGTCTCGAATCGTACTTTATACATTTTGCTTAACACTAAAACTTTGGCTGAAAAAGCAGTATTGTTACATGTTGGTGTGAGGACCAAAAGTTTCCCAGCTAATTGCTAAATTTTGGTCACCCCAACACGCTCATGGGGGAGCGTAGCTCACAAACGGGGAGAGGACCGGGACCTTGGTGTCTACATTCCGAAGAAGGCGTGAGTTTTTTTTGACAAAATACACAAATATCACATCACATACATTACCTGTAATTTATTGATAAAACACTTTGCGAATCTACATTGCACTCAGGGAGACAAAGAAATTAAGGGAGATGCCTCGCCGTCGAGGACTGGCCACACGTGACCTGCTTCTTACACACTTGCAGTAAAAGTAATGCTAACACTAACTATATCCTCCCTCTCTCCAGCCCTGTCAATCCACGCTAGCCAGCCAGGTTCGGTGTTATACCAGACGGGAACTCGTAACAAAGCCTTACCTCTATGGCGTGTTCTGCGCTAAAGGACAAGGCTCGTTCAGCCGAAAGAAAATAATCAGTCACCCAATAATACTGTCGACAATGCGGCACAATAATGCGTCTGGTATGACAACGCTTACTGTTACGAAACAGTATGTCACACTTTTACGTTCCTAAAAATATCTTATGTTACATTCACATGAACTTCTTTACTTTCTCTTCTACAAACTATTGTTAAAATTCGATCTAAATTTTGTTAATAAAGATAAACTATCATCACACAGTTACATACTTCACACCTAGCAAGATTTTTCAGCTATAACGTACGAGAATTGCATTCAGCAAGTCCACGTTTCGATTCCTAGACAGCTTCCATGAGTTTTTTTGTAGTTTCCTCGGATCGATAGGCGAATGCTTTGGTGGTTCTCCCACCTACCCGGAGCTTCCTGTCCCTAGGTAAACGTAAAGGTCCATGTTTACGGAGGGGCCACAGAAAACGGGGCAAGCACCGCGCGTAGGTATTTCTGTTTCTAATGTAATCCCTGGGAGAGAGGGCTGAGGGGACGACCAGATCCGGATGACGGGCGAAAGCATGTATGAGGTTGCTAACGTTTCCAGATCAAAGGCAACAGTCGCGCCCGACCCCATCCAAGAGCTCCTGGTGTCCCCCTGGTGGGGCCCACCTCGAAGACGGGATACCAGTCTGGGGAATCTCGACCAACGCCAAGGAAGAAACCCCTAAAAACGCACCTTCACCGCGCAGCCGCAACACGTCGAACACCGTCACCCGGTCCTATAACCCTGAAACAGATGATAATGAAGAAGTTGTTGGATACAGGGTCAGGAAAGTCGTGGTAGAAGAACCACCCCAACATCCTCCTGCCGACCCACGAAAACCCATGGGTCATAGTGGATGGTTGCCGGTTATCGAACCCGGAACTACCGATTACCGCCGAGTCACCTCTCTCTGTTACAGAGTGTGGTAACAATCCACCACTGACTGCGAGGCTAGACATTTGCACGCTAAAGGATTTAACAGCAGCGCTGTTGTTTGTTAATGGCGTTATAAAAGCATAACATTAACATTACTTAAAGCTAAACTAGGTTTTCCGTAAGCAATGAAAATAAAACCGATTCAACCAAGACATTTTCAGACTCCCCCATTAATAGAAATTTTCTTTAAGCTTTCACTTTGCACAACTTCACTGCGTCAGCACTGCCAACTTTCTGGAATTTTGAATACCGAAATAATTTATTTACCTTCTTTGCTCTTCCTCTCTGGTAGCTTCTAGCAAAGCTTATTTCATGCACTTGCTTGGATTTTTCTTCGCTTTGGAAACTGACGTCTTTTAAAGTTAAAACGAGAGGCACTTATATTCTTGTTGGAACACGTCTATGAAAACTAACTGGTTTTATTTTCTTCCTTGCGACATTAGCTACTCAGAAGATTTTTAAGGAGATGCGGCACTGGAAAATCTACTTTCTAAACCTTTTGGTCATTTTGGCTGATAACCTAATCTGAAATTTATCTTACCAAAAATGGAACGACTATACATTTTACCATTATTCTATTTATTTTACGTCGCTTTAACTATCGCGACGGATCCTTTAGTGGATAACTCTTAGATCGAGGTGTGGTGGACAGGTCTCATCCCTGTAACCACCCGCTTCGTCCTGTCCACAAAGATCTTAGTGCATAGCAACTGGATTTCCTGTTTCGTGCCGTGCAGATGGCATTAGGGTGCCGTCCAGTCTAACTATGTTTTCATATAGAAAGGCGGACAGATAGTCTTCTAGGTCTCATCCCTGTAACCACCCGCTTCGTCCTGTCCACAGAGATCTTAGTGCATAGCAATTGGATTTCCTGTTGCCATCCTGCAGATGGCATTAGGGTACTGTCCAGTCTACCTGCTTTCATATAGAAAGGCGGACAGTTACCCTTCTAGGTCTCATCCCTGTAACCTCCCGCTTCGTCCTGTCCACAGAGATCTTAGTGCATAGCAACTGTATTTCCTGCTTCGTGCCGTGCAGATGGCACCAGTCCAGTCTACCTGCTTTCATATAGAAACGCGAACAGTTAGCCTTCTAGCGTGCTAGCCTCTAGTTCCCAAGGTCGCGGGTTCAAACCCGCTGGAGGTGCGATGGATTTTTTCGGGCGTAAAAATCCTTAGCATGGCTTCCTGATAAAGAGGCCTCTGAGCAAAATTACCGGCTTTCACGCCCAATATGGAATGGGACACTAAGAACTATAGTAATATAATATAATATAATATTTATTTCATCATTATTACAATAATACAAATGAAGCTTACATCTAAAACTTATGACTAGTGCACCAGTTTTCTAGCTCCCCCATATTTAGCCCTTAAGCTGTATATATTGGGATAAAGCTACTATACCATCTCTCCACTTTACAAACTATGCCCGTTCAGCTGTACATTTCTTAAGCTCCTTATCCACTTATCCCTTGTGTTGCCTAAAAATGTCCCCATCATTTTAATTGTTTCTACTTTTGTGCTTCCCAACATTCTTAATGCTACTGCTTCTTTGTTTAGCTTATCCCATTTTTTATTCCATATAACCTCTCTCCACCTTTTAACCTTATCACCTTCTATTAGCCAATGAAAAGTACTACCCGATTCATCACACATAGTGCATCTCCCCGAACAATTATATCCATTCCTTTTTAAAAATATTACTCCTGTGCGCATCCACGCAAGACCTATTCTGCCAAATTGATTGCATATATCTACATACTTCTCCCTTCCCCAATTTCTTTTAACTGATTTATACAAGATCAATGATCTTTTATCCTCAAAACTAGCCCATATCTCTTGTTTCTCGATGTCTTCCACCCTCAATCTCACTTCTTTCCAAAACCCACTGTAATTATATTTATCTAATAGGAAAATATTTCTCATGCCAATTTCTTTTAGCACATTTCCCATCTCCCCTAACCAACACTCTTCTCCTAGGACAGCTTTTTGAAACTGTATACATTCTTTTAATATATTACTATCTTCTAAATTTAAACATCTATACGAATACTTCAAAATTCTTTCCACTATTATACCTTTTCTCCCTACCCTTCCTAGCTCTGCCAGTGCCACGCCCCTTGGTGAACTCTTGGGTAAACTCAAAACTTCTCTACAAAACATTCTATGGACTATATCAATCTTAATCCATCCCTTTGCCACCACCCATATTTCTATTCCATATAACATTTTTGACTCCACTACAGCTTCATATAGCCTTTCCAACCAGTTCATTGTTAGCGTGGGTGTTTTGCACAAACAAGTTCTAACAGCTTTCATCGCTAGCTTTCCTTTCAATTGTGCATATTTAGATTGTGCTTCCCATTTCCCGTTACTTGAGAATCTAATCCCCAAGTAATCAAATTCTTTTACCACCTCTATTTGCTCTCCATTTATATACCATCTTTCCATTCTTTTTAATTTTGTTCCTTTCTTGAACACTATTATCTTGGACTTTTTTGTAAGAACCATAGTAGTTAAAGAGTGTCCATAGATAAAACTCAATTTAATTTTCTCATCCCTGTAACCACCTGCTTCGTGTCGTGCAATTGGCATTAGGGTGCCGTCCAGTCTAACTGCTGCTTTCATAATGAAAGGCGGACAGATAACCTCCTAGGTCTTATCTCTGTAACCATGTCATCTTGCTTCGTCACGTGTCCACTAAGACCCTAGCGCATGGCAACAGGATCTTCTGCTTCGTGCCGTACAGATGGCATTAGGGTCCGTCCAGTCTACCTACTTTCATTATCTGTGGATAAATGGCACAGAATTCGCTATTACCACTTATTTTTCATGTTGACTATTGTTTTAGGTTTAATGTGGAACTTTTGGTCGTGGTATTAAATATCCTATCCGGTATTTACCATAGCGGCTGTAGGAAACCACGAAAAAGTCTCAGTCAGATTGGTTGGCCCACGGAATTTGAACCCGGACCTCCCGATTGCGAATCACAGACCTTTCCGATTTTGTTTCCATAATCTTTTGAGTTTTTAACGTTGAGTTTCTAAAACGAATTTTTTTGTCCTATGCACACTATTCTACATGAGATTTTAAAAACAATACATATTTCTAATTATAACTAATATGATTTTCCGGGCTGTTATGCCGTGGTCTGCTGAAGAAAGATTTCCCAGACGTTTCGTCCACAACTGCGGTGGACATCTTCAGTGGCGCGGACGAAGTCTTCTCGGTGAAAGTATCGCAGCGTCTGATGCGTTGGCCGTTAGTGCCGCTCTCTTTATAGTGTGGGCGCTCTCTGCTGATTGGCCCGCTGGTATGAGTGGGCTGGCGCCGGCTGTGTTGTTGCTCTCTTCTGATTGGCTCGCAGTGTTTTTCGGTTTTGCATGACCTTTCTTGTTTTTGATGACTAGATGCCAGTTACTGTTGAGTTTCAATGCTTCTTCTTTCCTATTGAAATTATTGGGATGTTTATAAATCTCTATTGCTTCGCGTTGTAGCCGGGTATGGTAATGCTTTATGGAGGAAAGAATGTTGGTGTCCTGAAATCTAATAATGTGTTCGCTAAATCTGGTGTTTGGTACCAATGTACACTGAACCACAGGAACAAGTGTACATTGGTACCACACAGCGGAGCGCAAACACCAGACTTAGCGAACACAAAAGAAACTGCCGCCTGGGCCATACAGAAAAATCGGCAGTCGCCGAACATGCCATTGAAGCCGAGGGCGAACACATTATTAGATTTCAGGACACCAACATTCTTTCCTCCATAAAGCATTACCATACCCGGCTACAACGCGAAGCAATAGAGATTTATAAACATCCCAATAATTTCAATAGGAAAGAAGAAGCATTGAAACTCAACAGTAACTGGCATCTAGTCATCAAAAACAAGAAAGGTCATACAAAACCGAAAAACACTGCGAGCCAATCAGAAGAGAGCAACAACACAGCCGGCGCCAGCCCACTCATACCAGCGGGCCAATCAGCAGAGAGCGCCCACACTATAAAGAGAGCGGCACTAACGGCCAACGCATCAGACGCTGCGATACTTTCACCGAGAAGACTTCGTCCGCGCCACTGAAGATGTCCACCGCAGTTGTGGACGAAACGTCTGGGAAATCTTTCTTCAGCAGACCACGGCATAACAGCCCGGAAAATCATATTAGTTATAATTGTGACTCCGGCCGTGAAAACCTACGTTCTTACAATACATATTTCTTTTAAGTAATGAAGATATTTCTAATATTTCTATCACATGCATAGCTGTTAGAGATATTGCATCCCTGGAATTCGATATCGAGATTTCACCGGGATATACAAGTTTTGAATTCCCCTGAATAAAATACAAGTTTTATAAAAACGTCAGTGTGTGTGTCTGTGAACACCACAACTCAAAAATGCAAAGTCGGATAAATACCAAACTTCATATCTAAATTCAATACCTTCCAAACATTAGATACGAATATTTTCAAGAAAATTCGCCCACCCCAACCACCTTTTACATGGTGCATTTTTTGAAATTCTTTATTTCTTAAAAAGTGCTCCAACGATTTTCATTAAAATGGTATATTAAAGATATTTACATGACAAATAAAGTGTATATCTTGAATTTTCTGGGAATATCCTGTGAATTCCACTTCATTTGGAAGGAACTTTATATAATCTTGTACAATTGATAAACATTAAGTAATAAATGTATTACATAAAAAAGTAGATCTCTTTAAAACACATAATTTATTTCAAAGCACGTTTGTTGTGGCACTGGCCATTTCCGAGATACGCGTTATTAATGGTTCGAATTGATAAGATATTCTTTTCAATTCCTGTTGATTCTCAGTTGTTCCCTCGATGTCATTATAGAGTATGGAATTTAAGGCCAGCATACAGCGTCCAGTTGTTAAACATTTGACTATCGCAGTTCCCTTTGTATCCATAACGAAATGCGTAATGCAGCTATTTTCGGAAAGGTTTGCCTCGATTAAAATGAAGTAGATAGGAAAATCAACTTTCGTAAAAATAATTTGTTACCGCCAATAAACATATAGGTTAGAAAAATTCATGTGAATGTAACATATTCAATATTTAGAAAAAGATCCGCAGGTGCATGCGTCTGAATTTGAACATATAACTAAAAAACAAGTCGCTTAAATACCAAAATTGAGATTTAAGTTCAATGTCTTCCAAGAATGCGACAAGAAGATTTTCAAAAATGTGCCCCCCAGCCGAACTACTTTCAAAATTGATATATTTTTTAGAAAATTATAACTGGAGAAAATGTTCTTTGGAGTGGATATATTTTCTGAAACTCCTCGTATCGCATCCAACCCTCACATACAAAACTGGACTTTTTCAAAAAACATCTTTTTTAATCTCGGTATTGTTTTTCCGGGTTGACTGCAATACTTCTTCTACGTAAAATAGGTAAAAGGTAGAGAAAACTATAATGATACTTGTCATCTTTCATCAGCATTCCTGCTGTGTTATTTTGCGCTAATGATGGAACAAGGCAGAAAATGCTCTATCAGAAATTTGAATACATCCTCTGTATCTACCGCCCGTATTCCAGACTCAAAATAACGGAAAGCGAATAATAAATATGAAAGAGGGAGAAAGGACATGAACCCTGGAGCTATTAGCTATTGCATATGTGGGAGTGCTAAAAGCTTGGTTTAAATGTTATGCCCGTCAGACAGTCGTCTGCTTTGGCAGAATGCTCGTTACTGTTAAATGTGACCAAAGGCGGCGCCAGGGGTTACAAACGTTTTTGTGTAATAAATTGAAAGGGTTTAAGTGGGCACAGTAGCCGTAAAATTTGTTTCCTGCTGAAAACCTTTGATGTGCTACATTCACATGACTTTCTACAACCACTCTACTACAAACTATTCTTACAAAGGCTTATTTTTCTATCTACTTCATGTTAATCCAGATAAACCTTGAAGACATAGTTTCACTTGAGAAAGTTATTGTTTCACGTATGGAATAGCCGATTTGAAGTAGGAGTTGTATTGTAGTTTGATTGTTGTAGATTATACAACACAGATTATAATTTTACTTCACTCCTTTTATTAATACTTGATACGATTTAAATAACATCACTGATATACACAGCTGTGAAATTCTTTTATAAGTTACTTGTACTTTTTAACACGTAAACTATTTTTGTCTCACACAAATACGTATTATACTTCTTGAGGACGTGTCTCGAGTCCGGTTAGGAACACTGTTTGCAGGCAACGGAAAAGATTTCAACCTCCTAAACTTGTAAATTTCTGTATTTCAAGTCTCTGATTGGCTACTTTTAATCCAATAGAATACCTTCATTTAACTAAAGCTTTCACTGGTTGTTGACTGGTTATTTTTAAACTGTCTCAAAAATTTACATTATTGCTTCCAAGAATCTCAAGTAACTTTATTAAACTCTCAAACTCATTATTGCCTCAAGGTTACCTCATTGTTACCTCATTGTTTGAAACTTTTAACTTATTTCTCACAGCTCCTACATTATTAAATTACGTAATACATTCACATAACATTATTACACATGGATACAATAAGATAAACATAAGCAATGATTGCAATATACACCTTTTATATATTGTTACATACACCTATTGCATTAATGTGGGCTGTTATTTAATGATATATATTATATAATTAGACGGAAATAATTTAAGTGTTAAAAATACTGCCTCACATTATAGATTTCGTTGTAAGTACAAAAGGGATACAGGAAGCTGAAAAATAGCTGGTTATACTTGCCAACTTCCACGGTTTGTCCGTAAAATCTACGGGAGCAGAGGGCCTCTTTACGACTTTGTGGACAAAATAAGTGTTACATATTTTCACCACGATATGAAAAAGCATTAAATGCTATTTCATTATACTATAACTTAAGATTTTTAACTGAATGTAACCTAATAATTAGTATTCAGTGCTATGATACACCAGAGCTGTTCTGTGTGTCTATACTTCATCACGATCATAGACCGCCTGCATTGGAGTACATGAAAATGCATTGCGTGCTAGTTTAAAGTTTTATCGCAACTATACTAGCCAGCAGTAAATAGGCGTGAACATTCAGTAATGAACGACGGGAATTGTAAAGTCAATCCCTCACGTAATTTGTTTATCTTCATCGTATTCTATGGTTTCTTATTTCTGTGATTTTTTCTACTAGTATACTAAGTAGGGGAAGTATTGCATTCCACCCAAAAATACGACAACGAGATTTCGCCATAAATACATGTTTTAAGGTGCCATGAATCCAAATAAAGAATCTTCTACTTTCTCCACTACGTATAGTAAGTAGGAAACTATTGCATTCCTCCCAAAAATTCGATACCGAGATTTCACCGAAAATACATGTTTTGAGGCCTCCTGAATCCAAAAAAGTATTTTTGGAAACATGTCTGTGTGTGTATGTTTCTGTGGACAGCATAACTCAGTACCGAACAGTAGGATAAACACCAAACTTGGTATTTATGTTCAGTATCTTCCAGAGATGCGACACGAAGGTTTTCAAGAAAATTTCCCCACCCCAGATTACCCTTTACATGGACATTTTTTAAAATTTTTTATTTCTCAAAAATGGTTCTAACGTATTTGATTAAAATATTATATGTTTAAAACACTTTCACGACAAATAAAATGTATATCTTGAATTTTCTGGGAATGTCTCCAAAAGTGTTCCTCATTGTGAATACTTAAAAGATAAACAAAATTTCACTACACAAAAATGTGGATCGCATTAAAATACACAATATATGTTATACACAATTTTGTTTTTGAGTGAACCATTTTCGAGATATTGCTTGTTATTCCCCTAAATTTTCCAATACTTATACGTTTTCTCAAATGGGAACTCGTTATTCATTTTTTCTGTCCTAGTAATGCAAGGAGAGTGGAATCTCCATATAGCAACCAGCTCTTAAAATATTTGACTATCGCTTAAAGCCTACCATATTCCCCTTGCATTTACAACAAAATTAGCAATAAGATTAACATCTCGATTAACATGAAGCATATGGAGAATAAGCGTTTTTAAAAATATTTTGCACAAGAGTAGAGAAATTCATGTGAGTGTAACACATAAGATTTTTTAAAATATTTCCTGATGGATATCTGTCTGTCTGTGAACAACATAGCTCAAAAACGAAAAGTTAGATAAATACTAAACCTGCTCTTTAAGTTTAGCATCTTCCAAGCATTCGACACGAAGATTTTAAAAAAAAAATTCCCCCAAACCACACAACCCCTACAAGGAACATTTTTGAAAAATTATGATTTTCTCAAAAATGGCTCTAACGATTTTGATTAAAATATCACATGCTTAAGATATTTTCATGACAAATGAAATGTATGCCTTGAATTTTCTGGGAATGTCCCCAGAAATGCACTTCATTCTGAATGACTTTCACATAATTGGTAAACCGTAAGAGACAGACAACATTTTATTGCATAGAAAATGTAGATCTTGTTAAAACACACAATTTATGTTATATTCATACATTTGTGTGGAGTGAACTATTTCCGAGATATTCCTTGTTAATTGTTTGAATTTTCCAATGCTTGCACTTTTTCTCAAATGGGCATTCGTTATTCGTTTGACTTTCTCTACGACGTAAAGCGTTGTATTTTACCTAAAAATTCGATACCGATATTTACCGGAAATACATGTTTTGATGTGCTCTGAATTCAAATAAAGCATTTTTGGAAACATGTCTGTGTGTGTTTATCTGTTAACAGCATAACTCAGAAATGAAAAGTTGAATAAATATCAAGTTTGGTCTTTGAGTTTAATAATAGATGCAACACTAACATTTTAAAGAAATCTCCCACCCCAGACTACCCTTGGCATGGAACATTTTACGAAAGATTTTTATTTTCTCA
Source organism: Deroplatys truncata (assembly GCA_030765065.1). Classification (NCBI taxonomy): domain Eukaryota; kingdom Metazoa; phylum Arthropoda; class Insecta; order Mantodea; family Mantidae; genus Deroplatys; species Deroplatys truncata. The sequence continues at coordinate 240,487,938 of CM060976.1, forward strand.
AAAATGGCTCTAAAGATTTTGATTAAAATATCATATGTTTAAGATATGCTTATGGCAAATGAAGTGTATATCTTGAATTTTCTGGGAATGTCCCCAAAAGTCCTCTTCATTCATTCGTATAACTGATAAACCGTAAGAGATAGACAAAAAAACTGTAGTGAAAGCTTTCTTAGAGGCGGTATCCAAACCTGCCCTTCATTTCACAACGATTATACCATTGTTCATTGGTTTGTTTTTGTGTCCCTGAATTATACTTCAAGGCAGTCCCATAGGGAACTGATACCCGCTAAGGGAGTCGGATGTTGGTTACCAGGTGCAAACTTTACGGAGGGAAAAATAAGATTCCAATCTAGGGGAATGTACCACTTTTATGCACGTTAATGTACGTAATTACATAGTTATGGTCTAGTTAATATACTGTTTTCTTTCTTATTACAGGTTTCATCCGGCATTGCCAGCGGTTGTAACAAGGTAAGTGTATTGATTGCTATGTGTATGGTTTTTATTTTGTAGCTTAACTTTGATATATTCCGTGTTGTTGCTAAAATATTTCATTACTAATAAATGACAAAGAAGTTATTATTTATACAAATAATAGAGTTTTAAAAGTAGTTTTTATTTTTCGAGTAGGAGTGTTAGCAAAACGAGGCCTTAGGCTGAGTAAAACAATCCTACAAAAAAACAAGATCACTTTTAACGTGTATGACGTATCCTGTTGTTTATACAGCCCCAAAACTTGTCAAATAACAATAAAATAATACTATATTGAATCCTCGATTTCATGCATTTAAGATAAATGGCGTCTAGAGCGTGATCTACTGAAGTATGCAGCGAGAATGTGGATGCTCTGTTGATTCTCTAGCAGTGCTTATCTTACAAAGTTAATGAGGCGATTACTGTCTGTTAAACGGCATTTTATCTAATGGAGTGGGATGGCTTATCTCTCAGGTAAAGTTTTAGCTGGTGTGAGAGGTCTACAGTACGCTGAACTCGTGCCGCGCGTGGTACGTACAGTGGAAAACAACCAACCGTCTTTCACTATCGAGCGTCTTCACTCGTCTCAGTTGAAGTAAACACTACCTGATTCCGTTTGAGCAGTATTTTTAACACTTAAATGATTTCAGACAAATTATATAATATAAAATATAATAACATCCCGCCTTAAAGCAATATGTGTATAATATAATATATAAAATGCATGTAACACTCATTGTATTAATGTTTATATTATTATGTACATATTCAATAATGTTATGAGAATGTATTACGTAATTTAATAATGTAGGAGCTGTGAGAATAATAGGTTAAAAGTTGCTAACAATGAGGTAACCTTGGCAATAATGATTAAGAAAGTTTAACAATGCTACTTGTAATTTTTGGAAACAATAAGGTAATTTTTGTGACAGTTTATAAATAGTCAATCAACAACCAGAAAGAAAGCTTAAGTTAAATGAAAGTATTCTATTGGAGTAGGATTAGCCAACCAGAAACTGAAATAGGGCAAATTGTACAAATTCAGATGTCAGTTGCTAATAGCGTTACTAACCGGACGCGAGACACGTCCTCGAGAAGTTTAATACGTATCCAGTGTAAAAAATAGTTTACGTGTTAAAAAATGGTAGTAATTGATAAATAATCTCACAGCTCTCTCTCTCTCTCTCTCTCTCTCTCTCTCTCTATATATATATATATATATATATATATATATATATATATATATATATATGTGTGTGTGTGTGTGTATCAGTGAAGTGTTATTTAAAGAGTGAAGTAAAAAAATATAAATGCTGACGCAGCCGAGGCAAACATAAATATAATATTTAAGGAAACAGTCAAAATTACAAAGTTAATGCTTTTTTAAACATTTTTGTGGCGAAGGCTACCGGAAAATTTTTACCATACGTGCGGTTGCAACTACTTCAAGTTCGGCTCCCCAACAATCGAACCACAATACAACTCCATTCTTCACAGTACAGCTCCACTATCTGTTTGGAGGGGCTCCCCGCCCAATATCTAAAATCTGATGAGACAGTAAATGTTACATCCTATTGTTTTATGGACTTTTTATTCCATCACTGCAATTTTAATCTTTTGGCAGCTTCCAGAATTTCATTCATATTCGTACGTATCGCCATTTTAAAGATGATTTCGGGCATAGATAAAAGAATAACGATTCAGATCAAAGAAATTACAAGGCGCCCAACACAAAGAACAGGTTAATTGGATAACGCATTGCGATAAATTTAAGTATGATGATCTGATCTGAACAGATAATGAGACCGCCATTAAAATAAACTAATCATGTAAAAGACATAATGAAATCTAACACCATCAAACCTGGTTATTGCATATATAAAGTGTAATTGTCATGTGTTTTAACTTAAACCTCAAATTGGTAACACTGGAATGGCAGAAAAGTACTAGTTCGATAAAGTGCAGTTGTGTTAGAAGTTCCAGTTTCAGTTCCAGGCGTCTAAGAACACTATTCGTAGGGAAGCGGTCCCGACCCCTTCAACTGTCGTGCTGCGAGCGCTGCGTACCCTTAGCACTCGCACTACTCCTGACGTTACCAGAAGTACGTCGGGCGGAACTTCTGAGTGCCTCCCGAAGGGGAATTGGGTTGGTCTCGACGTGGTAGTGGTTCCTGAAACCCATTAGAGGTTGGGTACATCTTGTCGGTGATGCCCAAACGGGGATGTGAGACGCTTCAATGTCCTCCGGTAGAGCCTGGAGGAGATGACGTTATGTTCCTACGGAGGTTCTCGAAGTTTTCCCTCCGGGGATGACGTGCCCCCAATTAAACACGGGAGAGAGTGGACGTTTTAGGAAATTAAGTATTGGTCTAATGGAAACGCCCACGGAGAGGAGTGCTATTAGGTTGAAACGTTTCCCCGGTCATAGGAGCTTCGACTGCAGGTAGAGCTTTGTCTAAAAGCACTATTGTCTACGTTTTTGATACCAAAATGCATTCAGTTTATTTTACATACTTTTTACTTTCTCTACTACGTATAAGTAGGGGAAATATTGCATTCCATCCAAAAATTCGATAACGAGATTTCACCAGAAATACATGCTTTGAGGCCCCCTGAATACAAAAAAAAATATTTTTAGAAACATGTCCGTGTGTGTCTGTGAACAGCATAACTCAGAAACGAACAGTCGGATAAACACTAAACTTGGTACTTGGTGATTTTTATATCTACTACGTTTGATTGAGATAAACCTTTGCTACGTTACACATTTCGCTATAGATACAAAGAGAACAGCGATAGTCAAATGTTTAAGAACTGGACGCTGTATGCTGGTTTTAAAATTCCATACTGTTTCCATGCAATCCCGAGAAACAACTGAATGTTGAAAGGATCATTTTTTTCTTATTTTTAAAAGTTCCCTTGTTTTACCCAGGTTATGATACTGTGTTTTATTGTTTTTTCGCTACCGCCGTTACAAAACACGGACACATATACAAACACCCATGCCCATGACGGGACTCGAACCCGCGACCCTCAGCTTGGCGGAGCGCCGGAGCTATACACTCCAGTGACCACGGCTACGAGGGCCGGCTACTTTAAAGAGAATTTCCAAGTAATGAACAATTCGAACCATTAATAATCTCGGAAATGGCTTATGCCACAAAAAATATTTGAAATAAACCTGTGTATTAAAAGATGTACATTTTTCGTCTATCGCTTAATCTTTACCAGTTATTCAAGATTATACAAAATTCCTTTCAAGGACTTCACATGTTATTCCAGAATATTCAAGATATAGATTATATATGTCATTTAAGTGTCTTTAATATATGGTATTTTAATCAAAACTGTAAAGCTATTTTTAGAAAATCAAAATTTTCCAAGAATTTTCCATGTAAAGGTCAGTTAGGTGTCCAGGGATTTTCTTGAAAATCTTTGTATATCCTTGGAAGATATTAAACTTCTATACCAAATATGGTATTCTTCCGACGTTTTGTTTTTTGAGTTATGCTGTTCATGATACAGACCAGGAAATGCTGTTTTTTGGATTCAGGGAGGCTCAAAACATGTATTTCCAGTTAAGTATCGCTATGGAATTTTTGGGTTGAATACAATACCTTCTCTACCTATATACTATGTGCATGTACATGGTACACTTGTAACTCGTGGATCCTGTAAAGCTCTAATTTTAGTGCCAGATCTTTAAAATTTGCTTCTTCTTTCTGTTGCACTTATTCATACCAGTTGGGCAGATAAACTTTTAATTCTCGATAATTTCTACAAACATCGCAGCGTAATTTTAGGAATTTCCCCACTATTAAAGAAGCTTCCCCATGAGTATTTAATTGAAAACGTCTAAGAAGCCAAAAACAAATAATAAATGCTGTCGTTTACCTTTAAAGATCTGAAGCACGACTTTTAAAACTTTAATCTCTCCTGATTTGCAGTAAAATTTAATTTTCTCGTCGCACATCAAAGAAAACAAACTTTGGAAAGGTGATTTTGTGTGTAACCTTAGAAATATTAATTAGCAGCATTAATAAATACTTAAAGGATTTTCTTCCAATGTGACTGCGAGCAAAAGTTGCGAAAACATGGATTTGCGCCACAGAATTACCACTAAAGGATTTGAAAACTCTAAAACTACGGTAACAGCGACAAACCATTTCGCTAAGCTGATTTACTTATAATCCCAGCGTGTGCAAATCGGATTAACCACCAAGTATTAAACAGATAATGTAGAGATAAGAACTATAAGGGGTTTTCAGTTTTTGCAGTAAATCATATTTTCAGAAAGGCTGAAAGTTCATTTCATGTAATTCATAAACTACCCGATTTAAATTACAGGTAATTTCTGTCTGTTTCATCATATCTAGGAGCCTGCTACTGACTCATCTAAAAATTGGTTTATGGGTATAGGACTATGACTAGCAGTGGAGGGCGAGTTAACACTTCGACCTACAAATACTTTTGTGCTTAAACTCATGACGGGGCGCCCCCGGGAGGGAGGGACAGAGTTGAGAGGGCAACCGGACAAGGCAGATGGTAGGGTTTCTACTGTGGTTGACTTAGGAGAATGGCTTTGTCCTTGAACTGCAAGCATGCAGTGGACTAGAGAGCTTCTTGCCTAGGATGAAAATTGTGTAACACTAGCAGTTCAAAACCATTGTCAACAAATGTGTGTGGTCATAATTATATTATTTTTTCGACTCCTATGCTTAAATGTGTTCATTTGCTGTTAGAAATATGTATCAAATGGACTCCATTTCGATACAGATTTTATCAATGAAGGTTTTAATTTGAGGCAGTATTTTTAAGACTTAAATGATTTTAGTCAAATTATATAATATATAAATTCAATAACAGCCAGCCTTGAAGCAATATGTATGTAATAATTTGTAAAATGTATGCAACAGTCACTGCATATATTGTAAACATGTTCAATAATGTTACGTGAATGCATTACGTAACTTAATAATGTAGGAGCTGTGAGAAAAATAGGTTTAAAGTTGCTAACAACCTTGAGGCAGTAATAAGTAAGGGAGTTTAAATGCTACTAGTCATTATTAGAGCAGCAATAATTTAAATTTTGAGACAGTTTAAAAAATAGCCAATCAACATCCAGAAAAAAGCTTTAGTTAAATGAAGGTACTCTATTGGACTAGGATTAGCCAATCAGAGACTTGAAATTCAGAAATCTATAAATTCAGGCGGTGTTCAGTTCAGTTGCCTCCAAACAGTGCTCATAACCAGACGTGTTGCTTCTAAACAGTGCTCATAACCAGACGCGAGAAATTAAATACGTATTCGTGTGAGACGAAAATAGTTTACTGTTAAAAATTACAAGTATAAAATAAAATAATCTCACAGCTCTCTATATCAGTGAAGTGCTATTTAATTTGTGTCAAGGATTAGATAATAAAAAGGAGTGAATTAAAACTTATAATTTGTGTAAGCCTATATTCGTATCACGCCCTGCCAAGAGGAACGTGTCTCTAACGAATACTGACGCAGCCGAGCCAAACATAAATATAATATTTAAAGAAACAATCAAATTACAAAGGTATTACTTTTAAATTTGGGGCAAAGGTCACCTGAACGTACATTTGGGGCGAAGGCTACCTAAAACTTTACTATACGTGCGGTTGCAACTGCTGCAAGTTCGGCTCCCCAAATATAATATATAATACAACTCCTACTTAAAATCGGCTTTTCATACCTAGCAGCAAACAACGTAAAGAGCAATTCTACTTGAAATTGGCGTCCATACGTGGAGCTAAATAAACAAACAACTCCAACAAAGCACTTTCTTCAAATTTTATTAGTCGAAAACGTATTTTGCTTTTTCCCTCTCTACCGTACAACTTTTTATAGTTGGATATATCAGTTCCAGGTTTTACATTTAGAGTAGTCTTCAATATCGAATAATTTGTCCGTAAGGTTGGGGATATCATTGTTTCAGACATTTCTTCAAAGTAACTATGAGCACATTTTCTGACAATGACGTTACGTTTTTTCTTGCTTGCAAACCATGAACGTTTCATGCATTTTCTTTGATTTTTCAGGACGTAAATTCTTGCTTACATTCCTCGTCTTCCCAGGATATCAGAAGGTAATAGCCACCTCTTCAAATTCACTAATAAATATTTGTGTCTCCATCTTGTAAAATCGATGCCTGCAACCTTGAATCGATATTCACTTGTTATCGAAGTGCATCTAAAATCCGTATCGAGAAATTCATTTATTAAATTTTTATTTTCTTTTGTATACATGTAAATATTAAATATTTATTGCATATCTAAATGTAGAAAAACTATTTTATGCAACTCTATAGAACGGATATTAAGACGCTCGTGAAATTTTCGGCGCTCGTGTCTTAATAACTCCCATTATAGGGTCGTTGCATAAATAACTATTACATGTATGCAGGTTTTACAGGTGCACTTATTGAAAGTATGTATAATTATAATCAACAATTATAATTCTATAATAATTATAATCATTTTATATAATTATAATCATAATTGTTTTGCTTGATGTGGTAATATAATGTATTATTGATGCTACTTCACATAATATTTATTGTCCCGGGAAAGAAAGGATAAGTACCTGTGAAACGGGGTGTAAAGCAATAGAGCGAGACGAAAGAACGATATTGCGCTGACTCAAGTTCGCTTTCGTCAATCACAAGATCATAGCTAAACTCCTGAGTCAAACACAGTACTTTTCCAAAGAAACTCCCCAGATGGCAGCTAGTACAATCGGCTCCCCTTCCTCTGCAGGTTTGCATGTCCCACTGGAGTGCCTCGGAGTGCTTCGATCCCGGCGGACAAAGGGTTACATAGAGCATTCTTTTTCCCTGCCATGCAACGCCGAGACTCCGCCTTTCAACCCTGAAACACATCAAGCAGGTGAAAGATAAAATGAAATGGGAATTGAGGTAAAATGGAGGGACAAGAAAGTCGTAGGATGTAATGATCCTTCCCAAACCTCGCCTAGCGATCCGGGGAAACCCCGAAAAACATCCTGCATTCGGTGAACACACGTTACCGCCTGAGCCATCCCGCTAGGTGTTGATAAATAGCCTTTAGAAAATTGCTTCGAGAACTCATTATACATTCGAAAGAAAATCGAGTTTTTTGTAATCTATGTTGTGATACAGCGGCTAAGGCCCAAGGTTATCTAGGCCAGCGATGCCAAGCCGGAAGTAAACAGAGATAATCAATGCTCTCGCCCAACGTTGACCAGAACTTTGTGGATGTTTCTTTCCCTTCCTCCAGAACGTGTGCCTTTAAAAGCGAGTGTTCTAGCGAGAGGTTGATGAGCTGAGTCAGTCAATTAGTAAGAGAATTAGCGATTCTACTGCAACATAAAGTGCGGTTCTCCGAGCGAGTTGGTGACGACTGCTATAACGTGCAGCAAGTACTACTGCGGAGCGAGGGATTGTGTTCGACTTCACAGCGAGTGAACTCCGAAAGAAAAGGCTACGTCGTGCTTATTTTTCAGATGTTAATGACGATTTAACATCGTGAAAATACATTAGTCCGGAAAAGCGCTGTAGTTAAATTCATTTTTGGATGTACACAAAACCTTTATTTATGATAAGTAACAAACAATTGGAGTAAATGTAACAAACTACATGGCACTCAACTCGCAGGAACATTAGAAAGTAACTTTCAAATTTATACAAATTATTTTTTTTTTTTTAGCAATTTTCAGTATCGACCTCATTATGTTGAATTTTACCAGAATAGCCTGTGAAGTCCTCTTCATTCTGAATTATAATTGTGAAATAACGGACAAAATCGTACTCTACAAAAATGTAGATCTGGTTAAGTTCACACAATTTAGGTAAAAATATTGTATTCTTATTCATTAACTAAATATTGTTTATTAGTTTGTGTTTTCAATTACTTTTACTATTTTCAAGCGGTATGTAAAGTAGGGGAAGTATTGTAATTCACCCCAAAATTTTATGAGGAGATTTCATCGGAAATGTATGTTTCGAGACCCTCTAAATCCAATAAAGCACTTTTAGAAGAACACCCTTGTGTGTATGTCTGTGGGAAAATGTGTCTGAGCAGCGCAACTCAAAAACGAAAAGTCTGTTAAATACGTTGGTAGGCATTTTAGCTACCTCTTCCAAGGATGCGACTTTAAAGTAAATCCCCCACCCAAACTACATTTTGCATAGAAAGCTTTTCGAAATTTTTTATTTTCACAAAAATGGCTCTAACGATTTTTATTAAAGTAATATATGTTGAAGATAATTTCATGACAAATAAAGTGTATACCTTGAATTTTCCGTGACTAGCCTCAGACGTCCTTTTGAATCTTAATGTCTTTTGCATAACTAATAAACCGTAAAATATACACAATATTTTGCTATAGAATAAATGTGGCACTATTTAAAGTACACAAATCAAATTCTTTGTTTTTTAAAGAGATATTCCTTGTTATTGGTTTGAAATTTCCAATACTTATACATTTCCCAAATGGGAAGTCGTCATTCTTTTGTTTTTCCTTTTCATAAAAAGAGAATGAAATTTCAAAGTCATCATAGCTCTTAAAATATTTTACTATCGCTTACCTAACTATAAGGAAACATATTAAAACATTTCTACAAATGTTTATCTCAATTAACATGAAGGATATAAAAGAATAGGTTTTTGCAAGAATACTTTGTTGAGGAATGGTTAGAGAACGTCATGTGAACGTAATACATATTGCAAAAGTAGAATCATACGACTGAAAAGCTCAATGCCATAGTCGGGATTTGCACCACGGATCTCCGGTCTCCGTCTGGTTGCACTCTCCATTGAGCTACCATGACAACACGCCGGTACGACATAAAATTATCCAAATGATTTGCATTTATCTCGGTAAACCACAAGGAGATCTCAAATTGTATTCAGATGACATACCCTAATGGCGACTTACAATGCTGTAAGTACTTTTAACTCCCAGGCTTCATAGTTTCGGCCACTTTTAGGTTGATTCTATCTTTCCAACCTTGTCCAACACACGGCTTGTGTGGAAGAACAATTAATTCCAGCAACACAGATTGTTTATATTGATAGCCCAGAGAGTGTTTAATTTCAAAGCCATCACATCGTGATCAGCTTTTTAAAAATTTTACTATCGCTTTAGTCTCTATATTCTTTTTATACGTACAACATAAATGTGCAATGGAAGTTTATCGCTCGGTTGTTAAGAAATAGAGAGAAGAAAAAGATTCTGTAAGATAGTTTGTAGAAGAGTGAATGGAGAAAGTCGTGTGAATGCCACGCAAAAGCTTTTTTGAAAGTATGTGGATGGTATATTTAAACAGTGTCTGATTAACGTATTAAATATTGCATATATCCAAATTTTCGTTCTAAATTTAAGCTGTTCGCTTTCATAAGGACACACCAGTGGTTTCAAGGAACTCAAAACATGTATTTCCGAAAAAAATCGGAACGGAATACACTCCTATAAGGAAGAGGCAGAGAAATTACAAATTAAAGGAAACTGTTTTCTGAACGCTTCAAGTTTGCTCTCTTTTCTTCATTTCTTTCTCCTAAAGGTTTTATCAGATTCTTTTCGTTGTATTGTAATTCTGTGTTCATGTTTATTCATTTCGTCTGCGGTGTTCGAATGACCTACCAGAATACTATTAACGGCTGCAGTTATTAAACACACAAAGCCGTGAAAATCGAAATCTCTCTCGTATTTAACGCCTTCTCAATGCTGGCTCCATTTTCTGTTTCATATTCAAATCTGTTATAGAATTTCTCTTCCCCTTTCTCTGCCCCCTCCCTCCACCACGCGTTATATTTGCATCGACGGTTACATTTAAAACTTTTCTCACGGCCTCTCATAGGGCAGATGTTGGCGCATTCATTAATCAAAAGAAAATATAATGAAAATTTTCCAGTAAACGAAAGAAAAGAAGCGAGCAGTTTTTATCAGCGGAGAAAGCGGCAGGATTTTAAAAGAAATACAACTGTATTACAACTGCTGCTCAAAAAAATTAGTTGTGTACGGTTTAGTTCACCTTTAAGGGGGTGGAACTTCACTTAATTTTTCGTTTGGGTAATTAAAGCATACATATTTCATTAGAGACAAAAATACCTACACACAATTATCACCGAAAATACGCGCGAGATACAAAACTTATGTACCTATGGAAGTACGTAGACTGATCAACAAAGACTGAGAATAATTTCTTTTTCACAGACGTTTATTATCGCATTTCAGTGTTTATATGATGTTTTTCGAAATAATCTCCCCACTTCAATGCCCAATGCATTTTATAGCGTCTTTGCCAGTCCTCCAACACATGCTGCAGGCCATTCTTTATAGGGTCCTTGAGAGTTGCCTCACTTTCCTTGAGCATTAGTTTCAAAGTTCTCAAATCAAATGCCCCAGAGCCTTTAATAATGGGAGTAAAACAATTCACAATGTGCAAGATCCGGCTATAAGGCAGATGCGGTACACAGTTAATGCTCCATTTAGCCAAAAACTGCATCACTTGTTTGGCGACGTGAGGACGCGCGCTGTCATGATGAAGTCGCCTCCCAGTCCAATGAAGTTCTGGTCTTTTCCTGCAGTATGCTTCCTCAGTTTAGCCAATACTAACGTGTAGTATTGTTATATACCGGGGTGAGATAAAAAGGTTTTGCAGCTAGATATTAAATTTAGTTACCCCGGCATAAACATTGGGGAGCGTAGCTGCACAAATTTGAAGCAAGCGTGGGCTATTCATAACATAATGCACATAACTTCATATTTAACACATTACCCGTGATTTATTATATATTAAAACTTGGTGCCACTACATCGCACATAAAAGGTTACAGAACAGACATTGGAGGGAGATGCTCCACATGCATACGGTCCACGCACACACGCTACATCCACTCTGTCTGAAGACACACACAAGACTGACTACTAGACTGGAAGGTGGGGGGAGAAGGAAATGGCACGTCGGACGGAATTCAAACTCCCAATCAAAATGATTATTTCAACAATGCCATGCTACAAAGCAATAATGTGTCCAACCCGACAATGCACATGCATACTCTCTGCGTACGCTTGCTGTAGCATTTGTAAGTTTCAGAGGCTATATGGTTTAAATGTAAACAGTATTTTACTGCGCTGTACTGCTACTCTCGCGTCACCTCTATTTTGTGGTATGCAAAATGCAAGCAGGGTCTACAAAACAGAGTATTACTACTGTACCGGTTAGTTTATGAAATGCATTATAACAAGAAATTATTAACTTACAACTACCAGTACAAGTATATGATGGAGCTGCTTGGCCCATTCAACTACACGCTTGAAATATTTGCTTAGCTCAGAGGTGTGGATTGATGCAGGAGCTGAGTTTAAAATATTCACACAAGCATAGTAACTGTTTATCCTAGATAACTCCTTATATTTTTAACAATGTTATAAATTTAAATAAAACTTGCAATTACTTTAACATTTAGCAACATTAAGGTTAACATATTTCAAGTACAAAGACTCTCGTGTTCTCTCTTTTACCTTTCGTTACAATGTTTATTCTGTTTTGCAACAATTCCTGATTCGTTACAAGTTATTTTCTTACGCTACAAGTGCAGTATGAACAGAGAGTCACGTGTTGAAAAAAAATTTATCTCGCAGGTTTTACCAAGGGTAAAACAGCAATTTTTTAATTGCTTATCGAAAATACATGATAGAATTTTGAAATGGCCAAAACATTACTCTTGGTCAAGGTACGCCAAAATCTCGCCGAAGTCAAAAGCAGAACTAGGTGATCTGGTAATCTGCTCGCTCCGTCTCTAGTGGATGACTGCCGGCTGTTCCTGCCCGGGAGCTTTATGTTCCTTTACAGGTCTAGGAGAGCGCTGTGATCGGTGAAGTAGACCAACCAGCCAATAGTGGCTGTAGAAGACCTTATGCCGTTCTGCCACAGCTACATCAGGACTGATGGCATCATACTATATTCCAGGGTGTTCCGGTACTGGCAATGTGCGTAACGCCCAATGGGCTAGGAGCGGCACACTTAGTGCTGCCGTTCTGAGGACATTATACATAAAAGCTCGCTAATTTAGAATATTCATGGTAGAGGTAGGAAACTGTCAATAGATTTACAGGAAAAACTCAGTCTCAGTCTTTGCTACACTGCCCTCGTATATATTGTGGCGCAGCGGTTATGATCCTTGTTTATCGGGAATTCGTTGGAGAGATAAGTAGAGATAACCAGATACGGTAGCGCTCTCGCCCAGCATAAACACCAAAGGCGCTATCGAGAGATAACCAGGATCTTTTGAATGTTTCCAGGATGTGTGTCCAAAGCGGTTTAGATTATTCTGTGCAACATTTCATTAGCTATATAAGCGAGCGTTCTCAAGAGTGATTCAGTCAATAAGGAAGTTAGTGAGTTGGCGAGTGCGCTTCTGATGCTACAGCAAATGCTGTTCTCCAAACAAGTTTGTGACGACTGCTGCGAAATACGGTGTGTACTGCAATTAAAATAAATTAAATAAATAAATAAAAATGTTAAATACTGCGTCCCGGTACCTGCTTTGCAATATCGGGACGTGCATTCCAAGTTTCTATACCTATTTCTATACCTACTTTATTCCACATTATCCAAACGTGTAATCTCATACATTCATACGACTTTCTCTATCCTCCATCGTGTATTAGTGGCTATACAAATTATTATGTGAACAGCAAACTCAGAAACGAACAGTCGGATAAACACCAAACTTGGTATTTAGGTTCAGTTTCTTCCAGAGATGCGACACGAAGGTTTTCAAGAAAATCCCCCACCCCAGATTACCCTTTACATGGAACATTTTTCAAAAATTTTAATTTTCTCAAAATGGCTCTAACGATTTTTGACTAAAATATCATATCTTTAAGATACTTTCATGACAAATAAAATGTATATCTTGAATTTTCTGTGAATGTCTCCAAAAGTGTTCTTCATTGTGAACGACGTTTGCATAACTGGTAAACCATAAGAGATAGACAAAATTTTACTACACAAAAAATGTAGATCGTGTTAAAATACACCATTTTTGTCATATACACTTTTTTCAGTGAACCATTTTCGATATATTGCTTGTTATTCCCTTAAATTTTCGAATATTTATACTTTTTCGCAAATGGGAATTCGTTATTCAATTTTTTTGTCCCGGTAATGCAAAGAGAATGGAATACTCCACATAGCAACCAGCTTTTAGGATATTTGACTATCGCTTAAAGCCTACCAATTCCCCTTTCATCTACAAGAAAATTAGCAATACGATTAACATCTCAATATCTCGATTAACATGAAGCATATGGAGAATAAGCGTTTGTAAAACTAGTTTGTACAACAGTAGAGAAAGTCATGTGAGTGTAACACATCAGCTTTTTTTTAATGGTATGTTTTTTCTATTCCTTAACGTTTACCAGTTATGCAAATTTATACAAAATTTCTGCGTAGGAAAAGAGGACTGCGTATGCTATTCCCAGAAAATTGAATATATACAATTATTTTTCATGTAAATATATATGGCATTTCAATCAAAATCGTTAGACATTGTTTAGAAAATAAAGAATTTGGCAAAATACTCCATATAAGGGGTAGTATGGGTGGGGCGATTTTCCTTGAAAATCCTCGTGTCGCATCTTTGGAAGGTACTAAACCCAAATGTCAAGATTGGCATATTACCAACTTTTCAATTCAAGGAGCCTCAAACACAATTTCCGTTGAAATCTCTGTATCGAACTATGCTTGTACGCGTAGATAAAGTAAAAACATGTCATTTAAATTATCGTTTTGTAGATTTCACTCATAAATAGAAAAAACAAACTTCTAAAAGTAAAATATAGAGGAAGATTACTAACCCCTGAATAATACGCCCATATATTAGCTAATTTCTAACAGCTGGAAGCCAACTACCAATCGCCTAACTAAACCGGTATCCAGCAATTAATTGTCTGGTATCTAGTACAAAATATTACATTTTTATGTTTCTTGTACTCATGTGCATAATTTATTTCTTTAGTCTTAATGTTAATTATTTTACTATGCTTTAAAGTTTCACAATTAAGGCTTTATTACCTTAATATAATATTCCACATTATATCACCGTGTTCTTATGTGATCTTTTGTGGCAGTAATTTGTATCACAATAATGTAAATGCCAGAGTGATTGTTGTGTAAATAAGCATTATTGTATGACATTGATTTGAGATCTTTGTTAATTATAAGCATTGTTAGGAAATAAGTTTACACGACCTCACTGAAACTGACAATAAGAGCGGGTAACAATGAGTGAGGGGGTGAGTTGTTTATCGATTATAGGAGGCAAACAAATGACGTCAGATTGGCGCGCTTTTCTGAGAAATGGAGGGAACATCTTCCCTAAAGCATATGCGTTCGTAATTTTGATTGGATATAAATATAGACGCTAATGTTGGCGCGTTTTATTAATCAATAGCAGCTCTGTTATAATCTTTAGGCATATCGGGTGAGGGTGTATAAAAAGCTAAAGCCGAGAAGCGGGTAGCACACAGTCCAACAGAAGCATTTGCGTGTAATACGTCGTTCAGTTCAACATAAGTATTAGTGGGTAATACGTCACAAAGAGAATCGTCGCGCAATTCTACAAAATCTCTCGCGTCGTAAAGTTAGTTATAAATGTGAAATACGCGAATTAATAAAGTGCGGCAAATAAGTTATTATAATAACATTAGAAAACATAACAGTTTCAGTCGGGCGTGTATCAAGAATAATTATGTGAAATGAATGAAGTGTGACGGCAATAAAAGTGTAAAAACAAATTCTTTTATCAGTGTTATCTTTCAGTAACAAATCCTTTCCGTTTACACACCCTGTTCAAGAGATGTGCCTGACCGAGAAACAATAGCTAGCAGGCGGACAATGAACCCAACATTCAAAGTAGTAAAACAATAACAGGTGCTCAGAAATAAGATAACACGAAGTGACCGCGACAAATTGGCTCCCATACGTTGTGCAGATAAACATGAAGCATCTTCCAACTACAAAAAAATATTCTACTTCACTTTTTACCCCATTTAATTTGTTTAATTCCCTATATAATTTGTGTTCAAAATATTAATAATAATAATAATA
The DNA here is from genome assembly GCA_030765065.1 of Deroplatys truncata. Taxonomy (NCBI): domain Eukaryota; kingdom Metazoa; phylum Arthropoda; class Insecta; order Mantodea; family Mantidae; genus Deroplatys; species Deroplatys truncata. The sequence goes on from CM060976.1 coordinate 240,503,532, forward strand.
CTAATAATAATAATAATAATAATAATTACTATTATTTATTGCTCGGTTTTATTTATATCCCTGCATTATTTAAGTGTTGTACACAACTGCAATATTCCTTATTTAACTTAATTACCTTTTACATTCCACTATACAACTTCACTTATACATTTTACACTCTTATTTATAACTTTAAATCCTTTGTCTATCTTCACCATGCTATTTTTACTTTCTATACCACTACATAGTAGGTACATCTTTTTAGTGCCTTGAATCCAAAAGAGGCATTTTTAGAAAAAGTTCTGCACGTGTGTTTTTGGAAATTTATGATTTTTTAAAAAATGGCTGTAACGATTTTGATTAAAATACCATATATTAAAGATGTTTTCATGGCAAATAGAATATATATCTTGAATTTTCTGGGAATAGTTTTGAAGTCCTCTTCATCTGAAGAAATTCTGTGTAACGTTGCACAACTAGTGAACTTTAAACAATAGAGGAAAACAAGAAATGTAGAGCTCTTTAAAACACACAATTTATTTAAAGTAAGTTTTTTTGTGGCATCAACCATTTGCAAGATATCTGTTATTAGTGGTTCGAATTGTTCATTACTTAGTCATTCCTTTAAGTCCTGTCAATATTCAGTTGTTTATCGCGATGTCATGGAAACAGTATGGAATTTTAAGGCCAGCATATAGCGTCCAGTTCTTAAACATTTGACAATCGCTGTTATCTTTGTATCTATAATAAAATGAGTAATTTAGCTATTTGTGCAAAGGATTAAAATTAGTAGAAAGCAAAATAAGATTTAAAGCGATAGAGGGCAGAGAAAGTCGTATGAATGTAATACATCAAATTTTGTCCCTTACTTTCACTCTTGTTATAGTTACCTTTTAATTAGAGGGCTGATCAATAAAGACTGACACTGATTTTTTTTCATAGTATTTATTACTCCATTTCAATGTTGACATGATCTTTTTCAAAGTAGTCCCCTCCTACTTGAATGCACCTTTTATAGCCTCTCTGCCAGTCCTCGAACACATGGTGCAGGCCATTCTTTGTCAGGTCTTTGAGAATCGCCTCACTTTTCCTCAGCACACTTCAGTGCTCTCAAATCGAATGCCCCGGAGCTTTGCCTTTAGTGATGGGAATAAAAAAGAAATCACAGGGGGCAAGATTGGGGTTATAGGGCGGATGCAGTACGCAGGTGATGTTGAATTCCTGGACTTGATTTGCGACGTGAGGCCATGCGTTTTTGTGATGAAGTCGCCACCCATTCTGATGAAGTTCTGGATGTTTCCTCAGTGTAGCCAATACTGGCGTGTAGTACGCTGCTGTAACAATAGTGTGAGGAAGAACAACAATCACAGCAGCTGTGTTGATGTTGACTTCAGTCATAGCAGAAGCCGAAGCACCAGGCCCAGCTTGCTTAGCACAGAGGACTCGCCCTTCTTTGAAGTCCTTGAACCACCTAAACACTGTTGCACGAGATAGCGCATCTTCACCGTATGCTTGCTTCAGCTTTTCCAAAGTTTCAGAGGCTGTATGATTTAAACGAAAACAAAACTTTATTACTACTCTCGTGTCGAGTGGTATGCGAAATTCAAGTAGGGTCAACAATATACAGCATTATTACCAACCTACCGATACGAGAGTGCTGCCGTCTATGGACATTATACATGAAACCACGCTCTTTTCAAATATTCATGGTAGAGACAGGAAACTCTCAAGAAAGCTAAGGAAAAAATCAGTCTCAGTCTTTATTGATCAGCCCTCGTACTTCATTTGTCTATGACGTTATAACTTCACAATATAATAGGTTCCTTATATCTCTTTTCCTTATGGAACTGGTTTGCCCAAACATTTTTCGACTTAACATAATCAAAATCTTTACTCAGGTCACCAAATATAGCACCTACAGATTCAGGATCCTCAAGAGCATTAAAAATAAAGCTGAATAAATTATTGACAGCTTTAACAGTATTACAATCCTAAAAAAGAGCTTATTCTCCCAAAACAAGCCACTCTTTTCAAAATATTCACAAATTTCTCTCCTTATAATACTTTCAGTCACTTTTTAAAATGTAGGCACCAGAGAAATAAGCCTGTAATTGGAAGGATGGTCTGGAAGAATGTAATCCAACTGAAATAAATAATGAAATAAAAAGAATTGGTACCAATATATATTAAGAATAAAAGAGGAAAGAAATACCAAGAATTTTATATAATCATAAACCTAGAGGATATTGCCATGTGAACATGAAGTATAAAAAATAACTTCAATTTTATTACTGATTTATTTAGTGTTAATAACTTGTTTAGTTATATTTTAAAAATTTGGTTTGTAATAAATTAATAAAGGTATACTTAATCTAGAAGAAAGTCCCATTTTTCTTAATAAGTCGCATTATTATACAAAATCAGATCAGTAAACTTAGCAGGCATTGAGCTAGGTATATCATGTAAGCATTAAAATCTAATGTCTGGGATAATGGGTTCATGAAATTAGCAAATTTTACATTTGTGGGATAGGGCTTATAATCTCCGTTTTGAAAAATTTCCCACCGGAGACGGGAAACGAATCATAACTTTTATATAAGTAGGAGTTTCTGTTATTGCAAGTAAAATACAAGCCATAACTAGGGGTCCACTAACAACGATTACAGCTCGCTGTCCACAAGTTTTACTTCATAGGGATGTTATCGCGGGCTCTTTGCCATTTTGGCAAGCACGCTTAACTTGTGAATTAAGTTCTATATGAACAGTGAACATTTAATATTATTATTTTATGTACAATTAAAACTTGCACACCATCTTTGTAAGTTTAAGCATTTATCTGTAACCATGACGACCAAATGGCTTGAGCATCGCTGACGGTTTATAGCCGTAAGATTTATGTAGCGAATTTACGGCTCACTCCAGTGAGCTTTGTGGGAACTAAACACTAAGATCTGGGGACTGACCATTTGGAGCATAACGTTTCATTCATGTACCAACTGGTAGAGGAAGTATTCTATTCTACTAAAAAATTAGATATAGAACCTTCACTAAAAATACATGTTTTAAGGTCTACTTAATAAAATAGGACGAGACACATTCACATGACACATTTTATTCTTACTGAAGCTTAGTTTTCTATCTACTATGTTTTAATCCAAATAAAACTTTGCACAAATAGCTACATTACATATACAGTTATAGGTAAGAAGCAACAGTGACGATCAAATATTTATCAACTGGACGCTATACGCTGACCTTAAAATTCCATACTGTTTCCATGCAATCGCGAGAAACAACTGAATGTTGAAAAGACTTGAAGAGAATGGCCAGGAAATGAACAATTCGAACCTTTAATAACGGATGTTTCGGATACCGCTTGTGTGTTTTATACGGATATGCAGTTTTAATTTCTCTACTACGTATAGTAAGTAGTGGAAGTATTGTATTCCACCCAAAAATTCGATACCGAGATTTCACCGGAAATACATGTTTTGAGACCCCCTGAATCGAAACAAAGCATTTTTGGAAACATGTCCTGTGTGTGTCTGTGTCTGTGTGTGTGTGTGTGAACAGCATAACTCAGAAACTAACAGTGGGATAAACACCAAACTTGGTATTTAGGTTCAGTATCTTCCAGAGATGCGACACGAAGGTTTTCAAGAAAATCCACCCACCTCAGATTACCCATTACATGGACCATTTTTTGAAAATTTTAAATTTCTCATTACTGGCTCTAACTATTTTGATTAAAATACCATATGTTTAAGAAATGTCTCCAAAAGTATTCTTCATTGTGAACGACTTTTGTATAACTGGTAAACCATAAGAAATAGACAAAACTTTAACCACAAAAAGTGAAGATCGTGTTAAAATACACAATTTATGTCATTTACATTTTTTTTTGTTGAGTGAACCATTTTCGAGATATTCCTTGTTATTCCCTTAAATTTTCCAATACTTTTTCTCAAATGGGGATTCCTTATTCATTTTTACTTTCTCTACTACGTATAGTACGTAGGGGAATATTGTATTCCACCCAAAAATTCCATACTGAGATTTCACCGGAAATACATATTTTGACACCCCCTGAATCCAAAAAAGTATTTTTGAAAACACGTCCGTGGGTATGTCAGTGTGTGTGTGTGTCTGTGAACAGCATAACTCAGAAACGAACAGTCGGATAAACATCAAACTTGGTATTTAGGTTCAGTAGCCTCCACAAATGTGACACAAACGTTTTCAAGAAAATCCCCCTCCACCCCAGACTACACTTTATATGGAACATTTTTCGAAAGTTTTAATTTTCTAAAAAATGACTAACGATTTTGATTAAAATATCATACGTTTAAGAAATTTTCATGACAAATGAAATGTAAATCTCAAATTTTCTGGGAATGTCTCCAAAAGTATTCTTCATTGTGAACGAGTTTTGCATAACTGGTAAATAATAAGCTATAGACAAAGTTTTACTGCACAAAAAATATATATTGCGTTAAAATACACAATTTATGTCATATAAATTTTTTTGTTGAGTGAATTTTTTCGAGATGTTGCTTGTTATTTCCTTAAATTTCCCAATACTTATACTTTTCCTCAAATGGAAATTCGTTATTCACTTTTTTGGCCTGGTAATGCAAAGAGAATGGAATACTCGACATAGCAACCAGCTCTTAAAATATTTGACTATCGCTTAAGGCCTACCAATTCCCTTTTCTATCTACAAGAAAATTAGCAATAAGATTGACATCTCGATATCTCGATTAACATGATGCATATGGAGAATAAACATTTGTAAAAATAGTTTGTACAGGAGTAGAGAAAGCCAAGTGAGTGTAACACAGCAGATTTTTTGTGTAGTATGTATTGTCTATCGCTTAACGTTTATCAGTTATACAAGATTATACAACGTTTCTTCTAAACGAGTAGATTTAACGGTTACTCCTAGAAAATTCAAGATATACATTTTATTTGTCATATAAGAATTTTAATCAGTTAGACGTTTTTTTAGAAAATAAAAAACTTAAAAAGAGTTACAGGTAACGGGTAGTCTAGGTTGGGAGAATTTTCTTGAAGGTCTTCGTGTCACAGCTTTGGAAGTTATTGAACCTAAATATCCAGTTTGTTATTTACCGACTTTTTGTTTTTGAATTACGATGTTCACAGACACACACGCTGACCTTTTTCTGAAAATGCCTTTTTGGATTCAGGTGCATCAAGACATGTATTTCTGGTGAAATCTCGACATCGAATTTTTGGGTGGAATACAATACTTTCCCTACTTACTCTACGTAGTAGAGAAAGTAAAAAAGTGTCGCTTAAATATTAAATTTGATATTTGTTTTGAGCATTTTCCAAGGTTTTGACACAAAGATTATAAACAAATTTCCCCCACTCTAAACTATCCTTTAGATGGAAATATTTTATTATTTTATATTTCCTTGAAAATGGCTATAACGATATTGATTAAAATACACAACATTTAGACATTTAAATGAAAAATAGAATGTACACTATGGAATCAAAAGTATCCGGACACCCACACAAAGATACGTTTTTTATCTTAGGTGCATTGTTCTGCCACCTACTGCCTGGTTCTCATTATTCGCGACCTCAGTAGTCGTTAGACATCGTGAAACAGCAGAATGGGACGCTCCGTGGAACTCATGGACTTCAAACTCGTTCAGGTGATTGGGTGTCACTTGTGTCAGAAGTCTGTCCGCGAGATTTCCACATTCCTAAACATCCCCATGTGCACTGTTTCTGATGTGATAGTGAAGTGGAAACCTGAAGGGACATGTACAGCACAAAAGCGTACAGGGCGACCTCGTCTGTTCACTGACAGAGACCGCCCACATTTGAAGAGGGTCGTAAAAAGCAATAGGCAGACATCTATCCAGAACATCACACAGGAATTCCAAACTGCATCAGGATCCACTCCAAGTACTGTGACAGTTAGGCGTGAGGTGAGAAACCTTGGATTTCATGGTCGAGCGGCTGTTCATAAGCCACACACCACGCAGAAAAATGCCAAACCTCGCCTCGCTTGGTGTAAAGAGCGTGAACATTACACGATTGAACAGTGGCAAAACGTTGTGAGGAGTGACGAATTACGGTACACAATGTGGTGATCCGGTGGCAGGGTGTGGGTATGGCGAACGCCCGATGAACGTCATCTGCCACCATGTGTAGTGCCAAGAGTGAAATTCGGAGGTGGTGGTGTTTTTACAGGAGGGGGCTTGCACCTCTTGTTGTTTTGCGTGGCACGATCACAGCGCAGACCTACATTGATATTTTAAGCACCTTCTTGCTTCCCACTGTTGAAGAGCAATTCGGGGAAGGCGATTGCATTTTTCAACACTATCGAGCACCTGTTCATACTGCACGGGCTGTGGCGGAGTGGTTACACGACAATAACATCCCTGTAATGCACTGGACTGCACAGAGTCCTGACTTGAATCCTATAGAACACATTTAGGATGTTTTGGAACGTCAACTTCGTGTCCGGCCTCACCGACCACGTCTGTGAAGAATGGGCTGCCATTCCCCAAGAAACCTTCCAGCTCCTGATTGAAAGTATGCCTGCGAGCGTGAACGCTGTCATCAAGGCACCATATTGACTTCCAGCATTACCGATGGAGGGCGCCACGAACTTGTACGTCATTTTCAGCCAGGTGTCCGGATACTTTTGATCGCGTAGTGTATATCTTGCCTTTTCTGGGAACAACCTGGAAAGTGCTTTGCTCTTCATTCTAAATGACTGGTATAATTCCTAAACCTAAAAAATGGACAAAATATTACTACATACAAATGTCAATAAAATATTTTCTGACATTAACCATTTCCAAGATATTCTTTTTCATTAGTTTAAATTTTCAATTACTGAAATTTTTTACTTTCGCTACTTCTTATCTACATAAACAGAGGAAGTTTTACATTCCAACCAAAGGTTTTATACCGAGATTAGGTTTTATACCGAGATTTCACCGCAAATACACGTTTTAAAAATCATTTTTGGAAACATGTCTTTGATTGTGTATGTGTGTGAGTAGCATATTTTAAAAACAAAAATTTGATTGCATACGAAACATGGTGTTTAAGTGAAGCGACTTCTAAAGAGATAATATGAGGATTTTAAAAAAATATTACCCCACTCCTAAACTATCTTACATGGAGTATTTTTTTGAAATCTTTTAAATTCTCAGAAATTGCTCTAAAAAGATTGATTAAAATACCATAACATAAGGTTTCCCGTTATGACAAGTAGCTGAATAAGGGCGGTGTCTATTTGGAGAGGCGGTGTGCGGTGTAAGATAGTAAATGATAATAAAGTATTTGGAAAGCAATGCACTGTTTTCTTTTTAATATTGATACGTACTTTCTACACGCCTCTACAAAAGGAGCAGCGATAGTCAAACGCTTTAGAACGAGACGCTATATTCTTGTCAATATTCAGGTGTTTCTCACGATGTCATGGAAACAGTGTGGAAATTTAAGGCCAGCATATAGCGTCCAGTTCTTAAACATTTGACTATCCCTGTTCCCTTTATATGTATAACGAAATGTGTAATGTAGCTATTCCCGGAAGGGTTTATCTCGATGAACATGAAGAAGATAGGAAAGTAAAATTTCGTAAGAATAATTTGTATATCCACTAATAAGCCCTAGAGGGTAGAAAAAGTCATGTGAATGTAACACATCGGATTTTTTATGTGGTACGTTTTCGCCTATCACTTAACATTTACCAGTTATACAACATTATACAAAGTTCCTTCCAAATGAAGAGGACTTCATTCAGAAAAAAGAGATTAAGATATTGTTACATACCGGGGTAAGGCCAAAAGGTTTATAGGTAGATATTACATTTGTTACCCCAGCATTCACATTGGGAGGCATAGCTGCAGAGGCCGCAAGAGGACCCGAATCTAAAACAACACATCCCAGAGCAGTCGTGGGATAGTTATAACAAAATACACAGAATTTCAGATTAATCACATTACCTGTGGCTTATTCAGTATAATCACGGTGCCCCTACATCACACACAATAGATAAATCAAGAAATTGAGGGGAGATGCTACACACACGAGGCTACACTAACATAACTTCACATACAACCTTTCAGACTCGACACTCGACCACAAGTGACGCTCAACATACAACACACAAAGAAGTAACGCTCACTTCCCCCACTCTCTCCACTTCAGGCTAGGAGGCGTGTCGCCACGCGGGACGAACTTCAAACCCAAAGCCGAAACAATTACCCCAACAATACTGTCGCCAACAACACAATAATGTGTCTGGCGTGACAATACCACACATACACGCTATAATATACATTTTATTTGTCAGGTAAATATTAATAATATAAGGTGTTTAATCGAAATTGTTTGAGCCATTTTTAGAAAATAAAAATCTATAAATGTTACATATAAAACGTAGTTTGAGGTGCGAGAACTTTCTTGAAAATTTTCTGCCGCATACTTGGAAGGTACTGGGCGTAAATACCAAGTCAGGTATTTATCTGACTTTTCGTATTGACTTATGCCGCTCACACACACGCCGACTTTTTTCTAAAAATTATTTTTTTTGTATTCAGGGACCATAAAACATGTATTTCTGGTGAAATCTCGTTATCGAAATTTTTGGGTGGAATGCAATAGTTTCTTTACATATTATATACGTGATGGAGAAAGCAAAACGCAAATAAACAAAGAGAAAGCGAGGAATGTGTAAAGAAAACTCTCGCTTTTTTAATTCTTGTACTTAACGCATTCATTTGTTTCTTTAATAACTTGCGTACGACTTACTTCTGCTTTCATATCTCTAGTTCATCTCGCATCATGATAAGCGCCTCGCAAGAGTTTTATTTGCGTATACAAAGTTTAACGTGAGTGTTATGACATATCTCCGCTACTGGAAAATTTTGAGTTAAGACCAACACAAAAAATAAATAAATTGTTACTACTCTGGTTCAAGATACTTTTTAGGGAATGGGAAGGCCAGAAAGTTTTATATGTTGTCCCAGTGCGGTTATATTTCCAGTGGTCCAATCCTGAGTCCAGCACTAAAACAGGAATCATCACAAATCTCTTCGCTGTACCAAGATTTTGTATCCAGCATCCCAATGAACTCGATGAATATCTGATCTCTTAAGCCAGAGTTCTCATTGTCTGACCCAGTTCATTTATCCTTATCAGGAAGTAAATGTGCCTTTAAACGTAATCCTAGCATTCTCTGAACATTGATTTACGACCCCCGGATATTCCACTTACAGCCACAACTAGTTCTCCGGTTCGGGTAGGCGCTGTTCTTACGTCATAAATATGAATGCTTAAATGGAGAAAAGCGGAAAAAGGAATCTGAGCATAAAATTTACACGCCCGTCTCTACGCACAGTGAGTCTAGGTTAGCGTATCTACCGCTAAGTTCGTCCTCAACTGTGTGTTTAATCAGTTTAGTTCTGGCAGTTGCGTTAAATTTTATCCTCATTAAATGTAAAACTATTCTGTATTGACGCCTTTTACTTTTATGCCGAGCATTACACTTTTAAACGCAATCACTTCTCGATGATTTACAAGAGTCATTAATTTGTTTTACAATTAAGTAAATTTTTTATTTACTTACTCATTGCCCCCAACGAGGAGAAAGCTACAAATTCTTCTAATTTAATGAATTTTTCAACACGACATAAATTTTAAAAAAATCCTTTGTTATATTCACATGGCCTTCACTATCCATGCTTCTACAAACCATTGCTATAAAAGATTATACTTCTATCTTCTTGATGTTATTGGAGATAAATAATTGCAAAAACAGTTCCATTACATATTTCGTTGAAGGAAACCAAATCGACACCCAGAAGTTTAAAATCCGGGTATACATATGCTGGCCTAGAAACGCCATCGCGAAAAACAACTGAATATCTACAACACTTTTTTAAAAAATCGAAGTATTCAAAACCTCAAACCAATAATAATGCATATCTTGGAAATGGCTTATGACATATCAAAATTACTTCCATTAAATTGTGTGTTTTAAAAACAGGTCTAAATTTTTTGTAGTATTTTAGTTTTTATTTTTATCGTTTAACAGTTATACAAAATTAGACAAACTCTCTTAACTGTGATGGGAGCCAAGTCTGCACTTCTGTTTCACATCATCGTCGTTGAAATGTTTACCAACCAGAAACTTCTTAGGGCGAACAGACAGATGAAAATCTGTTCATGACAATGTCCGGACACAGACATCCAAACAAACTCAAGATCTGATCGCATCATTTTGTTGGGAACAATTCGACCACTCTCCTCACAGTCCGGATTTGGCACCAAGATATTTTCATCTCTCATCTAAAGAAATTCCTTGGTGAAAACATTCACATTCTTTTATGGTTTAATTGTCATACAAATTTCTTTCCAAGTGAAGAGGACTTCAAAGGCTAATTCAATATATACATTTTATTTATTATGTAAGCATCTGAACCATATGGTATTTTAATCTAAATCGTTACATCAATTTTGGGGAAAAAGAAAAATAAGAAATAATTTCATGTGAAGGGTAGTTTGGGGTGGGGGTTCTGCTGGAAAATCTTAATAGTGTTATTTATGGGCGCTGGTTAACTGGTGTGGTCCTTAGCGTCCCATTCTATATTGGGCGTGAAAGACCGGTAATTTTGCTCAGAGACCTCTTTATCAGGCTGGATGTTCTTTTACGTGCTGTAAATCTACTACACTGTATCACCGGCTTTACTTCCCTGTTGAAGGAAGGCATGCTAAGAATTTTTACGCCCCAAAAAACCCATCGCCTTCTGTCAGGTTGAATCCGCGAACTCGGGAACTAGAGGTAACCACTACACCACGGAGGACGACTTTGAAGATCTTCAAGTCGCATATTTGGAAGGTACTGGAGTTATAGTATACCATGCAATGTTCAATCCCCAGCGACTGCCCCTCCGACATGGAATTTTGTGGTTTTACCTAGACGATAGGTAAATCCTGTGGTGTATCCTCTTTTACCACCACTTTACTGTTCCTCATTTCGTCTATGTATGATTTCCTTCATTGTCATCTGTTTTAGGGTTGTTCCTACAGGCAACGGTGTTGGGCGGGTTGTAGAGGTTTCATCCCTGGCGCAATTCGGTGCCCAGTCGGAACCCACCTCCGAAGTGGGACTACTGGGGTTAGGGTCTCTTGATTGAAATCGGGCGGCGTCGGATTCTTTCTATCTGGAAGCGTTATAGACCCGTCCGTGCTTGCGTCCGTCATCATCCAGATCCGGTCACTCTTTGGACCTCTTCCCTCATCTCTCACTCCCAGTGGTGATGTTAGGAGCAAAACAAACCATGGGGCTCACTTGAGGTGCTCTTCCCCGGTTTCGCGAGCCCTTTGTAATGTATAACTTAGCATTTATATACGAAGTTTGCTAATTATACGACTTTTAGTTTTTGAATTATGCTTTTCATAGACAGACGCACACACACGAACCTTTAATAGTGCTCTTTTTAGGTTCAGAAGCCTCAATGGGTGCATTTATAGTGAAATTTTGCCATCGACCTTTTGGATAAATACAATACATCCTTTATTTACGAGGGCAGTCCCAGAAGTATCCCACCTGACGTATATATAGGGATTGTTGTTTCAAATAAATGATTATGGTAGAAAGTACCACTTTTATTAAGCTTAAGTTTGAAGTTTGACGATGCTACGTTTTATAGTAATTGTTTGGAAGCCATTAATTGTGAACTCTCTCATCGAATTTGTAAACATGGATAAAACCGACCATCGTTATGCGATACAATACTTTAATTTGAAAAGTCTTAGTCCAACTAATATTAAAGCTGAGCTAGATTATACTCTTGGGTAGTCTGCTCCTTCGTTTACAACAGTAAAATATTGTGTGGCAGAGTTGAAGCGAGGCTGTACGAGCTGCCAAGATGAACATCGCAGTGGTTGACCAAATAAAAATTCACAAAATGGTATCGGATGACCGTCGAACGAAAGTGCGCAAGCTAGCAGCATCGTAGGCGTTTCAAAAAGTGCTGTACATCGCATCTGACTGAAAATATAGACAGGAGAAAGCTGTGCGAAAGATGGGTAATTTTTGTGTTTTCTTTGTTAGGTCGAGTACTTCTGGGACAGCCCTCGTATTGTGGGTAATCAATAGAGAAAATAAATCAATTGCTGTAATATTTAATTCAGCGGAATATGTAAAATCACTAAATCCCTTATACGCTGCATTTAAAATAAGTAGCATTATCAAAATTGGGCTTTCTGTTTTATAGCAGGCTTTGTATAGTCCTAATAATAACAACAACCCATGTCCATTTTGTGCATCAAGTGTGAATGCGCCACATACACGCATAAAATGTAGTAACTCTCTTAAATGATTTTGCATAATCATTAGAAATTAATAAGGTTAATGTTCAAACCGAGTAATTTATTCATGCATGCCAATCCCTGTCAGTTTTCGGGCGAGGGCTACTGAGTAACCTTTGACCTATGTTGCCGTTACAAACAAAGGAGAAACAGAAAAAACACGACGAAATCAATTAAAGAAGCAATGTCGCCAACACCAGTATCACACAAAGGAACTACTCCATGTTGCTGAACCAGGTTTTCTAAAAAGTGATTTTAGATCGTATGAGTAATTCCTTGACTAGCTCGGTTTTAAGAGTGCTTCAGGACGTAACACTTTTGAGTATCGTGAAAATTTAAGATTCTTATATTTGTAATAAGAAATGAAATCAAATTGAAGTAATTAAAAATATTTAGAAAGAAAACAAAATTCAAATCCCAGGAGCTGAAGAATCCAAAATAGAAAAAAAAAAAAATACTTAGGAGTGGGGCAAGGATGCAGTATGTCTCCACTACTCTTCTACACCGCCGTTTGTGAAAATTGCAACAGCAAGAAGGAAACGTATGAATCCAATGAATTTAATACCACAGGTTAGGTACATGACAAGTAACAAATGTTAACTTTTGAAATCTATACATGACCTTTGAACCCTAATATTCAGTTTTTGGGTGGCCTCCATGCGCTGAATTAGAGCTGCTATACGCCGTGCCATTGAATCAGAAAGGTTCTGAATAAGTTCCTGCGGGATTGCGCTCCATGCAGTTTGTATTTGAACCCACAAATCCGTAACACTGGTTACTGGAGGACCGTAACGCAATATATACTAGACACGTTCGATGAGCGACATTTCAGGCGAACGTGCAGGCCAGGGAAGCAATGCTACCCGTCGCTCTTCGAAGAAGGCTTGTACGTTCCTCGCAACATGTGGTCGGGCATTGTCCTGTTGAACTGTAGCCTGTGGAGATGCCTGAAGCAGGGGGAGTACCTCAGGCTCTACAACCACCGTTAGGTACCGGTAGCTGTTCAAAATGCCCTCAATTCGTAGGAGGCGAGATCAGTTGTTGTAACCAAAGGCGCCCCAAACCATCACACTGGTGTTTGTCCACTATGCCGCTCAACAATGCAGCCCTCTAAGTTGCGCTTACCACGGTACTGCTGGAAACGTATGCGGCCATCACTGTAGGACACGTTGAAGCGAGACTCGTCCGAAAAGACTACAGTTTGCCACTCAGCACCCCAGTGACGGTGTTCTGGACAATAGAAGGCGACGTAATGACATGCATGCAACCAATCCAACCTGCAGCAGATGGCGACGAACCGTTGATGCTGCGGACAGGTTCACACCTGTTGCAGTGCTCCAGCGTCGAACCAACACTGTAGATGAAGCTGTACGGTTCGTTATGGCCATGCGGACAAGATGACGGTCATCCGGTGCTGTGGTCCTGTTAAGTGGTCCAGTACTCGCTCTTCGCTGCGTAAGACCTTCATCTATCCACTGCTTCCACACATGCATCACTGTCTTAGCAGCATGCCCTGTACGAGCCGAAATCTCACGGTGACAAACCGCTTCCTGGAGACCGATTATTTTGCCCCGTTCGAACTCACTCACATGCCGATATGGCTCCCTTTGACGTCGACGAGGCATACTGGCACTCGCTTTATTGTTTACACCTTATTTGGCAGCTCTTCACTGACTACACTGATCACAACATTGACCTTGTCGGACCGACACGAGAGGGCTCTGCTCGCCTTACGTGTACCCCATCTCTCTGCAAATCTAATTACCTATTGCTTGCATACTCTTGTACACTTCCACCAAGTTTGGAGTTATTCGGGAAATTCTTTCTTGGTGTTGCGAAACTGCTAGACAATGTATTAATAGGATATCTTTCTCTTCAAACAATTTTAATAAAATAGACTATGCATTAACTTTAATATTCGCGTAAGACCCGATTATTATATCCAATTCAGAATAAAGTCTTCAAAAGTCAATTTATACATTGAATAAAATAGCAAAAGTTGGCCCCAATTCTTGGTCGGTAGAGCTGCCTACTGTGTGAGGAATCCCGGTTTCGATTCGCGGCTAGGGGGTGGGAGTTTTTCCCTAGCCAAGATTATCTCCTATGCTCCCCAGAGTCTGGAAGTAGTAATGAGAGTGTGAATAGTGTGTGATCCAATGTATAAAACCAAAGAAAAATTTGGAAATATGACAACGGATACGATTTAATACCATTGCACTGAGCGAGGTGGCGCCGCGGTAACCTGCGACTCTCATTCGTAAGGTTCCGGGTTCGATTCCCGGCGGCCCCCGCTCTTAGGTTTTTCGTGGTTTCCGCGGGTTGGTATGCAAATGTTAGGGTGGTTCATCTTCTACCATGACTATCTCGGCCGTTATTACCTGTACCCATATCTTCCTAGTCATCTGTTTCAGTTATGGGACCAGGCGACGATGTTCGGCGGTTCGTGTCTAGGTGTGCGCTTTGTAGAGGTTTCTTCCTGACTTCGTCCAGGGGACCCCTCGGAGGCCTGGGCCGATGGAAGTGTTAAATCTGGAAACATTAGGGTCTCCGTCTGTGATTACACCTGTCAAAATCCGGATCTGGTAGCCCTTCGGGTATCTCCCTCAACCCTCCCTACCAGAGGCACGGTAGAAGTACCGGATGTACTGCTTGCGCTGCCCTGCCCCGATTTCGGGGGTGGCGGCTTTACGCTCGTCATACTTTTCTTCGTCATATTGCCGATAAGCAATACGTTTCAAAGGTAAATCCGCCGGCATGACCATTGCAGTTAAAGGCGGGATATAAGTGAAACAATAAAACAGAATAGCAAAAGAGTGTAACATGAGAATCTTCCTAAGTAAAATAAAAGGAGGTGTTAAAAGGAAAATAACGTATAAGTTTAAGAATTGTTATAGAAGATAAGATTGTGGAACAGGTGGTATAATCTAAAATGTAGGATGCAATTTATCATATAAGAATCATATAAAACAACGGAAATATTTTAATTATTCTAATGGCAATATAAAAAGTATTTTGAAAAGCAATGCAAGGAACGCCACAATGTTAATATTTTATAAAGTAATGTCAGTGACAAAATTAATATATGGGAGTAATGCATGGATTATGACAGATAAAAGCAAAAGAGACTCGAAGTAAATGAGGTGAAGCTTTTAACAGAACTGGCAGGATATAATAGAATTATCATAAAAGAAATGAATATATAAGAAAACAATTAGATATAATCTGAATGAAAAGATTAAAGAATATAAAGCTAAGTGTGTGTCATCTTCAAAGAATGAATATAGAGAGATTACCAATTCATTTTAAGAATTATAAACCATTACGGAAACTAAATATTTGTAGATCAAATAAACGCTGGCACGAACAGGATATGTATTGGGTTGTGTCATAAGTTCCATCGTTTTGCTCGCAAGTTCCATCTATAGCGCCTGAAAACCCTGAACCCTCTGTACACCCGAGTTATCCTAGTTGCCTAACCGCACCCACGACTTAGAGAACAACAAACAGACTCACTATTAGATATATCAGTGTGTATTTGAGACTGACGTTGGATAGAACGCGTGAAAGTAAAAAGGAACATTTCCGACATCTTATGCTGTTTTACTATCGTAAGGGTAAAACCGCTTCACAATGCCGTTAGAAAATTTGTGCTGTCTACGGGGAAGATGCAGTAACGAAGCGAGCATGTCAAAAGTGGTTTAGTTGAATTCGAGCTGTGAATTTCTCCCTAACAGACAAACCTCGGTCTGGCCGGCCAATGGTTACGAACGGGGAACGAATTCATGAAACGATAGTCAACAATCCACGAATTACAACCCGGGGTTGGCATTGGAGCTCAATTTAGCTCGTGCTATGTAGCCGGGAACTTGGCATTATATTGTCGACAATAATGGTGCATACTGCAGAAAATATACAGTTTGTTTACAAAACATCTGCCGTAGTTATTTATCTTTTGAACGACCTTGTGTTTAAAGTTTGTAAATGGAAAGTTTGGCAACTATGCTGTCGTAGCTGTGCTGCGGTGTGTTCCCAGGCGCTCTTAGTGATTGGAACATAACGAAAACGAAGGAACTAAGGAGACAACCATATAGATGCTACAGACAGAAATGTATACTGCATGAAGAAAGAAAGAAGAAGAAAAGAAGTCTGCTGTATTAATTCATACGACCTTTTCCAATCAGTATTGTTAAGTTTTACAATAGTTCTACAAACTATTCTTAAGGAAGTTTATTCTTCTATATACTTCATAATAATCGAGATAAACATTTGCAGAAATATTTTCTTAACACTACGTTGTAGGTACAAGGGGAATATGGGATTGATAGTGAAATGTATTAAAGCGAGTGGCTGCACGCTGATCTTGAAATTCCATACTCTTCCCATGACATCGCGAAAAATATCTCGGAAATGGCTGATGCCACAAAGAAGTTATTTGAAGCGCATTGTATGTTTTAAAGGGATATAAATATTTACCTTCTCTACTCGTTACTTACAGTTAGTACAAGAAAATATGCTTTGAAACACTCTGAATCAAAAAAGAACATTTTTAAAGAAAGGACCCTTGTGTGTATATGCATTGGATGTATTGACTACGGAGGGAACTCGGCACTGATCCAGAGTGAATACTGTACCCACGCTCCATGCGGAGCGTTCTCGGGAGGAAGGATGAGGCGAGAGAAACACCGGGTAGCCGAACCAGAAGCGACGGCGCAGCAATGACAGGGTCCCTGGGTTTCATATAGACACACCGCGGCATACGGACAGGCATACTGGGCACCCACACAGAGGTGTCCAATGCCCCTCAACGGGGTTCGGATACCCCGGCACCCAGCCGAAAGCCGAGGAACGGAGAGAGTCACAAACAGCATCCTCTTCCCCTGCCACGCTTCACCGAAACACCATCACCGACACTTAGGACTTTGAAAGAGACCAACGGGATGAAAGATGAATGAAATGAAGAACGGAACGAAATTGAGGGACAGGGAATTCGGGGGATGAAAGAAACTACTGCAGCACTCCGAAAAAAATATGATGTGATACACTCACATGACTTTCTCTACTCTTGTACAAACTATTTTTACAAACTCTTATTCTCCATCTATTTCATATTAATCGAGATACACATTTGCAGAAACGATCCTTTGACATGCAAAGAGAATTACATTTTACACATAGCGACCAGTTCTAAAATATTTGACTATCGCTTAAGGCGTACTATGTACACCTTGTTTTGTGTTTGCAAGAGCAATATAGAAATACAGTAGCTTTAAGCATAGACATATCTCATAATAGCTGGTTGCTATGTGCAGCACCATTCCCTTTCCCACAGGTTAATACTCTTTGCATATCCAAGACAAAAATATGAATTACGAATTCCCATTTGAGCAAATAAGTATTGAAAATTTTAAGGGAATAACAAGCAATATCTCGAAAATGGTTCATTCAACAAACAAATGTATATGACATAAATTGTGTATTTTAACGCAAACTACATTTTTTGTGTAGTACAATTTTGTCTATCCCTTATGGTTTACCAGTTATGAAAAGTCGTTCAGAATGAAGAATACTTCTGGAGACATTCCCAGAAAATTCAAGATATACATTTCATTTGTAATGAAAATATCTTAAACATATGACACTTCAATCAAAATCGTTAAAGCCATTTTTGAGAAAACTAAAATTTTCGAAAAATGTTCCATGTAAAGGGTAATCTGGGGTGGGGGATTTTCTTGAAAACCTTCGTGTCGCATCTCTTGAAGATACTGAACCTAAATATCAAGTTTGGTGTTTATCCGACTGTTCGTTTCTCAGTTATGCTATTCACAGACACACACACACACAGGCATACACACGAAATGTTTCCAAAAATGCTTTTTTTTGGATTCAGGGGGTCTCAAAACATGTATTTCCGGTGAAATCTCGGTATCGAATTTTTGGGTGGAATACAATACTTCCCCTAGTAGAGAAAGTAACAATAGGTGAGAGTATGGTTCGCCGGGGATCGATCCCGAAACCTCCCGAATGCGGACCATAGCCGAAACCGCCTACGCCATCCCGCTCGGCTGTTTGTATGTGTGTGAACAGCATCACTCAAAACGAAAACTCACTTAAATACCACATTTCAAATAGATGAACATATTGCCACGGTGCATTGTTGTTACTACTATTTTGTGTTATTAATGTGTTTTTAGTAATTTAAATATAATTTACAAATCGTGGGACGTAGGGCTGCCATATGATAAGACGAGTGCTAAATCACGAAAGTAGCAGTATCAGGAATTAATTTTAAGCCACTGACCAGCGTTTGGCTGACACACGGAAAGTGTATTCACCTGGGTAGTGATGGTTTGCTTAGCTAGTCAGATTGTGCTTAAAAAAATTCTGAACCTCGTGGTCAGACTCTGAACAAATTCCTACAGAAATCTACGTCTTGAAAATCCACGTGGTCTAAGGTATTTTAAACCAGTGATGCTCACTGGCCACCATGCAGCACCACCCTTCAAGGTAAGACATTCATTTTAACTACCTGTATCTTTCTATCTAGCCTAGTGCCATGTGCTAATAAAGTATACTTTTATAGATATGTGGAGCATTGTGTGATTGTTTAACCGCTCTGGGCATACCTGCACCTTCCCCTGGTATGATATAACACGTAGGAACCGCTAAAGACCTTCTCCCTTCTGGAACCCCCCCCCCCTCCAGCAAGTGAGTGTATCGGGTTTGTGGATTCGAGCCACAAGTTAGCAGTAACATATGAAGGAGACGCACAGGTCCCCGGCCGCATGGTGTAGGAGTCAGGTTTGCGAACCCTAGCTAACCCGTTAGAGTGTCTGTGACCTATGTTGTGGCGCCGGTTTGTTAAGTGTCTCTCCCTCCACTCACTCTTCACCCCCTTATCCCAACCCCTAAAATGCCCTTGACAATATTGCAGAAAATAAAAAGGGAAACGAAACTCCAAAGAAAAAGTAAGAGAAAAAAACAAAGCAGGCTGAGCAAATTATAATAAAAATCTGATGTGTTACACTCACATGACTTTCTCTACTCTTGTACAAACTATTTTTACAAACGCATGTTCCATCTACTTCATGCTAATCGAGATAAACATTTGCAGACTCTATTGCTAATTTTCTTGTAGATGTAAGGGGAATATATATTTACAAGTACAATATGGAAATACAGTAGTCTTTAAGATAAATATTACTCTTAATAGTTGGTTGCTATGTGCAGCACCATTCTCTTTGCCACAGATTTAATACTGTTTGCATGTCCAAGACAAAAAATGAATAACGAATTTACATTTGAGAATATAAGTATTGAAAAATTTAAGGGAATAACAAGTAATATCTCGAAAATGGTTCACTCAACAACAAAAATGTATATGACATAAATTGTGTATTTTAACGCGTTCTATATTTGTTGTTTAGTAAAATTTTGTCTATCTCTTATTGTTTACCAGTTATGCAAAAGTCGTTCACAATGAAGAATACTTTTGAAGACATTCCCAGAAAATTCGAAATATACATTTTATTTGTCATGAAAATATCTTAAACATATAATATTTTAATCAAAATCGTCACAGCCATTTTTGAGAAAATTAAAATTTTCGAACAATTTTCCATGTAAAGGGTAATCTGGGGTGGGGGAATTTTTTTGAAAGCCTTCCTGTCCCATCTCTGGGAGATACTGAACCTAAATACCAAGTTTGGTGTTTATCCGACTGTTCATTTCTGAGTTATGCTGTTCACAGATACACACACGGACATGTTTCCAAAAAAGCTTTTTTTTGGATTCAGGGGGTCTCAAAACAAATATTTCCGGTGAAATCTCGGTATCGAATTTTTGGGTGGAATACAATACTTCCCCTACTTACTATACGTAGTAGAGAAAGTAAAAAGGGAACTTAATAATAAAAGAGAATAAATATTAAATTCTATAAGCAGCAAGTATTCTGAAGAAGGAAAGTACAAGTGTCAGGTAGGTGTCCAGACATGAATTGCTTACATTCATTGATAAAACGAAAATTTTTAGGCCCTGATGCACGAAACAATACGGTGAAATACCAGGCGTCTAAAACCAAGCAAGTGCCCCGAAAACGTAATTAGGCGAGAATAATGCGGCAATTGCAGACGCAAGAAGCATGTACCTTCTAAATTAGTATAACCAATAAAAGTGTGTTAAAATTTATCACGTGGGCCAATAAAATGAAATATAAATCACGTGACTAGATAGAAATTGACGCAGGTAATTCTTTCAGCTTCACGTTTAGGCACAACATGACGCAGCCACGCTCCGTCCTCCAACAATGAAGCAATACCTTTGCTTGTCTTCTCCCAGATGGTTCTTCTTTTGCCACGGCTGCTCCAGCATGAAATATTAACCTCAGGGTATGCGTGGGTGTATACAGAGAAACACACAAACGCTGTCTTGGAACACTTTTATTCACTATTTAAAAGAATACTTTAGGTTTGCCGATCACTATTAAATGCATACGAAGTTACTTTGTCTTTACCAAGACCAAAGAATATTAACTACAGCTAAGCGTTCTACTCTCTAGCATGTTCGCCATCAATGTTCACAACTCGACGAGAACGTCGTCCCGTCCTCGCCAGGCACTCAGGACAGACTGATCTACCCACGCTAATACAAGGAAAACCAACGCCTAAACTTCCCCTCTCTCCCCTCAAACTTAGCGTCATGATGCTTAGAGAGGCCTTCACCAGGCTAAGCGCAGCTGTACTCGGCTGTTTGCCAGGAAAAACTTGCTTCAACGGTATTTACCCTTTCTACCTGAGGCTGGTCCCTAATTAACAAAACTGTGCCTGTCTTGTCTTTCTGTCGCTTTTACAGTCAACAATTTTCACAATGCTTCTCCTTTTTATATTACACTGATTTTAAATAAATTATTACTTATCTTATATCACTATTCTTCTCAGATTATTGTGATAATTATTGTCTTTATAATTCTGGCTTCAAAATCTCGATAAAACTAGAAAGCGTGCGTAAAAAGCAACTTTGTCTACGACAGGAGCTCAGTTTCGAACAAGGATAACATCGACACTTCGGTGATAACGTTGGCAGGACACTTCATACAGAATGAGGTAGTCTTTGTATCTGGCCCCGCGTTAGGGAACCAATTTCCAGTAGTATTTCGCCTATTTGCGGTGGTATGCAGCTATTTGACGGCAGGATTTGTAGGAATGGTCCCGGGTTCGGTACTAGCTCAGGGTTCTTGCATGGATCTTGGATCTCGGGTTAGTGGTGAATACGACTGTTTGTTTTCCTGCTCGTTTATTTCCCGTCACCGTTTTTAACATTTGATCCTGCTATTACTTCGACACACACTCACGCATTTTCTATTTGTTACTTTTCATATCATCGCACCTATCCACCGAAACGTTTCTGACAAACTATCTCCAAGCAACCACTACTGTCAAGTGTGTATTCTAAACTCTCCTACACATTTTCTAAAAAACATCTCCAAGGAGACACCACGGCCAAGTGTGTATTCTAAACTTTTCTGTTTCTGTATTTCAAACGTTCTATATCTCCCCATTCCACTATCTCATGATTTTTAGCTTCTTTTATCGGAGGCCTAAGGCTATCTGGCTTTTGGCGAACATTGACCCTTTTCTACACCTCTGTGTTCTAGCAACCTAACGGGACATTTAACAATAGAGGGAAAAACCACCCGTTCCCGGCCGCTGATGGCACTGTCTCTCTCAACCCTTCGACAACTCTACAGTCACTCGCTTTCCAGTTTTATTTAACACTATCGTTACTGTTATTGATATTTACTCTCCCTATGATTGTAATTGTATTTAACTACTCAAAACGTACTGCTTCAAGAAGGATGGTCAGAGGACTTCGTGTTATAGCGTTTGTCTTGACGTTGTCCGACAACAGAAGTTAGCGTGCAATTTGTAAGACTTAATCGCTGATTAAATTGAATATAGGGGAAAGGTTAGAATATTGGAATCAAAGTTGAAATACCTTGCAGCTTAGAAAATAGAAATAAATTCTATAATTTTTGACGGGGCAAGTGCAGATTGCTTTTATTGTGGAGCAACATAAAGGGGCAATAACGGAATGAACGAGAAGTACTCATTAATTTGCTCTCCATACCTCCTGAGAGAAGAGCCTCTCCTTTCCTGGACATTATCTACCTTGCCGGAGCTAGCCGACAAATATCATCTTTTCCTGTTATAACTATATCACCAAAGCAACCTAACCAAGAATTCCACACCACAAAGGTGAAACTCGAACATTTTCAAGAAAATCTCACTCTAAACTACACTTTACAAGGTGGATTGTTCTAAAAAGTGTCTTTAAAGATTTTTATTAACTCATTTACTAAAGGTATTTACATGATAAATAAAATGTATATCTCCTTTTCTCTAGGAATCGTCTGTAAATTTCTCTTCATTAGAAAATAATTTGAATAATCTTGTATAAGTAGTAAACGTTAAGTGATAGACTAAAACGTACTGCACAAAATGTAGATCTCTCTAAAACACACAGTTTATTCCAAATAACTTTTCTGTACCATAAGCCATTTCCGAGATATCGCTTATTAATAGTTCCAACTGTTCAATACTTTCCAATATTCAGTTTTTCCTCGCGGTTGCATGGAAAGAGTATGGAGTTTTAAGGCCAGCATACAGTGTCCACTTTTAAACATTTGGCTGTCACTGTTTGCTTTGTATCTATAACGAAATGTGTAATGTGTCTATTTCTGTAAAGGTTTATTTAATTAATTTGAAGTGGATAGAAGACTAAACTTTCGTAAGGATAGTTTGTAGTAGCTATATAAAACTAAAGCATAGTGGGTAGGGAAGGTTATGTGAATGTAAAAAAAACGTAATTATTTATATGTGGAGATGAAGAGGAAAAGAGGAAAGAAAAAAAGAGGCTGAATGGAATTTCGTGAGGAGAAAGCCATGATTGAGTACTTTTTATTTTCTCTACTAAATATATTAAGAAGCCGAAGTATTGTATTCCATCCAAATATTCGGTATCGAGATTTCACAGGAAATACATGATTTGAGGTACCCTGAATCTAAATAAAACATTTTTGAAAACATGTCCGTCTATGTGTGTGTCAGTTGTTCTGTCAGCCAGTCTGTGTACAGCATAACTCAGAAACGGATACTCAGATAAATACCAAATTTGGTACTTGAGTTTAGCGTTTTCCAAGGATGCGACAAGAAGATTTTCAAGACTACCCTTTACATAGAACATTTTTCGAACATTTTGATTTTCTCTAACGATTTTGATTGAAATATCGTATGTTTAAGATATTTTCATGAAAAATGAAATGTATAACTTGAATTTTCTGGGAATATCCCCAAAAGCTATCTTCATTCTGAATGACTTTCACAAAACTGGTAAACCGTAAGACATAGACAAAAGTTTACTACACAAGAATGTAGATCTCGTTAAAACACACAATTTATGTCATATACATTTGTTTTGTGGAGTGAACCATTTGCGAGATATTCCGTGTTATTTGTTTGAACTTTCCAATGCTTATACTTTTTCTCAAATGGGAATTCATTATTCGTTTTTTATGTCTTGAGCGTGGAAAGAAAATGGAACGCTTCACATAGCAACCAGCTCTTAAAAGATTTGAGAATAATCGTTTGTAAAAATAGTTTTACAAGACAAGAGAAAGTCATATGAGTGCAGCACATCCGATGGTTTAATATTGTGGCTGGATTTTGGAAACACATTAAACGAACCAGAGCACTCGTTTACTGATTAACCCCGACTCAATGATTCAGTTGTTCTCATGCAGCTTTGTGTAAAAGTTGCTACTTGTGAACTAGGCTTTTCGCCTTATACTAGCTGACCCGCTCAGCAACTGAATGAAGTACAGGAAGTGAGGTGCCCGAAAGGGGAGGCTTCTGTAAAGAGCATTATTTTGTCATTTGTTCATATTTTAGAATTAAATTTGCTGCAGATATGCTTGGAAACAATAGAGCCTATCTTTGATGCTCGCCGAACTTGAGCGAAGAGCGATTCGATAATTGTGAAGCTTCTGAATAATCCAGAAAGTGCCTCCTCTGTTCCCCATTGTTTTATAATTCCACAGATAGTAAACCTTGTTTCATCTACATCAGCCGGCAGCTTCCGTACAGCTAAACGGAACATGTATAAATAACTAGAAAACGAAATGGAAAATAGAGTGCTCGAGGGGCGAATGAAAATATCGGGTGTTTCATAATGTTTGCTCCTTATCAGCAATAATTTCTAAAATATTAGTGATACAGAAATACCTAAACAGCAGCGCTGACGTATTTTCTCAGACATAGACATAGGTTATACAACGAGGGGAACACCTGGAACACTGTGACCTACATAGACCTATTGTGGCTAACACCGCTACCAGTGCCTACAGGTCGCAGGCTCGAAGACTGTCTCACTACTGGAGGTACCCAGAGAGGGCGATGAAAAACCCGTAGATCAAACAATCCCCTTGTGTCCACGGGGAGCACACTTTCCTCAGTGCAAGAATCCGCGACATCTACCCGGACCGCCATACGTCACAAAACCTAGAAGCTCATCTAAAGGTGAGAAGGAAACTAAATGAAAGAAAAATTATGAAAAAAATCTGATCTGCAGCATATCACATCACTTTCTCTACTCTTGTACAAACCATTTTTATAAACGCTTATTCTCCATCTACTTCAAGTTAATCGAGATGTTAACCTTATTGCTAATTTTCTTGTAGGTGCAAGGGGAATTGATAGGTTTTAAGCGATAGTAAAATATTTTAAGAGCTGGTTGCTATGTGGAGTATACCATTTCTTTGCATATCCAGGACATAAAAATATTAAGGCGTACTGTGTTCCCCTTGTTTTGTATTTGCAAGGGCAATATAGAAATACACCAGCCTTTAAGCATGGACATATCTCTTAATAGCTGGTTGCTAGGTGTAGCACCATTCTCTTTGCCACAGATTAATACTTTTTTGCATATCCAAGACAAAAAAAATGAATAACAAATTCCCATTTGAGAAAAAGTATAAGTATTGGAAAATTTAAGAGAATAACAAGCAATATCTCGAAAATGGTTCACTCAAGAAAAAAAGGTATATGACATAAATTGTGTGTTTTAACGCGACCTACATTTTTGGATAGTAAAATTTTGTCTATCTCTTATGGTTTAACAGTTATGCAAAAGTCGTTCTCAATGAACAATACTTTTGGAGACTTTCCCAGAAAGTTCAAGATATACAATTCATTGGCCATAAAAATATCATAAACTTATGGTATTTTATTCAAAATTGTTAGAGCCATTTTTGGGAAAATTAAAATTTTCCAAAAGTGTTCCATGTAAACGGTAATCTTGGTTGGGGGATTTTCTTGTAAACCTTCGTGTCGCATGTCTGGAAGATTCTGAATCCAAATACCAAGTTTGGTGTTTCTGAGTTATGCTGTTTACAGACAGACAGACACACACAGGGACATGTTTCCTAAAATAGTTTTGTCAAATAGTTTTTATTTTTTCAAACATTTTCAAGATATTCGTTGCTATTGCTTAGAGGTTACCATTACTTTATCATACATTTTTACTTCCTCTAGTATGTATAGTAAGTAGGGGAAGTATTGTATTCCATCCAAACATTAGATACCGAGATTTCACCGGAAATATATGTTTTGAGACACCCTGAATCCAAAAAACAAACATTTTTGGAAATATATCCGTGTGTGTGTCTTGTGTATGTGTCTGTCTGTCTACCTGTGAACAGCATGAAACGAACAGTCGGATAAACACCAAACTTGGTATTTAGGTTCAGTATTTTCCAGAGATGCGACACGAAAGTTTTAAAGAAAATCTCTTCTCTTCTTTAATTTTCTCAAAAATGCTCTATTCTTCATTGTGAACGACTTTGGCATAACTGGTAAACCTTAAGAGATAGAAAAAGTTTTACTACATAAACAATGTAGATTGCGTTAAAATACACAATTTATGTCATACTTTTTTTTTGTTGAGTGCACCATTTTCGAGATATTGCTTGTTATTCCCTTAAATTTTCCAGTACTTATGC
The DNA here is from genome assembly GCA_030765065.1 of Deroplatys truncata. Taxonomy (NCBI): domain Eukaryota; kingdom Metazoa; phylum Arthropoda; class Insecta; order Mantodea; family Mantidae; genus Deroplatys; species Deroplatys truncata. The sequence goes on from CM060976.1 coordinate 240,529,930, forward strand.
TTTTTCTCAAATGGAAATTCGTTATTCATTTTTTTTGTTCTGGTAATGCAAAGAGAATGGAATACTCCACATAGCAACCAGGTCTTAAAATATTTGACTATCGCTTAAAGCCTAGCAATTCCCCTTGCATCTACAAGAATATTAGCAATAAGATTAACATCTCGATTAACATGAAGCATATGGAGAATAAGCGTTTGTAAAAATAGCTTGTACAAGAGTAGAGAAAGTCATGTGAGTGTAGCACATCAGATTTTTAATAATTTGACTATCGCTTCAAGTCTCTGTATCCGCGTCTGCCTAAAAGGAAATATGCATCTGCCTCACGTTGGAGCGATGCTGAGTTCAAATCTCCGTTAAGTTGGGTTATCTGGATAAGGTCTTTCTTCGGAACTTTTCGTTATCCCGAGAAGACAAATGTCAGGAAACTATAAGCTCTAGGTATCCCGGGCAACGTTTAGCCATTTCGGTCAACCACTGTCTGGTATGGCCTACCTGGTTAAATAACAACAAAAAATCTGATGAAAATTTCTTGTAGATGGAAGGGGAATTGGTAGGCTTTAAGCGATAGTCAAATATTATAAGAACTGGTTGCTATGTGGAGTATTGCATTCTCTTTGTATTACCAGGACAGAAAAATGAATAACGAATTCCCATTTGAGAAAAATTATAAATATTGGAAAATTTAAGGGAATAACATTCAATATCTCGAAAATGGTTCACTCAACAAAAAAATGTATATGATATATATTGTGTATTTTAACGCGATCTACATTGTTTATGTTGAAAAATTTTGTCTATCTCTTATGGTTTATCAGTAATGAACAAGTCGTTTACATTGAAGAATACTTTTGAAGACATTCCCAGAAAATTCAAGATATGCATTTATTTGTCATGAAAATATCTTAAACATATGATATTTTAATCAAAATCGTAAGAGCCATTTTTGAAAAATGTTCCATGTAAAGGGTAATCTGGGGTGGGGGGGATTTGCTTGAAAACTTTCGTGTCGCATCTCTGGAAGATACTAAACCTAAATACCAAGTTTGTTTATCCGACTGTTCATTTCTAAGTTATGCTGTTCACACACAGACACACTCACAGACATGTTTCCAAAAATGCTTTTTTTGGATTCAGGGGCTCTCTAAACAAATATTTCCGGTGAAATCTCGGTATCGAATTTTTAGGTGGAATACAATACTTGCCCTACTTACTATACGTAATAGTGAAAGTAAAAAACGAAATGTGTAACGGAACTATTTATATAAACATCTAAGTCAATTATTATGGGAAGAAACATAAAGATTAATAATAATAATAATAATAATAATAATAATAATAATAATAATAGGTAGAGAAAGTCATGGTAATATAACACGACAGATTATTTTATATAAACAACAAAAAAGTGAATTTTCTGGAAATGTTAACCAAATTTCTCCTTCAAATCGAACGCGGGTAGAAATTACTGGTGTTATCCATCTTACTTTCACTACCACGTACATGGAAGGCAGAGAAAGTATTACATTCCACCCAAAAATTCTATATGGAGATTTCACGGAAACTACATGTTTTGAGGAGCCCTGAATCCAAAAAATATAATTTTAAGTAAAAAAATTCGTTAGTATCTTCCAAAAATGCAAGCAAAAATTTTCAAGAAAATCAGCCCACTCCAACTACCCTTTATATGGAACATTTGTCAAAATGTTTTATTTTCTCAAAATTAGCACTAATGGTTATGAATAAAATACCACATATTAAAGACATTTACAGGACAAATAAAACTATATATAACATTTTCCTTGTGAAGTCTTCTTTATTCGGAACAAATTATACACACTCATGTATAAATGGTAAATTTTAAGTGATAGACAAAAACGTATTGCACAAAAAATATAGATCACTTTGAATCATACTATTAATTTCAAATAACTTTTTTGACATAAGCTATTTCCGATGTATCTTATTAATGGTTCGACTTGTTCAATACATGGCATTCTTTTAAAGTCCTGTTGACATTCAGTTGTTTTTCACGATTGCATGGAAAGTGTATGAAATTTGTTGAGGCCAGCATATAGCTTCCAGTTATAAAACATTTGACTGTTGCTATTCCCTTTGTACCTATAAGGAAATAGATAATGTAGCTTTTTCTGCAAAGATTTATCTCGATTAAAATTAAGCATATAAAAATAGACGATTCTAAAAATAGTTTGTATACCCAACAATAAGCGATAGAGGACAGAAGAAGTCGTGTGTATCTAAGTCATCAGATTTTTTTAAGGCTGTAGGACATTAATTGTGTGAATATTATCTGTGAAATACATTATAATAAGTGTACCTTGAGTTCCTGAAGTTCGCAAACTCAGAATATCTACAACAGTTTCCCATGATACTTCAGGCAGTTGAACGTCCCACCACTGACACCGATAAAACATTGCTCGATTCATGCCATGGCCCAATCTCTCTCAAGCCAAACGTCACCGCAGCTGCGAAGGAGCGTACATCCTGCTCTTCCATTTATCGTGGTTTCCTTGTTGCTTTTTTTCCTTTTTCCCACCCGCTCCCCACAGCGCTTTTAATGCAGCAAGCGAACCAACCCTCTTGGCCAATGTGTTTTCCACTCTCTATTTACCCTGATGTTTATCATAGACACAGGAGACATTGGTGCTTTTAGATATTTACTCTTCAGCGCTATTAAAAGTCACATTAATTGTCAAAATCATTTCGTAGCTATTATTGAACAGTTTGTAGCGGGAAATGGTTGGTCGATTCATGCAGCGTGCTGTTGTAGTGTTCTTCTTCCTCGGCTAGTGATGCTCGTCGGCAATTGAGTACTCCATTCCTACCTAATTGCTAAGTTACTTTAATGTCAGGATCTAGTGGGTGAGGCAAGTTAAAAATCACTGCAAGTTTTCCCTTTATAACTGAGTTTATTTCCTTGTTCAAATAGATATGGGCGGCTAGTTTTTCCCATTTACTTTATCCCACCACTTGAATATTTATCAGGAGCCTATCTATCTTCACACGCATCCCCACCCTTATATGCACCCACGTGCATCTGTAGCACGTTGCTTCGGCGTGACTTTTTGTTGCGCTGAACTGGTAATAAGTAAGAGTGCCCCCTCGGCAAAATCTGGTCTTATATAGGGCGGCTTACCCACGCTGTCCTCTACGTTTGAAAATGTAACGATGCTTCCTATTGGCCCTCAGGCCGCGTTACCCAAGCATGTATGAAAATTTGAGGTTTGAGAACCTTGCGCTTCAGCGCCATCATGTAGCGTCGTACTACTCTGTGCCAGGCACGGTCGGTATGAGTTCCAGGAATTCCCATTCAAGTAGCTAGCGCGCCCGTTGCTTACAAATAGCTCTGTACAAAGTAACATGTTGAATGTTTTAACATTCAGTGAATTAAATTATTGCTATACAATTCTTACGTATATGGTTCCCCTTTCATATGTTCAATGTATAATATGTATGATATATCCCCTTTCAAGGTAGTGAAGATTTTAAACGTGTCCCTAAACTAGCAAAACAAATTCTGATGTGTTACACTAGCATGACTTTCTCTACTCCTGACAAACTATTTTTACCAACGCTTATTTTCCATATGCTTCATGTTAGTCGAGATGTTAATCTTATTACTAATTTTCTTGTAGGTGCAAGGGGAATATGATAGGCTTTAAGCGATAGTCAAATATTTTAAGCGCTGGTTGCTATGTGGAGTTTTCCATTCTCTTTGCATGTCCAGGACATAAAAGAGCAATAAAAAATACCAATTTGAGAAAAAAAAATAAGTATTGGAAAATCCAATGGTTCCCTCAACAACAACAACAAAATGTATAGGACAAACATTGTGTGTTTTAACAAGATATACATTTTTTGTGTTAAAAATGTTGCGTATTTCTTACGGTTTACCAGTTATGAAAAATCCATTCAGAAAGAAGAGGACTTTTGGAGACATTTTCACAAAATTCAAGACATACATTTTATTTGTCATGAAACTATCTTATTTATATATATATATATATATATATATATATGATATTTTAATTAAAATCGTTAGAACCATTTTTGAACAAATGGATTTTTTTAAATCTTCTATCTAAAGGGTAGTCTGGGGTGGGAGGATTTTCTTGAAAATCTTCGTGCCGCATCTTTGAGAGATTCTGAATCTAAATACCAAATGGTTCAAATTTGGTATTTATCCATGTTTTCGTTTTTAAGTTCCAGCTGTACACAGACACAAACACAGACGTTTTCTAAAAATGCTTTTTTTGGATACAGGAGGTACCAAAACATGTATTTCCGGTGTAATCTTTGTTGAAATGCAGTACTTCCCGTACTTACTATACGTAGTAGAGAATGTAAAAAGGGTTAAATAAAGCTTATGTAGAGGAAAGGAACAGCACGCGCATTCCATCTAAAATTTTGATATTGAAATTTCAGCAGAAATGCATATTCCAAGACTCCCCGAATACAAATTATTTCTACGAAACTTTATTTTTCTATCTACTTCCTTTTAATAAAAATAGATTTTTTCTGAAAATAGTTGCAATACACATTTCGTATGGTTACAAAACGTCTAATGATAGTCATATGTTTTAGATTTGGACGCTATACGCTGGTCTTAAAATTCCAAACTCTTTCCATGATATCGCGAAAAAGAGCTGAACATCGACAAAACTTGAAAAGAATGACAAGAATTGAGCAATTCGAACCATTAATAATGGAAATATCAGATGCTACAAAAAGCTTATCTGAAATAAATTGTATGCTTTAAAGATACAAGATAATTATATTCTTGTGTAGCGCCTTTTCGCCAATCCCGAACGTTTACCAGTTATACAAGACTATATAAATTTCCTTCCAAACGAAGAGGATTTCAGAAGCTATTTCTAGAAAACTTAAGATATTCATTTTATTCGTCATGTGATTGTCTTTAATACATGGTATTTTAATCAAAATAATTGCAGCCATTCTTCATAAAATCAAACAATTCGAAAAGTGTTCCATGTAAAGGAAAGTTTGTGTTGGCGAGATTTTCTTGAACATCTTTGAAAGCTAATGAATTTAAATACCAAACTTAGCTTTTGTCTGACTTTTCGTTTTTGAGTTATACGACTAACACACACCCACACTGACCTACATGGACTTTTTCTAAATATTATTTCTTTTGGATTCAGGGAGCCTGAAAACGTGTATTTCCGGTCAAACCTTTATATCAATTTTTTTACTTTCTCTACTACGTATAGTAATTAGGGGAAGTATTGTATTCCACCCAAAAATTCGATACCAGGATTTCACCGGAAATATATGTTCTGAGACGCCCTGAATCCAAGAAAAGTATTTTTGGAAACATGTCCGTGTGTGTGTCTGTGTGTGTGTGTGTCTGTCTGTGAAAAGCATAACTCAGAAACGAACAGTCGGATAAACACCAAACTTAGTATTTAGGTTCAGTATCTTCCAGAGATACGACACGAAGGTTTTCAAGAAAATCCCCCCACCCCCGACTACCCTTTGCATGGAACATTTTTCGAAAATTTTAATTTTCACAAAAATAGCTCTAACGATTTTGATTAAAATATCATATGTTTAAGATATTGCCATGAGAAATGAAACATATATCTCGAATTTTCTGGGAATGTCTCCAAAAATGTTCTTCATTGTGAACGACTTTTGCATAACTGGTAAACTATAAGAGATAGACGAAATTTTACTACACAAAAATGTAGATCACGTTAAAATACACAATTTATGACATATACATTTTTGTTGTTGAGTGAACCATTTTCGAGATATTGCTTGTTATTCTCTTAAATTTTCCAATACTTATTTTCTCAAATGGGAATTCGTTATTCATTTTTTTGTCTTGGATATGCAAAGAGTATTAATCAGTGGCAAAGGGAATGGTGCTGCACCTAGCAACCAGCTATTAAGAGATATGTATGTGCTTAAAGGCTACTGTATTTCCAAATTGACCTTGTAAATACATATTCCCCTTACATCTACAAGAAAATTAGCAATAAGATGGAGTCTGCAAATGTTTATCTCGATTAACATGAAGTAGATGGAGAATAAGCGTTTGTAAATACAGTTTGTACAAGAGTAGAGAAAGTCATGTGAGTGTAACACATCAGATTTTTAGTGGAATGCAATACCTTCGCTACCTATTGGGTACGTGGTAGGGCAAGCAAAAGAAATTGTCTCTTTTGCGTCTGGGAGGATCTCAACTCAAAAACAGAAATGTCTGATAAATACCAAACTTGAACTTTAGTTCAGCATCTTCGAAAGTTTCAGTACGGAGGTATTTGAGAAAATTCGCATTCCAAATATTAAATATAATCTACAGAGTGAGCCAAAAGACTCCGAACCGCCTGCGCGGTGTTTTTCCTGTCCGCGTCCTCGGCGCTCTTTGCCGTCTGCCGCTATCATAGAATGGCGCGGATGAAACCATACAACGTTTTTAAAACTGCTTTTAAAGGCTTTACTTACCAACTTTACGAAAGGAGATGCTGAAACTGGCCACCGTCGTTTTCCATACATTTTTGGCACCTCTTTAGGAAACTATCCATTTTGGAATTTTTTTTTGGGGGGGTGGAATTTTCCAAACGATAACCGATGTCGTCTAATGTTTCTTCCGTAAGAACTTCCCCTGCTTACTATACGTTGCAGAGAAACTAAAAAGGAATAACAACTTCCCATTTGAAAAAAGTATAAGCATTGGAAAACTCAAATAAGAAATATCTCGGAAATTATCAACTACACAAAAAGAATGTATTTGACATGCTTGCTTTAACGAGATATACATTCTTTTTTGTAGTAAGATTTTTTCTGGCTCTTACGGTTTGCCACTCATGCCAAATTTATTCAGAATGAAGGCGACTTAGAGGCTATTGCCAGAAAATCCAAGATAAACATTTCATTTGTCAGTAAAACATCTGAAACATATGGTATTTTAATTAAAATCGTTAGAGGCATCTTTGAATATATAAATATTTTCGAGAAATTTTAATTCCAAAGAGTTGCTTGGGTTTGCGTTGGAGGATTTTCTTGAATATCTTGTGTCGCATTCTTGGAGGATACTGCATTTAAATACTAAGTTTGGTATGAAACTTTTAGCGACCCAAACAGAGAAACACACATACCTTTTAAAAATTATATTTTTGGGGGTTCGGGAGCCTCAAATCATGTAGGCATTTCCGGTGAAACTTTGAACATTGAATTTTTAAGCGGAATACAATACTTTTCTGTTTACTACACAGTAGAGAAAGTAACTATAACTACCATGTTTAAACATTTTTGTTATTACTTTCTGTACTACGTATAGTAGGTAGGGGAAGTATTGTATTCCGCCCAAAAATTCGATCCTTGGATTCCACCGGAAATATATGTTTTGAGGTTCCCTGAGCACAGAAAAGGATTTTTAGTTAAAGGTCTGTGTGTGTGTGTGTCTGCCTTTGTGTGTGTGTGTGTGTGTGTGTGTGTGTGTGTGTGTGAACAGCATAACTCAAAAACGAACAGTCGGATAAATACCAAACTTTATATTTAGGTTCAGTATCTTTCAAATATGCGACACGTATATTTTATACATTATATATTTACAATAATGAAATGCATATTTTCAATTTTCTGGAAATGTCCCCAAAAGTCCTATGCATTCTGAATGAATTTTGCATAACCAGTAAACCGTAAGAAATGGACAAAATTGTACTCCACTAAAAACTAGACCTTGTTAAATCAACCTTTATATACTTTATTTTTCTGGAGTGAATCATTTCCGAGATAATCCTTGTTATTTGTTTGAATTTTGCAATACATACAGCAACTTTTTCTCAAATGGGAATTCGTCATTCGTTTTCTATATCCTGGACATAGAAACCGAATGGAATGCTCCACATAGCAACCAGCTCTTGAAAGGTTTGATTATCGCATAAAGCCTATCATATTCCCCTTGCACCTACAAAATATTAACAATAAGATAATTTCTGCGAATATTTATCTCGATTAAAATGAAGTAGATAGATAATAGGGGTTTGTAAAAATAATTTACAAAACAGGAGAAAATGTCATATTGTAGCGTACGTGTGTGCATTGTCGCGTCGGACACATTATTGCTGTGTAGACTGACATTGTTGAACTAATTATTTCGTTTGTGAGTTGAATTCTTGTCCGACGCGGCATTTTCTCCCCACCTTCCTAGTCAGGGCGGATGAAGGGAAGTTGCGTCACCAGCCTCTTTGTCTGATAGCGTGGCGTCACGAGTTGCGATTGGGTTTTTGAGAGTGTGTGGTTGTATGTAGCATGCGTGGTCCGTGTGAGTGTGGGGCATCTCCTCCAATGTTTGTCTGTAACCTTTTGGAAATTATGTAGCTGCACCAAGGTAACTTTATAATAAACCGGAGTTAAATGTGAAGTTCTATGTAATACTTATAACTATCACACGCCCACTTTAGACATATGCAGCAAGTACCTGGTATCTCTCTATGCCTCTGTAGCTACGCTCCCCAATGTTTATGCCGGGGTAACTAAATTTAATATTTTAGCTGCAAAATCGTTAGCCTCATCCCGGTGTATATTTATATGAAAGCAACACATCAGAAAGCAACACAGCTGGGTTATTACTTTCTCTACCACGTATAATAAGTAGGGGAAGTATTGTATTCCACCTACAAATTTGATACCGAGATTTCACCGGAAATATATGCTTTGAGACCCTCTGAATCCAAAAAAGCATTTTTGGAAACATGTGTGTGTCTGTATGTCTGTGAATAGTATAACTCCGAAACGAACAGTCGGATAAACACCAAACTTGTTATTTAGGTTCAGTATCTTCCAGAGATGCGACACGAAGATTTTCAAGAAAATCCCTTCACCTCAGATTGCCCTTTACATGAAACATTTTTCGAAATTTTTAATTTTCTCAGAAATGGCTCTAACGATTTTTATTAAAATATCATAGCTTTAAGATATTTTAATGACATATGAAACGTATATCTCGAATTTTCGGGGAATGTCTCCAAAAGTATTCTTCATTGTGAACGACTTTTGCATAACTGGTAAACCATAAGAGATAGACAAACTTTTACTGCACAAAAAATGTAGATCGCGTTAAAATACACAATTTATGTCATATACATTTTTTGTTGAGTGAACCATTTTCGAGATATTGCTTGTTATTCCCTTAAATAACAAATTAGCAATAAGATTAACATCTCGATTAACGTGAAGCATATGAGGAATAAGCGTTTGTAAAAATAGTTTGTACAAGAGTAGAGAAAGTCATGTGAGTGTAACACATCAGATTTTTTCAGAATTCTTACGAATTTTCAGAGGTTATATCTCCTTAAATCTGGATGCTGTCGTTTTATGACTGAAATAATGCAGTAACTGTTATACTATTATGAGTATCAATTCACAATTAAAATAAATTTTTAAGACGTCTAGAATTCTTGAAAGACAAATCGAGGCCATTAGATGCTCCTAGAGCAAAGAGAAATCACTTTCTATTATTCAGAAGCAGTTTTCTCACGAGCAGAAATCAATAGATTTCTTACACAACAGAACAAATCAAGACATTATACAAGAAATATTGTTGGCATAGGTTGAAGTTTATGAGATACATAACCCAGATCACGGTATAACTAAAAGCAAAGCTGGACCGGAGAAAATGAAGAAAAATGAACGGATTCCGTCTCATCATCAAGCAAATCCTCGGGAACAGAATGTGTTTTATACGTGACGATGTGACGAGGAGACGGAACCCCTTTCAGCTAAATTGTGACCATCCATCTTGATTTAAAATAAAATTTAGATAGCAAAGAATATAAAAAACAAGATATATAGACCAGGATCAAGTCTTCTGCATTGGGTTTTTGTCACGCACGTTCCTCCTCACGCAGTGGCTTTCCCTTCTTTATTTTACTTTCTTGCTCCTCTCTTCCATTGATACGGATGACGTCGAGTAGATAGCAATTTGTATTGGTGCAGTGGCGGCTCATTAGGAAACAGCACCTCTGAAGTTTACCTAAAGTAAGGAAGTATTTTTACTTTCATTACAATCTAAGAGTAGGTTGTAGGAGATTTTTATTAGCTCCACGTATGGACGCCAATTTGAGAAGATGGTTTTTTACGTTATTTGCACCACGCTTTGGGCGTCAATTTGAGGTAGTTTGTATTGAAAGAGTTGTACTATATTTCAACTGTTGGGGAGCCGAACATGAAGTAGTTGCAACCGCACGTTTGGTAAACATTTTCCGGTGCACTTTGCCCCAAGTTTAAAAAAATATTATTAACTTTCTAATATGACTGTTTCTTTAAATATTATATTTATGTTTGCCTCGGCTGCGTCAGTACTTTCGTTAGAGACACGTTTCTCTTTGTAGGGTTGTGGTGCGACAAGAATGTAGGCTTACACAGATTATAATTTTACTTCACTGCTTGTATTAATGCTTGACTCGATTTAAATAACACTTCACTGATATAGAGCTGTGAGATTCTTTTATGAATTACTTGCACTTTTTTAACACGTAAACTATTTTCGCCTCACATGAATTCGTATTATACTTCTCGAGGATGTGTCTCGCATCCGATTACAAACACTGTCTGCAGGCAACTGTACTCTAAATTTATAAAATTCTCTCCTTTTCAGTTTTTGATTGGCTAATCCTACTTCATTACCATACTTTTATTCAACTAAAGCTTTTTCTGGTTGTTGATTGGCTATTTTACAAACTGTCACTAAAATTACATTATTGCTTCCAAGAATCAGAAGTAGTATTGTTAAACTCTCAAACTCATTATTGCCTCAAGATTACCTCATTGTTACCTCATTGTTGGCAACGTTTAGCCTATTATTCTCACAGCTCCTACATTATTAAACTTGGATACAATAATATAAACATTTACAATGACTGTAGTATACACTTTTATGTATAGTTACATACACATTGCTTTAAGGCAGGCTGCTATAGAATTATATATTATATAATTAGACTGAAATCATTTAAGTGTTAAAAATACTGCCTCAAGATAGAAGAAGTTCTGTATTCCACCCCAAAAATACAATCTGTATATTTCAGTGCAAATACATGCTTCAAAGTACCACGAATCCAAAAAATAAATATTTTAAGAAAACAGTGGACTCGAGTGCACGCGTTGATGTGTATGTCTGCGTACAGCATAACTCAAAAATCTGAATGTTATATTCATACAATTCTGTCAACCCTCTATCCTTAATTAAATAAATCTTATGCCGCTACAGCTCGCGAAGGATCTGACTACCGGCCACAATCCCACGTACGCATCCAACCGACACAGGGAGGTGATCACGCATTCCCAGCCGGAAAGTTGATTCTGGAGATCCGGACCGTTGCCTATCGCAGCTCCTCACTTTCCTCATGATGCTGAATGTGCATCCGTCCTATACCCGGGGCGTAAAATCCGTACCTCATGGATGGGAACAAACTCTGGCGCATTTAGTGGCTGGGAAGCAAAGCACCACGTTCCAGGCTACTGTTTATTCTATTGTTCATTAGTGGTGTATAAATTACTCTTAAAACGCTATTTCTCTAACTACTTCAATACAGGTATGTAAATGCAATCGAGCTAAATCTATTGAGAAATACCTATATTACACACTTTTAGGGTACTGGCCCTAAAACTGCATAACTTTAATCTATCGCGATCAACAACAGAAATTTCGACAGGACTTAAAAACAATCACAAAGTATTGAAGAAATCGAAGCATCGCATACGCACACGTTTTCAATTTTTTACACTCAAGGGTCCTCTAAACATGTATTTCCGGTGAAATTCGTTATCGAATTTTTGAGTGGAATACAATACCTGGTACCCACTATGCACGTGGTAAAGAAAGTAAACACGAAAAGTTCAAAGAATACAAAAAATTGTTACCCTTTACATTGAAGAAGTTTCGTATGATTTCCTCAAACATGGCATTGACTATATTAATTAAAAGTCCACATGTTTAAGGTATTACATGACAAATGAAATGTATATTCTGGGAATAGCCTGTTCTCTTTATTCTGAATGGCTTTTGTATGATGGTAAATTGTAAGAGATACACAAAAATATAGATGTCGTTAAGGCATACAATTTATATTATTTGTGCTTTGACAACTTCGGACATATTCTATGTTATTGGTTTAAATTTTCCATTTCTTACACTTTTTTTTTTCAAACAGTAAGTCATTATTAGTATTTTTCCCTCGTTATAAAGCAAAGAGCATGGAATTTGAAATTCACAGCCTACTTTAACCTTTTTATATCTACAACGTAATGTGTGTAATGAAATGTTATTGTATTAAAATAACTTGATAGAAGTATACGATTTTGTAAGAATAGTTTGTGAGGAGTGGGTAGAGAAAGACATGCGAATGCAAAACACGAAATCTTTTCTCGTAGTTATGCAAAGTGGACGGAATTTAAAAGCCATCACATAGGGATTCATTTTTATAAATATGGCTATCACTTTAGCCTACTATATTGTTATACCTACTACGAAAATTGTAAATGTGTAATGAGATTACCTTTATTAACAAGAAATAGAAAAATAAGCTGTTGTAAGAATTTTGTAGAAGAGTGAGTGTAGAAAGTCCTGTGAATGCACCATATCGGTTTTTATTTATTATTGTTTTAAGATGGTGAAATTTTCCCACCACTTGGAAAGGTGCATTAAATTCAATAATGATGAAGAAATCAATTTTTACTTTCTCTATTACGTATAGTAAGTAGGAGAAACGTTGTATTTTACCCAGAATTCTATATCGAGATTTCACCTGAAATACATGTTTTGAGGCCCTCTGAATACAAAAAAAATTGTGTGGGTCTGTGGACAGCACAACTCAAAGACGCAAAGTTGGATAAGCACTAAACTGTATATTTAACTCAATATCTTCCAAAGATGCAACACAAAGATATTCAAGAAAATCCCCCATTACAAACTACCCTTTACATAGAAGATTTTTTTATATTTTTGATTTTATATAAAATGGTTCTAACGATTAAAGATATTTACATGTCAAATAAAATGAATATCTTAAATTTGTGGGAATAGCCTATAAATTCCTTTTCAATCGCAAAAAAAGGATTATAATCTTATATAACTGGTAAACGTTAAGTGATAGCCCAAAACGTAATACACAAAAAATGTACATCTATTTGAAACACAGAATTTATTTAAAATAAGTGGAAGGGTTCCTTTACTTAATTTCCAACTTACATATATTTAGTCCACAGGAAAGAAAATTTATCCAATGAACTTAAAATTCATTTAAACGAATGAACAAAAATAATTGAACCCATCAACCAAAAAAAAAAAAAAAAAAAAAAAAAATAGCAGTCCCAAATTAGAAGTATATAAACCTCTGATATGGGGAAATAATATTCTAGTGGCGTAAGCCATTTCTTAGATATCCGGTATTAATGGTTCGATTTGTTCATTACTTGGTCATCCTTTAAAGCCCTGTCAACATTCTATTACCCCCCGTTGCGACCCCTTCAGCTGTCGTGGTGCGGGCGCTGCGTACCCTTAGCACTCGTGGTGCTTCTGACGTTACTACAAGTAGGTCAGGCCGAACATTCGAGCCCCTCCCGATAGCGAGTTGTTCGGATTGGGTTGGACTCGGCGGGGCAGTAGTTTTCGAGACCCGTGGGAGATTGGATATGTCTGAATGGGTTTTCATTCTGCGGGGTTGTGAGACACCTCAATGTCCTCCGGTACCGCCCTGCCGGTAGACGGTCTGCTAGATTGCTGTCGACCCCAACAAAATTTTCGGTAGTCACCCTTTTGGGATGACGCGCGTAAGAGGCGTATTCCACTTCCATCCACGCATAAGCGGGTGGCCTTTCTAGACTCTAGATATTGGCCTCATGGGTAACCCCCACTGTTTGGAGAGCCACTAGGATAGCGCCAGCCCTGGGTTTAGGACGGAGGCTTGGGCTTAGGCTCTTGCCCTGGTAGACCTTCGCTCAACAACAACATTGATTCTCGTGATTGCATGAAAACAGTAACGAATTTTAAGGTCAGCATAAGGTCGATTTCCTTTCCATTTGCACTATCGCTGTTCTCTTTATATCTTTGACGAAATGTGTAATGTAGCTATTTCTGCAAAGGTTTATTATAACTAAAATGTAATACAAAAAACTAAGCTTTAATAAAAATAGTTTGTATACCGATTAATAAATATATGTTACAAAAGTCATGTGAATGTATTACATCAGATTCTTTATGGGTAGAGGTGTTATTTTAGATTTCAAAACTGTACTACTGTATTGGCGGGCAATGACTTACGTGTCTGGCCCATCCCTTTTAAAAGCTCTAAAATTTCTGTGCATTTTCTAAGGTTCGTCCACTTAGAAAGCGATACAGAGTGTGGTTTATTTGTCTGAAATGGAAACAAAATAAAACGACTGAAGCACCAAAAATCTTATAATGTAATAGGTTTTCTGAAATGAAGAACGAGTTCTCATTAGGCAGACGTCACGAACATTTATCATTTTCTGGGAAATTTATTACACACGAAGCAAAAACAGAGTTGTAATTATTATTAAATGCTATCCTTTGAGGGCGATGTTAAACCCTTATTCCAAAGTTTCCAGCGGGAAGATGCTTGTGCCAATTAAAACATCCTTAATGTTAAAGAGCAAAACAGGAATTGGCCCCGTTTCCTGACCTGCTGTACGATAATTAGATGTATATCCTGTAGCAAGAACGATTTATTTCCTATGGTGCTTCTCTAAAACATCGCTACGGCTGAGCAATTTAACAAATTTCATAAAGTGAAGCCCAGTACACTATTCATTTATCTTTACGATATTTGTTGCTATAACCTGTACACTTTCCACTTAAGAGAAATTCAATCCTGCAGAGGTGCACGAAAAGTTGGAATATAATTTTAGTGTTTTACTGATATTTTAAATTCACTTTCATTTCTCCGTCAATTATCGCATATTTTATATAACTTATACGAACTATTCTTCTGTCTACAGGGAAAGCCAAAAAAAATACGAACCGGCTGCCCGGTGTTTTTCCTGCCCGCGTTCTCGGTGCACGTTGCCGTCTGCCGCTATCATCGAAAGGCGCGGATGAAGCCATACAACATTTTTAAAACTGCTTTTAAAGGCTTTACTTACCAAATTTATGAAAGGAGATGCTAAAACTGGCCGCCGTCATAGTCAATACGTTTTTGGCACCTCTTTGGTAAACTATCCATCACTCGCTATTTTATTTTCCAATCAACAGTTGACGCCCGTACATATGTGAATCCAATTTTGCTCCCTTTTTAATTTCTCTACTACGTATAGTAAGTAGGGGAAGTATTGTATTCCATCCAAAAATTCTATATAGAGATTTCACCGGAAATGTATGTTTTGAGACCCCCTGAATCCAAAAAAAAGCATTTTTGGAAACATGTCCGTGTGTGTGTCTGTGTGTGTATCTATCTGTGTGTCTGTGAACAGCATATTTCAGAAAGGAACAGTCGGATAAACACCAATCTTGGTATTTAGGTTCAGTAGCGATAGTCAAACATTTTTAGAACTGGTCGCTATGTGTAAAATGTAATTCTCTTTGCATGTCAAAAGATCGTTTCTGCAAATGTTTATCTCGATTAATATGAAGTAGATGGAGAATAAGAGTTTGTAAAAACAGTTTGTACAAGAGTAGAGAAAGTCATGTGAGTGTAACACATCAGATTTTTTTTATGTCCTGTACATACAAACAGAATGGAATACGCCACATAGCAACCACCAGATTTGACTATCGCTTAAATCCTACCATATTCCCCTTGCACCTACAAGAAAATTAACAATAAGATTAACATCTCGATATCTCGATTAACATGAAGGATATGGAGAATAAGCGTTTGTAAAAATGGTTTGTACAAGAGTAGAGAAAGTCATGTGAGTGTAGCACATTAGATGTTTTTCTTTGTGTTTACTATGCTATTATTTTCTTTATATTTTCTAGTATTTCACTTACTATTCTGAGTCTCCAAAAACTTTTGACCTGCAGTGTATGTGCTGTTGAAATTTCTGTATAATATTTTTAAGAGCTTCTAGAATATTGGGCCATAAATTTAGCAGATATACGATTGGTGGGAAAGGGCTTTTAATCTCCTTTTGAAGGAAAAGGTAAATGTACCGAATTATTAAGGAGGGTCCCCGAATCCGAGTCAGAGAAACGCAACGGCCCCTTTTTACTTCTAACGTGATCCCTGGTAGGAAGAGACGAGGGGAGAGATCCGAAGGGTGAGGCGATCCGATGACAACGTGCGCAAGTATGGATAGGGTACAAGTGTCTCCAAATAGAACGATCCGACGCCGCCCGACCCCACCCATGAATCCCTAAACCCAAGGTCCCCCCTAGTATGGCACATTTTGGAGGTTGGTCCCGACATGAGGGAAGAAACCTGTACAAAACACACATTCACCGCCCAGCCGCAGTCGACGACCGCCGTCGCCTGGTCCAACCCTAAAAGAGATGACAGTGAAGGAGATAATAGGTACAGGAAAAGATGGAACGTCATGGTGGAGAAGTAACCACTGCAGTATTCGCCTGCCGACCCGGAAAAACCATGAAAAACACATTGGCTATAGTGGGCGGCCGCAGGGTATCACACCCGGAACCTCCCAAATGCGTGTCGGCAACTTTATCGTGGCACCATTTCCTTAATGATTTTTTATTTAATTAAGGGGAGGAACTATGGCTCCTCCTAGTCCCTTCCTATGTCTGCCTGTGAAACAAAGCAAACTGTATCTGTGGTGCACAGTTGGCGAGTCAATATTTATCATGGTTAAGTATTTTATACCCCACTGTGTGCTGATAATGCTAAGCCAGTCTTGCGGTAAGTAAAACCAGAACGAAGTGACCTGTATGGGCGATGTGACGTTGCACTAGGTCACCACACTCGACCTGCACAAGGGTTAACGTGGAGTAAGTTGCTTATCTTAAGTTGCCTGCATATAACCCAGTTGGAAACAACACAAACCTTATCTTCCAGTTTCGCTGGATACAAGTGCATTTATGCGAGGGCCATTCGCTTTATTTAGGTATTTATTTACATAAGTACTTCGATCTTCAGGAACTGAAGCACCTCTGACACTTTTATCTACAAGTAATTAACTAAATACACCAAAACTAGAACGATTAAAAGTATTATTCAACTTGTATTTTGATATTACATACTTCTGTACGTAAATCATTCCACGCATCACCTCTTAGAGGTTTTAAGTCCTTTTCGTTTTACGTTCTGTACACTTTAGTAAACACATTGTTTTGAGACCCCTTGAATGCGGCGTTTTTAGAAACATGTGGGTAGAAATTGTATGAACTTAAATATCGATTCAACATATATGTTGGGTCAAAATTCACTACCCACTGTGAACAGAAATTCATAACTTATTTGTGATCTTCCCATTTTTGCAAATTACGCCTCTTACGATTCTTTTCTTTGTATTGATTTAATTTAGGCACCAATTGTGATGAAAGTATTTTATTGGTGCTACGTATGGAAAGCCATTTGAGAAGTTAGTTTTATTAGCTCCACGTATGGACGTCAATTTGAAGTAGGTAGTTGCTCTACGTATTGAAAGTCAGTTTGTAGATGCCGTATTATATTTCAACTGTTGGGGAGCCGAACTTGTAGTAGTTGCAACCGCACGTATAATAAACAGTTTCCGGTAGCCTTCGCCCCAAATGTACTTTCAGACGACCTTTGCCCCAAGTTTAAAGAAATATTAACTTTGTAATTTGACTGTATCTTTAAGTATTATATTTATGTTTGCCTCAGCTGCGTCAGTATTTATTTTAGAGACACGTTTCTCTTAGCAAGGTTGTGGTGTGACTAAGAATGTAGGCTTACACAGATTAATTTTTACTTCACTCCTTTTATTAATACTTGATACGATTAAAATAACACTCCACTGATATAGAGAGCTGTGAGATTCTTTTATTTAATACTTATTACACTTTTTAACACGTAAACTTATTTTTGTCTCACACGAATATCCATTAAATCTCTCGAGGACGCACAAACAACGCATCCAGTTATGAGCACTGTCTGCAGGCAAAAGACTAGATTTTAATTGTCTAAACTTGTAAATATCTGTATTTCAAGTCTCTGATTGGCTAATTCTACTCCAAATAGAATACCTGCATTTAACTAAATCTTTTTTCTGGTTGTTGATTGGCTATTTTATAAACTGTCACTAAAATTACATTATTGTTACTCTAATAATGACTAGTAGCATTTAAACTTCCTTACTCATTATTGCCTCAAGGTTACCTCTTTGTTAGCAACTTTAAACCTATTTACCTCACAGTTCCTACATTATTAAATTACGTAATGCATTTACATAACATTACTGAACATAATATAAGCATACGCAATGACTGTTACATACATTTTACAAATTGTTACATACACATATTGCTTCAAGGTGGGGTGTTATGGAATTTACATATTATATAATTTGACTAAAATCATTTAAGTGTTAAAAATACTGCCTCCATTGTTTGTACCGGATAGTTTCTTATGTAAACAGTAGTGTACAATTGCATTCTATCAAACAATCTATGTTCGACATTGTTGATTCACGATTGTGAAGATGTTTACAACTGCAAAAAGGTTTTTGCTTTAGAAATCTATTACAAAGGTAAATGTAATTTAATAATTAGTGAGTGGAATAAATATTTCAATATTTCTCAACCAATAAGTAAGGTAGTCTATTGCAGTCTACATGATTTAAGGCTACAGAGTCCGTAGTGGATACCCCTAGTTCAGATAGGCCTTAGTGATGAAACTAAGCTGAACAATTTACAAGGAATTATCCAGTCCTGATAGAACAGAACACAATTGATCCGTAGAATCGAATCACGACTTAACTGCACACGACACTCTCTAATCTCTTCGACTTCTTGACAGCACTTAAATTTGTAACTTCCTAACTAAATCCCGGGCAAGAGCAGCCTCTTTATAAAAACCTCGCACACAAAGCTTCCTGTCCTAGAAGAAGAAGCTACTGGAAACGGCTGAAATTGCGGGTAAGCGGCACATAATGTGTTCATTGCACAGTTATTGTTCTGAAGGCCGGTGAGGCCTCCACCCAGGTGCCGGACCGGAATGCGGTTACTCGCGACTCGCTGTAGCTTTTCGCGCACGGTCAAATATCATTCATTCGTGGAAATCATAGCCTAAGGAGTACTTACGTACAATGTAACAAATGAAACTGTTGTTGGAAATACCGAAGGGCATATTGACCTCAATCTGTTTTTGACTGGATAACCCTTGCGACAAAGTGAGCCCTTATGACTCCCAAATAATTATCAAATATCAAATCGTTTTCCGATACTGTAATGTCAATCTTTCCCGGAATAGAGTTCGACAGACGTAAAGCACTCCTCTGCCATATAATGGCAATTTAACAACGCATATTTACTCGCTGCTCAAATACGTCTGTCTGTTTCAATCTAAAATGATGAACCAAGTTTTATTAACCTTGACAAAGGGCAAAGGGAACGCTTCTCTCTAACCTTTTATATTAATAACTTGAAATTAATTACGCTCTTGTTACTCTATACTAATTAAAACTGACCAAAAGCATCTACAGTACTGTTTGTTTGTTCATATTGTTACAAAATTACAGGACGCATCAGATTGGAAGCCCCAATTTTTAAACGTGTAAAGAACCCTCTGATGGTTATTTTGGTTCACCCACATGCATAGGCTTATATTGCAGTAAGTTCAGATTGGCTTTTATTGGTAAACACCTAAAAAATATATCGTTTCGAGAATGACAGAGGACTCTAATTAACAAAAGCAAATCTAAGTTCTGCTTCATTTTAGCATCAAGTGCTGGACTGAGAGCCGAATAAAAAAGCTGATGCATTTTCTACTCCTGTACAAAATATTTTTACAAACGCTTATTCCCCATATGCTTCATGGTAATCCAGATATCGAGAGATAACCATTTGAGAAAAAGTATAACTATTCGAAAATTTAAGGGAATAACAAGCAATATCTCGAAAATGGTTAACTCAACAAAAAATATGTATATGACATAAATTGTGTATTTTAACGCGATCTACATTTTTGTGTAGTAAAATATTTTGTCTATCTGTTATGGTTTTCCAGTTATGCAAAAGTCGTTCACAATGAAAAAAAATCTGATGTGTTACACTCATATGACTTTCTCTACTCTTGTACAAACTATTTATACAAACGCTTATTCTACATCTACTTCATGTTAATCGAGATAAACATTTGCAGACTCTATCTTATTGCTAATTTTCTTGTAGATGTAAGGGGAATATATATTTACAAGGGCAATATAGAAATACAGTAGCCTTTAAGCATATACATATCTCTTAATAGCTGGTTGCTAGGTGCAGCACCATTCCCTTTGCCACAGATTAATACTCTTTGCTAATCAAAGACAAAAAAATGAATAACCAACTCCCCTTTAAGAAAATAAGTATTGAAAAATTTAAGAGAATAACAAGCAATATCTCGAAAATGGTTCACTCAACAAAAAAAATGTATATGACATAAATTGTGTATTTTAACGCGATGTACATTTTTTGTGTAGTAAAATTGTCTCTATCTCTTATGACTTACCGGTTATGCAAAAGTTGTTCACAATCAAGAACGCTTTTGGAGACATTCCCAGAAAATTAAAGATATACGTTTCATTTGTCATGAAAATATCTTAAACATATGATATTTTAATCAAAATCGTTAGAGTCGTTTTTGAGAAAATTAAAATTTTCGAAAAATCTTCCATGTAAAGGGTATCCTGGGGTGGGGGGATTTTCTTGAAAACCTTCGTGTCGCATCCCTGGAAGATACTGAACCTAAATACCAAGTTTGGTGTTCATCTGACTGTTCGTTTCTGAGTTATGCTGTTCAAAGACACACACACACAGACACACAGACACACACACGGACATGTTTCCAAAAATGCTTCTTTTGGATTCAGGGGGTCTCAAAACATGTATTTCCGGTGAAATCTCAGTATCGAATTTTTGGGTGGAATACAATACTTCCCCTACTTACTATAAGTAGTAGAGAAAGTAATACTTTTGGAGACATTCCCAGAAAATTCGAGATATACATTTCATTTGTCATGAAAATATCTTAAACATATGATATTTTAATCAAAATCGTTAGAGCCATTCTTGAGAAAATTAACATTTTCAAAAAATGCTGCATATAAAGGGTAATCTGTGGTGGAGGGATTTTCTTAAAACCTTCGTGTTGCATCTCTGGAAGATACTGAACCTAAATACAAAGTTTGGTGTTTATCCGACTGTTCGTTTCTGAATTATGCTGTTCACAGACAGACAGACACACACATGGAAATGTTTCCAAAAATGCCTTTTTTTTAGATTCAGGGTCTCGAAACATATATTTCCAGTGAAATCTGGGTATCGAATTTTTGGGTGGAATAAAATATTTCCCCTACTTACTATACGTAGTAGAGAAAGTAAAAATCTGATGTGTTACATTCACATCACGTGCTCTACCCTCTATCACTTATTAGAGGTATACAAACTATTCCTACTTTGGTTTTTTTTTCTACTTCATTTTAATCGAGATAACCCGTTGCAGAAATAGCTACATTACACTCTTCGTTATACATTCGAAAGGAATAGTGCCAGTCTAATATTTAAATAGTGAACATGATAATTCCATACTCTTTCCATGCAGTCGCGAGAAACAACAGAAAATCGACGGAACTTAAAAAGAGTTGCTAAGTATTGAACAAATTGAAACATTAATAACGGATATTTCTGAAATGCTGATCCCACAAAGAAGTTATTTGGAATAAATTGTGTGTTTTAAAGAGATCTAAATCCTTTGTGTAGTACGTTTCAGTCTATCGCTTAACCTTTACCAGTTACACAAGATTATACAAAATTCCTTCCGAATGAAGAGGACTTCACAGGTTATTCCCAGAAAATTAAACATCTCATATTATTTCTCATCTAAATATCTTTAAGATATGAAATTTTAATGAACATCCTTAGAAGCATCTTTTAAAAATAAAAAACATTTCCAAAACTGTTCCAGGTAAAGGGTAGTTTGCGGTAGTGGGATGTTTTGAATATCTTCGGGTCGAATCTTTGGAAGATACCGAACCTAAATACCAAGTGTGGTGTTTATTCCACTTTTCGTTTTAGAGTTATGCTGTTCACACACACACACACACACACACACACACACACACACACACACACACAAACGGGCGTTTTTCTAACCATGTTTACTATTCAGGGAGTCTGAAAACATGTATTTCCGGTAAAATATCGGTTTAGAATTTTTAGGTGGAATGTAATGGTTAGGTGGTGGAGAAAGTAACAATACAAATTATTACATTACTATAACTTTTTCTATGCATTATAATTTGAATTTATAATAACTTCATGCTAATCGAGATAAACGTTTGTAGGAATGGTTTCATTAAACATCTCCTTCTAGATAAAAAAGAGATACAAAAAATCTGATTTGTTACACTCACATGACTTTCTCTACTCTTGTACAAACTACTTCTACAAACGCTTATTCTCCATATGCTTCATGTTAATCGAGATATCGAGATGTTAAACTTATTGCTAATTTTCTTGTAGATGCAAGGGGAATTGGTAGGTTTTAAGCGATAGTCAAACATTTTAAGAGCTGGTTGCTATGTGGAGTATTCCATTCTCTTTGTATTACCAGGACATAAAAAATTAAATAACGCATTTGAGAAAAAGTATAAGTATTGGAAAATTTAAGGGAATAACAAGCAATATCTCGAAAATGGTTCAGTCAACAAAAAATGTATGAGACATAAATTGTGTATTTTAACGCGATCTACATTTTTTATCAATCTGCTATGGTTTACCAGTTATGCAAAAGTCGTTCACAATGAAGAATACTTTTGGAGACATTACCAGAAAATTCAAGATATACATTTCATTTGTCATGAAAATATCTTAAACATATGATATTTTAACCAAAATCGTTATTGAATTTATATATTATATAATTAGACTCAAATCATTTAAGTGTTAAAAAAACTGCCTCAATATGGCTTCAATATAAGTTGCTTTCGCGTCAATGCAAATAATCAATAAATACGGCGCGGAATAAACAATGCTGCCATGTGTTACACTACTCGTAAACACTCTCCTGCCATAAGTGCTGACAACCGACCAGCATTTAATTACGCACAATTAACAAAGTAAGATATTTTTTGTCAAAACTCAAGGTTTTGAAATTAGACTGTGGTCTACCAAAAACAGTCGTATGCAACTTGACTATAATGCTGATTCAGAGGTTGTATAAAAATTATCAAACTCGCTACCGTTGTTTCATAAACATACTCGGGTCTTAATTACTACCATTGGTCTTGTAGCATAATGTACCATTGTGTTGCATCCTTGAAAGATGTTGAAATTAAACACGAAGCTTCATGTTCACCAACTTTTTGTTTTGGGTTATGATGTTTATAACCACACTCACAGGTGTGTGCGTTTTGCACAGCGCCCCTAAAGCATGAATTTTCGCTAAACTATCTATTTGTATATGTTCCTCTTCAACGTATTATCGTTGTCTTTGTAGGACTTACACCCCCAAGGACTTACAAGCCTGGCATAACGATGATGAAGAAAAGAAAATGTTGTGATAAAAGGGATGATAGGTAAATTCCCAGATTAAATTATCCAATCCAGCATTTGCCAAGCGCCAAGGAAAACTAAAAAAAATATCTGATGTGTTACACTCACATGACTTTCTCTACTCTTGTACAAACTATTTTTACAAACGCTCATTCTCCATATGCTTCATGTTATTCGAGATGTTAAATCTTATTTCTAATTTTCTTGTAGATGCAAGGGGAAATGGTAATCTTTAAGCGATAGTCAAATATTTTAAGAGCTGGTTGCTATGTGGAGTATTCCATTCTCTTTGCATTACCAGGACAAAAAAATCAATAACGAATTCCCATTTGAGAAAAAATATAAGTATTGTAAAATTTAAGGGAATAACAAGCAATATCTCAAAAATGGTTCACTCAACAAAAAAATGTAAATGACATAAATTGTATATCTTAACGCGATCTACATTTTTGTGTGGTAACATTGTGTCTGTCTCTGATGGTTTACTAGTTATGCAAAAGTTGTTCACACTAAAGAATACTTTTGGAGACATTCCCAGAAAATTCAAGATATACATTTCATTTGTCATGAAAATATGTTAAACGTATAATATTTTAATGAAAACCGTTTGAGTCGTGTATAAGAAACTAAAAGTTTTTTTAAAAATGCTCCATGTAAAGGGTAATCTGGGTTGGGGGAATTTTCTTGAAAACCTTCGTGTCGCATTTCTGGAAGATACTGAACCTAAATATCAAGTTTGGTGTTTATCCGACTGTTCGTTTCTGAGTTATGCTCTTCACAGACAGACACGCGCACAGACACACACGGACATGTTTCCAAAAACGCGTTTTTCGGATTCAGGGGGCCTCAAAACATATATTTCAGGTGAAATCCTGGTATCGAATGTTTGCTTGGAATATAATATTTCCCCTACTTACTATATCAAGCGCCAAGGAAAACTAAAAACAAAAAGAAAACATTTATTTCGGCATTGTGTTTGAAAGCAGCACGTCAAGAATGCGAGTCAAACTGGTTAGCTCGGTGCCAACTCCCTCAATGATTTGGATACACATGGTGGATTATTTGAGTTGATACTGTGCTAAGCGATGTAGAAACAAATGTCTTGAGTAAACCTTGCTTGATATTGTTGGAAAAAGTGAATGTCATTAGTCGTGTTTTATTTGGAATACTTTATGATGGTCACTTTAGGGTCAGTTTATTTTATTTAATAGGAACCCACACTTTGACGTTTTCTCATTATGAAATTGTTTATAAAAGTTCTTTGTTTAGGATGAGAAATAATGAAACAAAATAAAAAAATATTGGTTCCCAATTACGAAAGGTAACCTGATCCTCAAATGACGATCCATGGATGGTCCAAACATTCATTGCGCTCTTCGTACACAGCCATT
The DNA here is from genome assembly GCA_030765065.1 of Deroplatys truncata. NCBI lineage: Eukaryota > Metazoa > Arthropoda > Insecta > Mantodea > Mantidae > Deroplatys > Deroplatys truncata. Next base: position 240,554,998 of record CM060976.1, read on the forward strand.
CAGAATGTTTGTTGTTATTTACGTTGATGTAAGAACAATGGCAAGGTGCTTTATACAAATGTTGTTGAGTTTTTACTTTCTCTACTACGTATAGTAAGTAGGGGAAGTATTGTATTCCACCCAAAAATTCGATACGGAGATTTCACCGGAAATATATGATTTGAGACCCCCTGAATCCAAAAATAGCATTTTTGGAAACACGTCCGTGTGTCTGTCTGTGAAGAACATAACTCAGAAACGAACAGTCGGATAAACACCAAACTTGGTATTTAGGTTCAGTATCTTTCAGAGATGCGACACAAAGGTTTTCTATTAAATCCCCCCATCCCAGATAACCCTATACATGTAACATTTTTCGAAATTTTTAATTTTCTCAAAAATAGCTCCAACTAGTTTGATTAAAATATCATATGTTTAAGATATTTTCATGACAAATGAAATGTATATCTCGAATTTTCTGGGAATGTGTCTAAAAGTATCCATTCTGAACGACTTTTGCATAACTAGTAAACCATAAGAGATAGACAAAATTTTACTACAAAAAATGTAGATCGCGTTAAAATACACAACTTATGTCACATACATTTTTTGTTGTTGTTAAGTGAACCATTTTCGAGATATTCCTTGTTATTATGTTAAATGTTTCAATACCTATTTTCGCAAATGGGAATTCGTTATTCACTTTTTTTGTCTTGGATATGCAAAGAGTATAAATTTGTGGCAAAGAGAATGGTGCTGCACATAGCAACCAGCTATTAAGAGTAATGTCTATGCTTAAAGGCTACTGCATTTCTATATTGCCCTTGTAAATATATATTCCCCTCACATCTACAAGAAAATAAGCAATAAGATAGAGACTGCAAATGTTTATCTCGATTAACATGAAGCATATGGAGAATAAGCGTTTGTGAAAATAGTTTGTACAAGAGTAGAGAAAGTCATGTGAGTGTAACACATCACATCTTTTTATGAGGAGTGAGAAAACAACATTAAATGGTAGGTTCCCATTTAAAGAATTAAATTGGCCCTAAAATGAACATCATAATTTCCTCCTAATAAAACACAACTAATGACATTTACTTTCCCCCATAACATCTAGCAACTTCTATTCAATACATTTCTTTCTATAACGCTTAGTTTTTAGATATTATACAGTATCAACTTAAAAGGCCCACCCTGCATAATTTAGATAATAATGTAAATAAGAGTAATGCATTTTAGAGACTGCTTTAATTGTACCGTTTTTAAACAAATTTGAAGTGTGTCCACAATTTCTTTTTAAATTTTAATGTATGAAATTTAATTTTTTTAGGTGCAATGTTGCTCATAAAAAACTAAAATGTATAACATGCTTTGTGTCGATATGAAGCGACTTTCCATTACATACTAATATTATATGAAACAGCATACATACCCCTTTAAATGTGCGCAACTCTTCCACAAAAAAAGTTGGATTTATCACAGAAGTACCTATCAAGTATCAGACTGAGAAATACTCACGTCTGCATTTTGTGTCCACGGTTAATTTCCTATAATTATTGCATGTGACTCATTTATTACTTTCTCTACTACGTATATTAAGCAGGCGAAGTATTGTATTCCACCCAAAAATTCGATACCGAGATACCGCATTTTTGGAAACATGTCCGTGTGAGTCTCTGTGTGTGCGTGTGCGTGTGTGTGTGTGTGTGTGTGTGTGACTGTGAACAGCATAACTCAGAAACGAACAGTCGGATAAACACCAAACTTGGTATTTAGGTTCAGTGTCTTTCAGAGATTTGACACGAAGGTTTTAAAGAAAATCCCCCCACCCCAAATTACCCTTTACATGGAACATTTTTCTAAAATTTTAATTTTCTCAAAAATGGCTCTAAAGATTTTGATTAAAATCTCATATGTTTAAGATATTTTCATGACAAATGAAATGTGTATCTCGAATTTTCTGGGAATGTCTCCAAAAGTGTTCTTCATTGTGAACGACTTTTGCATAACTGGTAAACCATAAGAGATAGACAAAATTTTACTACACAAAAAATGTAGATCGAGTTGAAATACACAATTTATGTCATATATATTTTTTTTGTTGAGTGAACCATTTTCGAGATAGTGCTTGTTATTCCCTTAAATTTTCCAATACGTTTTCTCAACTGGGAAGTCGTTATTCATTTTTTATGTCCTGAACATACAAAGAGAATAGAATGCGCCATATAGCAACCAGCTTTTAAAAGATTTGACTATCGCTTAAATTCTACCTTATTCTCCTTGCACCTACAAGAAAATTAGCAATAAGATTAACATCCAGATAACACGATTAACATGAAGCATATGGAGAATAAGCGTTTGTAAAAATAGTTTGTACAAGAGTGGAGAAAGTCATGTGAGTGTAACATCAGATTTTTTTAAAGTAATTTCACCATTCGATGACATTCTTCACAAAAAGGAAACTATTTTAATCGAGCGAGGTAGCGCCGCGTGCGACTCATATTCGGGAGGTCCTAGGCTCGATTCTCGTAGACCGTCCACTGCGACCTATTGGTTTTTTGGGGGGTTTTCCCGAATGTTAGAGTGAGTTCTTTCATCCCCCGAATTTTCTGCCCATGCATCTCGTTATCTTCACTATTTCATTCATCCTTCACCCCGATAGATCCATGTCGGTTAGAAGTCGTATTTCGGCGCGTTGTGGTAGGGAAAAAGGATGATCTCTATGGAACTTTCTCGATCCCTCAGCTTTCGGCGGGTGTTGAATCGGGGTGCTGGATCTTCTATGTCTGCCTGTAGAACTATCTGGGTGTTTCAATCTGGAAACTGTAGGACCCTGTCATTATTGTACCGTCGCTTCTGGTTCCGTCAGCGCGGTGTCTTCTCTCACCTCCCGCTCCCTCCCGAGAGCGCCCCTTTGTAGTGCAGGAGTGTAGTGGAGTAGTTAAGAGCCCCGAGTTCCTTTGGGTAATCAGGAAAGGACACTATTTTAATCATAAAGCTTGTGAAGCTTTCCTTCAAGCCCCTATATATCTGTACGGACGGAAGAAGCGAACGCATGTAAAGACTATAAAGACAGTTTGACGTATGCACATATAGAAGTAAATCCATTTTGGCTTAACATACATAAATGAACTTGTATACGCACATCACCTCAGAGAAATAGAAGGATTACTTCCATGACTTAATGCATTTCCCTTAACATAAAGCCTGCGGAATTCTCTGTGGTTGGTATGAAACATTAGGGTACTCGCTCTAGAGAACGTAACACCGAACCCCAGATGGATTACGTAATTCAGGTGCTAGAGAACACAAAGAAAAGTGACAGGGGATTTGCGCTTTCCTAATAATACATTAATGACGTCAGTGCACGCGCGTGCATCCTCTCTAGTGTCTATCTGTTCCATCTACATATAGCACGTAGAGGAAGTATTGTAACCACAAAAAATTCAATATATAGTAATCATCAGAAATACGCATATTGAGACCTATGGAATCAAAATAATTTGGGGGGAAAAATATGCATCTACCCGTGTGTGAGCATGCGCACAATTCGAAAATGAGAAGTCGGGTAAGTATAAAAACTAGATATTTAACTTCAGTATGAAGAACTGTATTGTCTTTTACGTTGTTTGCACCAGTTTAAAAAGATCTATTTCTGTTACTATGTTTTTGCAACACGCTTCAGACGTCAATTTGAAGTAGGTCGTATTGAAGGAGTTCTATTATAGTTCGACTGTTGGGGAGCCGAATTTGTAATAGTTGAACCGCACGTATTGTAAACAGTTTCCGGTAGCCTTTGCCCTAAATGTACTTTCAGGTGGCCTTTGCCCCAAGTTTAAAAAAATATTAATTTTATTATTAAACTGCTTCTTTAAATATTTATGTTTGCCTCGGCTGCGTCAGTATTATTGTTAGAGACACGTTTCTCTTAGGCAGCGTTTTGATACGACTAAGAATGTAGGATTACACAGATTTTAAGTTTTAATTTACTCCTTTTTATTAATCCCTGACACAAATTAAATAGCACTTCACTGATATAGATAGCTGTGAGATTCTTTTATTTAATACTGGCACTTTTTAACGCGTATACTTACTTTTCGTCCGACACGAATACGTATTATATTCCTCTAGAGCACGCATCTTGCATCCGGTTAGCATCACGGTCCTCAGGCAACTGAATAGCTTTTTCTGGCTGTTGATTGGCTATTTTTAAACTGTCTCAAAATTTACATTATTGCTGCTCTAATAATGACTAGTAGCATTTAAACTCTCAAACTCATTATTGCCTCAAGGTTACCTCATTGTTAGCAACTTTAAACCTATTATTCTCACAGCTCCTACATTATTAAATTACGTAATGTATTCACATAACATTATTGAACATGTTTACAATAATATAACCATATGAAATGTTACATATAGTTTACAAATTATTACATACATATTGCTTCAAGGATGTCTGTAATTGAATTTACATACTATATAATTAGACTGACGTATTTAAGTGTTAAAAATACTGCCTCAACTATCTTCCAAAATACAGTTTCAAGATTTTAATCTCTCCAACCCCGAACTACTTCCCAGATGGGAACCCTAACGTGATAGTCAAATGTTGCCGTATATTGGCTTTAAAATTCCATTCTGTTTGTACGATATCACGAGAGACAAGAAGAATGTGCAAGGTCTACCAGGGCAAGCACCATAGCACAAGCCCCCTTCGAAGGTCCAGGGTCGGCGCCATCCGAGTGGCTCTTCAGACCGTGGGGTTTTCCCATGTGGTCAATACCTGACAATTAAAAAAGGCCCCCTCGCTGGCACGAGGATGGAAGTGGATATGCCACTTGCACGTCATTCCGAAAGGGCGACAACAATCTAGCATGCTGTCTACCGGCTATCCAGGCTGTCTACCGGAGGACGCTGAGGCGTCTCACAACCCCGCCTGCATACATACGTACACAATCTCCCACGGGTCTCGGGAACCACTGCCCCGTCGAGTCCAACCCAATCCGAACAATTCCCTATCGTGAGGGGCTCGCATGTTCTGTCCAGCGTACTTCTGGTAACGTCAGAAGTACCACGAGTGCTCTGGGTACGCAGCGCTCGCACCACGGCAGCTGAAGGGGTCGTAATCCCCCTTACGGGAAACAGAAGAATGATGAACAAGCGCTTCCAAAGGTACAAAAGATTGGAAAACTGAAACCAAGAGCAACGTAAATCTCACAAATAGGTAACGCCAAGTGATGTACAAGGGCTAATCAAAAAAGACTCAGACTTGATTCTTTTTCACAGGCATTTCAATGTTTACATGATTTTTTCAAAGTAATCCCCTCCTACTTTAATGCACTTTTATAGCGCCTCTGACAGTCCTCGAACACATAATGCAGGTCTTTTTGTGAGGTTCTTGAAAATCGCCTTACTTTTCTTGTGCACTACTTCAGAATTCCCAAATCGAAGTCCCCGAAGCTTTGTCTTTAATAATGGGAATAATAACAGGTCCAAGGATGCAAGATAGGGGCTATAAGGCGGACGCGGAACACAGGTAAAATTTCATTTAGACAAAACCTGCATGACTTAATTGGCGACGTGAGGCCCCGTGTTGTCAGATGATGTCGTCACCCAGTCCGATAAGGTTCTGATCGTTTCCTTGCAGTATGCTTCCTCAGCTTAGCCAATATTGACGCGTAGTATGTCACAGGCACAGTAGAAGCCGAAACACCAGGTCCACCTTTCTTAACAGAGATCTAAGCCTTTGAACTCCTTGAACTAATTAAAAATTGTTGCAAATCTTTGTTTAGCATCCTTGGAAGGCGCTGGAACTTAAATATGAAGTTTCATAATTAATCAACTTTTCGTTTTTGAGCTATGCTGTTAGCAACAGACACACAAACACACACAAGCACACACACAATATTTGGATCGTTTACAAAAATGTTATTTTTGGATTCAGAAAACTTCAAACGTATATTTCTGGTGAAATCAAAATTCCTATCGAATTTTTGGCTCAACAGGTGGCGCCACAGTAACGTGAGCGACTCGTATTTGGGAAGTCCCGGATTCGATTCCCGGCGACCGTCCACTCTCACCCATGGGTTTTTCGCGGTTTCCCCGGGTTGGCAGGCGAACGCTGAGATGATAGTAACAATGAGAACAGAGAGACGTGACACATAAACAATCTGATATGACAAATTCACAAGACTTCTTCTATCCTGCATCGTTTATTAACGGGCATACAAACTATTCTTACTCAAGCTTATTTTTCTATCTACTGCATTTTAGTCCAAATAAACCTTTGTAGCAATAGTTACATTACACATTTTCTTATAGATACAAAGAGAACAGCGATAGTCAAATGTTTAAGAACTGAACGCAATACGCAACCTTAAAATTCCATACTGTTTCCATGACATCGCGAGAAACAACTGAATGTTGCAAGGACTTCAAAGAATGACCAAAAAGTAAACAACTTGTACCATTAGTAACGGATATCTCAGAAATTGTTTATGCCACAAAAAAATTATTGGAAATAAATTGTGAGTTTTAAAGAGACTAGATTTTTGTGCAGTACGTTTTCGTCTATTGTTTAACGTTTAGCAGTTTATACAGGATTATGTAAAATTCCTTCCAAATAAACAGGATATCATAGGCTACTCCCCGAAAATTCAAAATATCCAGTTTATTTGTCATGTATATATGTTTCCTAATTTATGTTTTAATCAAAATCGCTAGAGCTATTTTTTAGAAAATAAAAATTTTCAAATAGGGTTTCATGTAAACGATAGTTTGAGTCGCATCTTTGGGAGATACTGAGCTAAATACCAAGTTTGGTATATATCCGAATTTTCGTTTTTGAGTATGGTGCTCGCAGACACAAACACGGACATGTTTCCAGAAATGCTTTATTGGGATCCAGGGGCCTTATTTTACTTCATGTATTTCCAGTGAAATCTCGATATCTAATTTTTGGGTGGAACGTAGTAGTAGTAAAAATAGTAGAACAAGTCACAACATGGAATTTTAAGGTGGAATACAAAACTTCCTCCACCTACTGTAGATATGGTAGAGAAAACAAAAATTCAGCCATACGTATTAACGGACCAGCTTGCAGTATCATATGAGTGTTGACGTGTTTACTGTTTTAACAAACTTTACAGTGCATGGATGTGGCAAAACCTGTGTTTTGTTGATCAAGCATAATTCCAATTTGAAATTCTAACAAAATTATTTTCGCTTCGGGTTAAATGGAGCTACGTTCATTACTGATTTTCATTAGAGACATGACAACATGCGAATTAGAAAATTCTACAGTCTAGATGACCGTATATTTGCTGAGAGGAACAAAGCTCTCATATTATTTTGTCACAACCCTGCTTAATTATATGATGGTTGACAAACCTTCTGCTGTATTACGTTTACATGAGTTTCTCTACACACCAGCGTTTATTTTTATTTCTGTTCTACAAAACTCTTCTTATATAAACTTATTCTTCCACCTTCATTATATTAATCGGGATACACCCTGCAGAAATATTTACGTTAGACATTTCGTGTGCACGTAACATTTAGGAATCTACACGACTACCTTGCCTGCATCGCATTTCTTACCGTTTTTCGGGTACTAGTGGCATCATGCCTACAGTTCATTGGCTGCGATAGTCCCTACAGCTATATATCGCATAAGTAAGCATATATATCGTTTGTATAGCTTAAAATGAAATGAAACGTTACACGTTCTGTCATCGCATTGCCTAGTTGATAGACATGTGACTGCAAGTCACCTCTCCCACAAGCAAAATGGTGGCAGCTTATCACTTTATGCTTTGAGGCAGTATTTTTAACACTTAAATGATTTTAGTCAAATTATATAATATAAAATACAATAACAGCCCGCCTTAAAGCAGTATGTGTATGTATATATATATATATATATCTATATATAGATATATATATATATATATATAAAAAGCGGATATTACAGTCATTGTATCTGTTTATATTATTGTATACATGAAATAAAGTTATCTGAATGTATTACGTAATTTAATAATGTAGGAGCTGTGAGAATAATGGGTTAAAAGTTGCCAACAATGAGGTAACCTTAAGCCAATAATGAATAAGAAAGTGTAATAATGCTACAGTCAGAAAGTGTAATAATGCTACTAGTCATTCTTGGGGCACCAATAATGTAATTTTTGTGGCAGTTTATAAACTAGCCATACAACAACCAGAAAAAAACATAAGTTAAATACAATTATTCTATCGGATTAGGAATAGCCAATCAGATACTTGAAATACAGAAATTTACAAATTTAGGCAGTAGAAATCAAGTTGTAGACAGCGCTCATAACTAGATGCGTTGCTTGTAGACAGCGTTACTAACTGGACGCGAGACACGTCCTTGAGAAGTTTAATATGTATTCAATGTGGGACGAAAATGGTTTACGTGTTTAAATAGTGCAAGTATTTAATAAAAGAATCTTACAGCTCTCTATATCAGTGAAGTGTTATTTAAATCGTGTCAAGAATTAATAAAAAGATTAAATTAAGAATTGTAGTATGTGTAAGACTGACTACATTCTTCAGTCGCACCACGCTTTGCAAAGAAATCCATGTCTCTAACAATAATACTGACGCAGCCGAGGCAGACATAAATATATAATATTTAAAGAAACAGTCAAACTACAAGTTAATATTTTTAAATTTGGGATGAAGGCTAAACAGTTAAACTACAATACAACTCCTACTTCAAGTCGGATTTCCATACGTAGCAGCAACAAGCCTTGTTCTTCAAATTGGCTCCCAAAGCGTGGGGCAAATAACAATACAACAATATTACAACTTCAGCTTGTATGGAAAACAACAAAGCATGCCTTTCTCAAGTTTTGTATTTATAAGTTAAAAGAATTTTAGCCGCACACGAGATAGCGACTTACGTGGCCATAGCATTTTCTATGCGCATAAATTATTGTTCGATTTTGTTTTTGTAATTTTCATGTACCGCGTGAGTCTTCTCATTCTGCGGATTGGTAGCTAGGCAACCTCGCTTTTTACAGACGATGTGAAATGCAGGTGTTAATACCGCATTCACCAGCCCTCTGATTAGGGCTACAGTGTTGCACGTTAAGTGCTGTAGTTGCGCAATGGTTAACATGCTTCAAAGTCATGGTGAAGGTCGAGAGTTCAAATCACGCCTGCAAATAAATGAGCTTTTCATTCATTTCTGTTCATGTTTCGAGAGCATTCTAGAAAATCGTGATTTCTTTCCGAATGCACTAGAAAGTGGATCTGCCTATAAATACGAAATTCCAGCCGTTCCTGCTCACTGTGGAACAATGTTTTCGAATAGAGAGTGTCTGGACTTCGGGGAAGCGCACGTCGTCTATACTAACAGCGGTTTTCGCAGAGAACCCTTCCTACAGATCACACGTTTTTGCGAGTTGGGAACCGCCTTCTGGAATCAGGAACTGTGCACAGGACAGCACATCCACGAAGAGATCACCCTGTCTGTGACCAAGCAAACTATGGATCGTGTGACTATGTCATTAAGCATCCGCATTGTAGTACGAGATACATTCACAGGAATTTCAATATTAGCCAGTCTTCCACGTGGAGAATACTACATCCTACAAAGTTTCATCTTTATCATCTTGAACTATATCAGGAACTACTGCAGCCGGAAAGTGGCATTCGTTCGGTGGATCATACGACAAATTGAGCAAGATCCACATTTCTTACCAACTGTGTTATTTACAGACGAAGCAGGGTTTCACAACACAGGCATGTAAATTGCCACAACATGCATTACTGGAGCACTGTAAACTCACATTTGATGCGAGTGGCGGCCATACAAGTCCTATGGGATCTCAACGTTTGGGCTGCTATATTCGGTGATCATCTAATAGGCCCGTATTTTTATGATGGCCAACTCACTGGGAATCGCTATATACACTTCCTACAACACCAGCTGCCTACTCTACTGGATGAAGTGCGGTGCAGAACCCACAAGAAGCCATACAGCAGCTCTTAACCTTTTTCCAAAAAGGGACTAGCTGTAAGATGTCTTCGAATGATTGAGACTTGGTAAGCTCAAGTTGTCGTGCACACGCGTAGGTCGCCGTCAATTGTCGCAACTTCGTCAAAAAGGCTTGTGTGAGTTCTTCAATGTTCACTATACGCCTTCGGAATATACGATCATTCAAGTATCCTCATAGCAAACAACTCTGGATCAGTATGATCAGGTGACCGAAGGACCATGCGATGTCTCTAAATCGAGAAATAACACTTCCGTGCAGTCCATGAACAACGGCCATATTGTTTCGCGCTGTGTGGGCCGTTGCACCTCCTACTCAAAATATAGGGCCTTCGGGTTAATGCCAAGCCGTCGTAAGCATGGTTGCACAGAGTATTCCAACATAATGCCTTAACATTCTTATTAACAGTCAATGTTTCTTCATTGTCGGTGCAGAACCGACTATGTGGTACAAACATGATGGGGCGCCAGCTCATTCGGCCCGTCGTGTAACTGCTTATCCACATGCCACCTACTCTGAGCGATGGATTGAACGGAATGGACCAATAGGGCGGGCAGCACGCTCACCAGATCTAACGCCATTAGATTTCTTCTTATAGACCTATCTTAAAAATATTGTAACCCCTCAACAGCTTAGGGAACGCATCATCTTAACTTGCCGTGACATCACACCGGTCATGTTGTGCCGGGTTAGACTGGCGATGATGTTAGACTGAGATCTTGCATCCGCCGGCATGGTGGCCAGATCGAGCACCTATTACAACCACATGGAGGAAACGGTAAATTGTAAAGGTTTATCTGTGTGATGGTCCGGCATGATGTCAGAGTCACTGTTAAATGCAGTACTTTGGGAACCAGACAGGTTCACAGCGATCATAATATGGGCTGGTGAACCTTATCTAGTTTATATGTATGTACTGCATTTTGTAAACTCTCAGAACAATTTATGAAAGAATAGCTTTAAATAGTAAAATATTATTTAATGATGCCCATTATGTGTAAGTTATAATTACAATGTTATATGTATTTATTTATGCTGTTCATTAAAGCATATTCTAACAAATAACAAGTTCTGTTTTAATGAGATTCACATAACTAAACTAATTAAGTGAAACCACACTTCCATGCTAAACTATCAGTTTTCGTTAAACTAACTAAACATAAAAAGTAACTTGAGGTAGCAGTACTTGAACCCGGGACCACTGAAGGCCAACGCGCACATTGTTGTACTCCGAGTGCAACTCAATGTAAGCACAAAGGTACAAAACAGTCATTTCTGCCGAAGTTGATACGACGCGATGCAGTGAGTAGTGTTTACGGCATAGCCTGTATAACGCTGAGACTGTATAACTTCCCGATCCGCAGGCTGAGAAGACTCCCCCGGTATATCAAATCCCGGCTGTGTCATTGAAGTTTTAGTTTAATCTATATTACAAACATGATAAGAGCAGGCTAAGGTCCCTAAAAAGTATAATTAATTTCAATGAATTAAATATACGCATATATATAATTAAAAAAATATGATGTATTACACTCACATGACTTTCTCTACTGTTCTACAAACTATTTTGCAAACTATTATTCTCTGTCTATTTAATATTAATCGAGATAAACATTTGCAGAAACGATCTTCTGACATGCAAAGAGAATTACATTTTACACATAGCGACCAGTTCTAAAAATATTTGACTATCGCTTAAGGCGTACTATGATCCCCTTGTTTTGTATTTGCAAGGGCAATATAGAAATGCAGTAGCCTTAATCATCGATATATATCTTAATAGCGGGTTGCTAGGTGCATCACCATTCTCTTTGCCACAGATTAATACTCTTTGCATATCCAAGACAAAAAAATGAATAAGGAATTCCCATTTGAGAAAATAAGTATTGAAAAATTTAAGGGAATAACAAGCAATATCTCGAAAATGGTTCACTCAACAACAAAAATGTGTATGACATAAATTGTGTATTTTAACGCAATCTAAATTTTTTGTGTAGTAAAATTTTGTCTATCTCTTATGGTTTACCAGTTATGCAAAAGTCGTTCTCAATGAAGAATACTTTTGGAGACATTCCCAGAAAATTCAACGCATACGTTTTATTTGTCATGAAAGTATTTTAAACATATTATATTTTAATCAAAATCGTTAGAGCCATTTTTGAGAAAATTAAATTTTTGAAAAATGTTCCATGTAAAGGGTAATCTGGGGTGGAGGGATTTCCTTGAAAACCTTCGTGTCGCATCTCTGGAAGATACTGAACCTAAATATCAAGTCTGGTGTTTATCCGACTGTTCGTTTCTGAGTTATGCTGTTTACAGACACACAGACACACACGGACATGTTTCCAAAAATGCTTTTTTTGGATTCAGGGGGTTGCAAAACATGTATTTCCTGTGAAATCTCGGTATCGAATTTTTGGGTGGAATACAATACTTCCCCTACTTACTATACGTAGTAGAGAAAGTAAAAAAGAAAATTTTAAGAATCCATACTGAACTATTATATTGCTGGAATATTGGAGGATAAACTGTTCCTCCTGTACAGTTCTTCTAATAATAAGGAATAAGATCGAAGAATATTTATAGTAAATATTTACAATATCCACTTATTCTTCTATAATTACTAAATAATACAGTACTTGCGATGGCAGGTCACCATTGAGATTGTCATCTCTAGTGAGACACTTATCTGGGAAACAAATTGAGTCTATTCGGGAATTCTTGTCGCGCATTCGGGAGGTTCCGGGTTCAAATCCCGTGGGCCGACCAATCTGACAGGTTATTTCGTGGTTTACTTCAGCTGCTAAGGTACATATCAGATTGTATATTTAATACCACGACCCAAAGTTCCACCTTAAGTACAAAACAACAGTAAAAATGAAAAATAGGTTTTAATACCGAATGCTGTACCATCTATCCAAAGAGAATGAAAACAGGTAGACTGGACGGCACACTAATGGCATCTGAACGGCACGAAGCAGAAGATCCGGTTGCTATGCACTAGAGTCTCTGTGGACACGACGAAGTGGATGGTTACAGGGATGAGACCTAGAAGGCTAACTGTCCGCCACACCTCGATCTAAGAGTTATCCACTAACAGATCCGTAGCGATATGACCCTGCTGTTAAAGCGACTTAAAACAAATAGAGTAATAAGAAAATGTCCTACCGGTATGTTGTCACTGTAGCTCAATGGTTAGAGCAACCGCACGGAGAGCAGGAGAATTGTGTTCAAATCCCGGCTGTGGCATTGACTTTTTCAGTTAACTATATTACATACATTATATTATCAAGTCACATAATAGGTGCGTAACAACAGACTCGCTGCAACGTGTGTCAGCTGTTTTACGATTGATTGATGTAGGTTTGAAGTGCTATAATAAAGGCTTGGAAAGCGTATTCGCCAATAAAGTTATATTAAGCATTCCTTGTGCAACAACAAGTGCTATTTTAAACGCTCCCTTTTTGCATCACAAGTATACAGCAGAGAAATTCCAGTGTTTCCTAATAAATTTATGGATCACCAAATTCGACCAATTCTTTGTTTAATATCCCGATTTTAGCAGCAAGTATTAGTTGCTAAGTAAATTACGGCTTACATCAAACATCTGTCATTTTCCGTTCTATCCTTCTCTCTGATCATCAGTATAAGTACATCAAATGTTAATAAAACGTAAAATGTGTTTAATTATTCTGTCACTTGTAACATTATTAAGTAATAGCATTAAGCATTACGTATACAAATCTTATATTGTTTGAAACACATGTATTTTAAACAAAGTTATTGTAAAAGGAGACGTCAGTTTTGGAATATAAATACGCATCTTGTTAAATGCGTGTCGTTCAGACCACTCATAAAATTTACAAATATTTTGAGGAATGTGCTTCTGTCTCATTTTGCAATATCGCATTCAATTAAAACAAAAACAATGAAATAATGTATTTCTACTTTAACGTTTACAAACGCATAGCTGATTGCAATATTGGGTCCACCACCTATTGTTATATAAGACTAAATTCAGTCGTTTATTCATTGATTTCACTAGGGACCCGTATATTGAGCCTCGTCCACACATTTTTCCATACTTCAAAAGGTAGTTTACACTGAATGCCCAGAGGTCACCGGAAGTGTTATCCCATTGGAACATGTAATGTGTATGCCTCGCGAGTGTTGCGACTAGATGAGGCGTATGGCGCGTGTATAGACGCGATTCCTGTTGGGGAGGGGTTCCGACCCCTTCAGCTGCCGTGGTGCGAGCGCTGCGAACTCCTAGCACTAGTAGTACTTCTGACGTTACTAGAAGTACGCCGGGACGAACGTTTCGAGCCCCTCCCATTGGGGAGTTGTTTGGATTGGGTTGGACTCTACTATGTACATGATAGAGAAACTGGTAAACCCTTTTTGGGGGGATCCAGGTGTAAAAGAATATATTACTGCTGTGAAATTTTGGTATTGAATTTTTGGGTGGAACACAATACCTCCTCTATCTACTATATACATGGTAGAGAAAGTAAAAATCCCCTCATTTTACTCAGGGCCTCAAAACATATTTCCGGTGAAATCTAGGTATAGAACATTTGGATGGACTACAATGCTTTTTCTATTCACTATGTGCATGTTAAAGAAAGTAAAAGTCCTTTTTTGGATTCGGGAGCCTCAAAAGCAAATATTTCCAGTGAAATCTAGGTGTTGAATTTTTGGGTAGAAAACAATGTCTTCTCTACCTACTATGCACGTAGTAGAGAAAGTAATAATACTTTTTTACTTTCTCTACTACGTATAGTAAGTAGAAGTATTGTATTCCACCCAAAAATTCGATTCCGAGATTTCACCGGAAATATATGTTTTTGAGGCCTCCTGAATCCAAAAAAAAGCATTTTTGGAAACATGTCCTTCGGTGTGTCTGTGTGTGTGTGTGTGTGTGTGTGTGTGATAACAGCATAACTCAGAAACGAACATTCGGATAAACAGCAAACTTGCTATTTAGGTTCAGTATCTTTCAGAGATGCGACAAGAATGTTATCAAGAAAATCCTCCCACCCCAGGTTACCCTTTACATGGAACATTTTTCTAACGATTTTGATTAAAATATCATATGTTTACGATATTTTATTATAAATAAAATGTATATCTTGAATTTTCTGGAATGTCTCCAAAAGTATTCTTCATTGTGAACGACTTCTGCATAACTGGTAAACCATAAGAGATAGACAAAATGTTACTACACAAAAAATGTACATCGCGTTAAAATACACAATTTGTGCCACATACATTTTTTTGAGTGAACCATTTTCGAGATATTGCTTGTTATTCCCTTAAATTTTTCAATACTTATTTTCTCAAATGGGAATTTGTTATTCATTTTTTGACGTTGTTATGCAAACAGTATTAATCTGTGGCAAAGGGAATGGTGCTGCACTTGGCAACCAGCTATTAAGAGATATGTATGTGCTTAAATACTGTATTTCTATATTGTCCTTGTAAATATATATTCCCCTTACATCTACAAGAAACTTAGCAATAAGATAGAGTCTGCAAATGTTTATCTCGATTAACATGAAGCAGATGGAGAATAAGCGTTTGTAAAAATAGTTTTACAAGGGTAGAGAAAGTGATTTGAGTGTAACACATCAGATTTTTTTATGCCCTGGACATACAAAGAGAATGGAATGCGCCACATAGCAACCAGCTCTTAAAAGATTTGACTGTCGCTTAAAGCCTACCATATTCCCCTTGCACCTACAAGAAAATTAGCAATAAGATTAACATCTCGGTTAACATGAAGCATATGGAGAATAAGCGTTTGTAAAAATAGTTTGTACATGAGTAGAGAAAGTCATGTGTGTGTAACACATCAGATTTTTTTATTCAGGGACCCTAAAACATATACTTCCGGTCAAATCTAGTATCGAATTTGGTTGCAACCCAATACCTTTTCTAACTACTATATACGACGTAGAGAAATAAAAATCTTTTTTATTCAGCGCACTGTGAAATCTAGGTGTCGAATATTTGGGTGGAATGCAATACCTTCCATACCTACCAGTTAAGTGGAACATAACCAAAAATGAAGGTTGCTTTTGGTGAATGCTTTTTGGAAACAGTTTTTATCCATTTGCCAACTCGTTCCCGGTAGTATAATTGAAATGTTTCTGAAGAAGAAGAAGAAGAAGAAGAAGCAAGTACATCTGTTGTTAAGTTTGTTTGCCGTACGAAAGAGTTTCCCAGACGTAAGACAGCGGGAAGCCGCCGGGAATGCCTTGTCTGGGCAAGCAATTCATCTTTCTACTGGAAGTGGAAACTCTGGAAATTATTAAGTAAGACAGAACTAAATCATTTCAAAGCAATAAAGGCGCATTTCGAGTTAAGGCACTTTATTTCCTCAGAGTAAACTTTAAGTGAATTTGGAGAAGAAGAGCAGCTGTACAAAGGAATTTAAATTCATCTCGAGATACATTTATCTGCTGACCAAAACTGTCTCTCAAAAAACTTGGGGTTAACAATAAAGAACTATCGCTATGGTGATATTAACTAGTTTTCTCCGAGAGTCAAAACTAAATGCTTTGGGAATTAAAACTGATAATTTTAACATCTAACCGCTTTCTTATTGAAGAATATGAGTAAAGTATTGTACAAACTACTGGCGCTAAAGTCCATGAAGGGCCTTGACCTCCAACCCGACTCCCGGCCTCACGCCAACGTAGGCAGCACACAGCAGAGGTGGGCGATCGTCCAACCAAAACTGGAAGTGATGTGGTCAGCATCAGGCCTCCCCTAGCCAGAATGTGGCCGTGATTCTGCCTATCAGAGCTCCTCACTTTTCTCACAATCCTGAGTGGACACCGGACATGTTGTTATATACCGGGATGAGGCCAAAAGGTTTTGCTTCTGTATATTAAATTTAGTTACCCCGGCATAAACACTGGGGGATGCAGACTCAGAGGCAGCGAGAGGACGAGGAACTTAGCTGCACAATTTAAAGCAGGCATGGGATACACTTAACTTCACATTTACTGTGGTTTATTATAAATTTACCTTGGTGCCACTACATCATTCACAGAAGATTACAGGCAAACATTGGAGGGAGATCCTCCACACACACGGTCCACGCACCCCACATACACATCCACTCGCCCTGAAGACACACACACGACTGACCCATGCTAATACTAGACTGACGGCACTATACAAGTCACGCTACTTGCCCCCCGCTTCCGTCTCTCCACCCCTTGCTAGGAGTTGGGGAGAGAAATGCCGCGCCGGACAAACTTCAAACTCCCAAACGAAATAATTAACTCAACAATGTCATGCTACAAAGCAATAATGTGTCCGACGCGACAATGCACACACATACACGCTACAATATATTCGAGAATTCAAATCCGTGGGGCCAAACCCGGGCGCATTTCATGGCCGAGAATCAGAGCTCCACACACCACCACGTAGCGCTACGGTACAGGACCCTTTTTCTGTCTACTTCAATGTTAATCGGGATAAATGCCTACAGAAATTGTTTTATTTCCTTTTAGGTAGAAGGAGAATAAGGCAATACAGTGAAGCTGGGCGTTGGTCGTCTCTTTTGAAGCCGTAACCATTGCTTCAATATCTTCTGTTGATTCTGCTGCCGGCTGCTACAATGGTTGGCTAGGAGAGCCTTCTCTCAGTGTATGCGTGGGCGTAGCAAAAGGATATCACTAGTTTAAACTGACTGAGAGATTTAATGTGATCTAATACTTGAGCTATTGAAGAGAGTTGCGGGCCGTTTAAAGATAAAAGAATGAAACTGATTATAAATCTTAACACTTAAGGCTACAATAATTGATTTATTATACCTTATAATTTCTGCAGTATGAATTTTACGACTTCAAATAACTGTTTCCGCAATAAAAGAAGCCATAAATGTAACTTGCCTGCGTCGGTAAAATGCTTACCAGCAGGACACCTCGCAATAGCCGCTAAATATTACAAAAGCGCGTCACTGAGTGCTAAAAATAACGCACTAGTAATAACCGGATTATGTGACTAAATCTCAAGAAAGAGTGTCACGAATGTATGCACTAATTGTGCACGAGCGAATGTGTGTGTGTGTGTGTGTGTGTGTATATTAACTCAAGCTCCGCCTACATATTACTCACCCACCAACGTTAATTCATATGCTCTCCAATCTCAAAACTCCTACGTATGCGTATGTGTCGTGTTACTATGCGGTACCTCCCCGACACTCAGAATTTCATTACCTTTCTCTTTCTCAGAATGTTTGCTTACGTGACTGTTCAAACACTTAACTTATAACCTAACTGCATTTCAAGAATCTTTAAGCTAATGCTTTTGCTGTTCACGCTGTTACTAAGGACTTTGACTAACATGTCTTGCTAATTACCTTTTTCTTTAGACAAATCCTTCAACTCAAGTATATCATACAATACATTGGTTTAATATACGGAAATTATTTATTGCAATTATTTCTTTATCTTACCATCATTTCTTTATTTAGGTATTTATATCTTCCCGTCAGTAATTACGGTATCAACAGTAGGCTTAAGCGATAGTCAAATCTTTCAAGAACGGGTTGCTATGTGATGGTTTGATATTCCGTCTCTTTACATGATCACCAGAAAAAAAAAACAAATGAAAATCTGATGTGTTACGCTGACATGACTTTCTCTATTCTTGTACAAACTATTTTATTTGTTAATCGATATGTTAATCTTATTGCTAATTTTCTTGTACATGCAAGGGGAATATGGTAGCTTTAAGCGATAGTCAAATCTTTTAAGAGCTGGTTGCTATGTGGAGAATTCCATTCTCTTTTCATGTCCAGGACATATAAAAAATGAATAACGAATTCCCATTTGAGAAAAAGTATAAGAATTGGAAAACTTAAGGGAATAACAAGCAATATCTCGAAAATGGTTCACTCAACAAAAAAGATGTATATGACATACATTGTGTATTTTAACGCGATCTACATTTTTTGTGTAGTAAAACTTTGTCTCTCTTTCATGGTTTACCAGTTATGCAAAAGTCGTTCACAATGAAGAATACTTTTGGGGACATTCTCAGAAAATTCAGGATATATACATTTTATTTGTGATAAACGTATCTTAATATATGATATTCTAATCAAAATCGTTAGAGCCAATTCTGAGAATATTAAAATTTTCGAAAAATGTTTCATGTGAAGGTTAATCTGGGGTGGGGGATTTTCTTTAAAACCTTCGTGTCGCATTTCTGGAAGATGCTGAACCTAAATACCAAGTTTGGTGTTTATCCGACTGTTCGTTTCTGAGTTATGCTGTTCACAGACACACACACGGACATGTTTTCAAAAATCTTTTTTTTGGAAACAGGGGGCCTCAAGACATGTATTTCCGGTGAAATCTCGGTGTCAAATTTTTTGGGTGGAATACAATATTTCCCCTACTTACTATACATAGTAGAGAAAGCAATAAAGAATGTCTCGGAAATGATTAGTACCACAAAAAGATTTGGTAGTTAACGGACTTTTCGTTTTTGAGTTATGGTGTTCACATACACACAGACACAATCTCACACCTTTTCCTAATAGGGATTCTCAAAACGTGTATTTCTGGCGAAATCTCGGTAGCAAATTTCTGGGTGGTATGAAATCGTTAAAACAATTGTTTTTAGAAAGTCAAACAAATAACATAATTTGTTCGTTTAAAGCATTGTTAGTGTTGGGGAATTTTCTTGGAAATATTTTGCTTTTGAGTTTTGCTGGTCGCGCGCGCGCGCGCGCGCGCACACACACACACACACACACACACACACACACACACACACAGTTGGACATTTTCTAAAACTTTTTTGTAAACCTTATAACACGTACTTCTAGTGAAATCTCGTTTGGGGAGGAATGCACTACTTCCTCTGCTTACTATGGGTAGTAAAAACAAACAAGGCTGTTATGAAACAACATTACATATCAGATTTCTTGAGTTCTGTTTTTAGTAGGCATTTTAGAAGACTATCCTTAAAATGCTGAATTTTTACTTTCTCTACTGCGTATAGTAAGTAGGGGAAGTATTGCATTCCACTCAAAAATTCGAGACCGAGATTTCACCGGAAATACATGTTTTGAGACCCCCTGAATCCAAAAAAGCCTTTTTGGAAACATGTCCGTGTGTCTGTCTGTGTGTCTGTGAACAGAAAACTCAGAAACGAACAGTCGGATAAACACCAAGATTAGTATTTAGATTCAATAACTTCCAAGGATGCGACACAAAGGTTTTCAAGAAAATCCCCCTACCCAGATTATCCTTTACATGGAAAATTTTTCGAAAATTTTAATTTTCTCAAAAATGGCTCAAACAATTTTAAATAATATATCATATATGTAAGATATTTTCATGACAAATGAAATGTATATCTCTAATTTTCTGGGAATGTCTCCAAAAGTATTCTTCATTGTGAACGACTTTTGCATAACTGGTAAACCATAAGAGACAGACAAAAGTTTACTACACAAAAAATGTAGATCGCGTTAAAATACACAATTAATGTCATATACATTTGTTTTTGTTAAAGTGAACCATTTTCGAGATATTGCGTGTTATTCCCTTAAATTTTCCAATACTTACACTTTTTCTCAAATTCGTTATTCATTTTTTTGTCCTGATAATGCAAAGAGAATGGAATACTCCACATAGCAACCAGCTCTTAAATATTTGACTATCGCTTAAAGCCTTGCATCTACAAGAAAATTAGCAATAAGATTAACATCTCGATATCTCGATTAACATGAAGCATATGGAGAATAAGCGTTTCTAAAAATAGTTTGTACAAGAGTAGAGAAAGGCATGTGAGTGTAACACATCAGATTTTTACTCTTACATTTCTATTGATTTTAAACCAGTTTCATGCTTTAATACACCCTTAGCATTTACTCCAAACAATATAATGTGTTTACAACACATACATTAGGTAATTTTGTATAACTGATTAAACCATAAGAGATAGATTAGAGCTTACTACACAGAAAATGTAGTTGTCTTTTAAACACACAGTTTATTTCAAACAACTTTATTATGGCTTAAGCCATTTCGAAATGCCCGATATTATTGAATGGTTCGAATTGTTTAATACTGTCGACATTCAGTTGTTTCTCGCATTGTTATGGAAACAGCATGGGATTTAAAGGCCAGCGTATAGCTTCCAGGTCTAAAACGTTTGACTATCGCTATTCCCTTTGGGCGTATCTATAACGAAATGCCTAATGCAGCTATTCACGATAACGTTTATCTCGATTAAATTGAAGTAAATAGGAAATAAGTTTTCGTAAGAATACTTTGTACACCAAATAATAAATGATAAAGGCTAGAGAAAGTCATGTGAATAAAACGTATCAGAATTTTTTTTTCTAATAGTGTTTTACGCCCGGCGGTCTTAAGACACAGTTGCATCACCATAGGCGGTGACACTGGTGTTACATGAAATGGAGTGATATTTGGGAAAGTAAATTTGGGAAGAAAATCTTTGAAGTAGAAGGTTCGTATTTCGACTGTTGGGGAACCGAACTTGAAGTAGTTGCAACCGCACGTATGGTAAAAAGTTTCCGGCGGCCTTCGCACCAAATGTACTTTCCGGTGGCCTTTGCCCAAAATGTTTAAAAAATATTAACTTTATAATTTGACTGTTTCTTTAAATATTATATACTTATGTTTGCCTCGGCTGCGTCAGTATTATTGTTAGAGACATAGAGTTCTTTGCAAGGCGTGGTGCGGCTGAAGAATGTAGGCTTACACAGATTTATAATTTTTACTTCACTACATTTATTAATCCTTGACACAATTTAAATAACACTTCACTGATATAGAGAGCTTTGAGATTCTTTTATGAATTACTTGCACTTTTTAACACGTAAACTATTTTCGTCTCACACTGAATACGTATTAAATTTCTCGAGGACGCATCTCGCGTCCGGTTAGGAACACTGTCAACAACCAACGCGTCCGGTTATGAGCGCTGTCTACAAGCAACTGAACTGATTTCTACCGACTATATTTGTACAATTTGCCCTATTTCAGTTTCTGATTGGCTAATCCTAGTCCAATAGAATACCTTCATTTAACTAAAGCTTTTCTTCTTGTTGATTGGCTATTTTATAAACTGTCACAAAAATTGCATTATTGCTTCCAAGAATGACCAGTAGTATTATTACTTTCTAATTCATTATTGCCTCAAGGTTACCTCATTGTTACCTCATTGTTAGCAACTTTTGACCTATTTCTCATAGCTCCTACTTTATTAAATTGCGTAATACATTCACATAACATTACTGAACATGTACACAATAATATAAACATATACAATGACTGTAATATACATTTTTATATATTATTACATAAACATGTTGCTTTAAGGCGGGCTGTTATTGAATTTACATATTACATAATTAGACACAAATTAATTAAGTGTTAAAAATACTGCCTTATCTTTCACACATAAGTATAGGATACCTCCCCGACATTTGCCATTTATGAGGACTGAGGAAAACCTGGAAAAATCCTTAGTCAGTAAGGATGGTTGAGTTTGCAGCGCAGACCTTTGGTTCACGAGTACGTGCCTTAACGAGGTGAACTGCCAGTGTGTGAAGTTTAATATCGCTATTCCCTCTGTACCTATAACGATTTTTTTTAATATGTTGGCGGTACATATTTTCTAGTATGTACAACCAGTCTTCAGTTGTTTTTCACAGTATCACGGAAAACGCATGGAATTTTAAAGCCAGCATATAGCGTCCTCATTCATTTTACTATCGCTGTTCCCTTTGTATCTATAACGAAATGTGTCATGAAGCTGTTTATACGCTTAAGAGGAGACTATATGGCGAAAATTGCCACAAATATTTCTCGTTCTTATTAAACGGGCGGTAGGGCTCAAGGGGTAACATCTATGGTCCGTATTCGAGAGGTCCCGACTTCAAAATCCCCCCGAGAAATCTGACCGAAGGCGAATTTCCTTGGTCGCTAGGCCATTGCTGGGTTGGGCGAGGAATGAAGTATTTACCTGAAGGGGATATCTCGTCATTGCGACCAAGTAAATCTATTGTAGCTACCCCGCCCCCCTGGATGCAAGGATAAAGTTATGGAGAAGCAGGAAATCACAGGTCCGTAGGCAGACAGAACCCCATGCTTTCCATTACGAAACACCCGCTCTCTGCCAGTAGACGCGAAGAGTAACGCGAGAGGCAACGGAGCGGCACTTGCAGGCAGACCAAAGCGCCTTGTCGTTGGCAGGGAGACACCTTTCCAAAGCACAGCAACTATGCCATGTGGCCATCACCAGAACCACCACGGATCCCGGAGACACTGCCTGAAAGATGAAAGCGAGAAAGATGAAATAACAGGAAATGAGGGAAGAGAGAAAAATGGTGGAATACACGACCCCAGCACACGCCTAGGCGACCAGAGGAAAACCACGAGACATTCCCAGAAGATTCAAGATATACATTTCATTTGTCATGAAAATATCTTAAACATATGATATTTTAATCAAAATCCTTACAGCCATTTTTGAGAAAATTAAAATTTTCGAAAAATGTTCCACGTAAAGGGTAATCTGGGGTGGGGGGATTTTCTTGAAAACCATCGTGTCGCATCTCTGGAAAATACTGATCCTAAATACCAAGTTTGGTGTTTATCCGGCTGTTCGTTTCTGAGTTATGCTGTTCACAGACACACACACACACACACACACACAGACACAGAAACACACACGGACCTGTTTCCAAAAATGCTTTTTTTGGATTCAGGGTATCTCAAAACATATATTTCCGGTGAAATCTCGGTATCGAGTTTTTGGGTGGAATACAATACTTCCCCTACTTACTATACGTAGTAGAAAAAGTAAACCTATGTTGTAGATAATACCTACATCCAAATAAGTGAAGAACGCTAGCAACGCGAGGGTATAACAAAGGAATACTCGTTGTCAACGACTAAGAAAATCAACAAGTTAATAGAGACACCATTGTAACTTTGAGACCATCAGTGAAGAGCAATTTTGCAGAAGGTCTTCGAAGAAGAGAGAAGCAGTGTTAGTAGGTAATATTGTGAGGTTGAGCGAGTATGTACCGCGAGATCATAAACACTAAGTGGCAATTCTCCGTGAAGAATAATTATAGCTCCGCGAAAACACGTTGAGTAAATTAATTCCACGTACAGGAGTACCTGAACTAGATCTATCGCGAGGCAGAATTAGGAATGTTATAGGAATAAATATACGAAGTAATTACTTGCTAAATACGCGACTCCAAAACCGTTACAAAGCAAATAAAATCAGGAACGTTTCAGTAATATCGTTCTTGAGATTTTGTTGCCTGAAAAAAGACACAACTTGAATAAATTTGGAAGCTTCATTATAAGATTAAATTCAAGGTTAAGCGTTATATTATTCAAAACTGAAAGTAATAACATTTTTTTAATACTCTGTTGCATTTACATAACTCTGTACCCTCTAGTTCTTATTAATGGCTATACAGATTATTCTTACGAAAGTTTATTTTCGTATCTCTATCATTTTAATCGAGGTAAAACTTTCCGGAAATAGCTACATTACACATTTCGTTATAAATATAAAAAGGAACAGCGACAGTCAAATGTTTAAGAACTGGACGCTATATGCTGGCCTTCAAATTCCATGTTCTTTACGTGCAATCGCGTTAAACAACTGAATATCGAAAGCACTTGAAAAGAATGACAAAAGTATTTAAAAATTAATAATGGATATCTCGAAAGAGGCTGATGCTACAGAAAATTTGTTTGAAGTAAATTGCCTCTTTTAAAGAGATATTCATTTTTACTTTCTCTACTACGTATAGTAAGTAGGGGAAGTATTGTATTCCACCCAAAAATTCGATGCCGAGATTTCACCGGAAATACATGTTTTGAGACCCCCTAAGGCCAAAAAAAGCATTTTTGGAAACATGTCCGTGTGCGTGTCTGTGTGTGTGTGTGTCTGTCTGTGAACAGCATAACTCAGAAACGAACAGTCGAATAAACACCAAACTTGGTATTTAGGTTCAGTATCTTCCAAGGATGCGACACGAAGGTTTTCAAGAAAATCCCCCCACCCCAGATTACCCTTTACATGGAAGATTTTTCGAAAATTTTAATTGTCTCAAAAATGGCTAAAGATTTTGATTAAAATATCATTTGTTTAAGATATTTTTATGACAAATAAAATGTATATTTTGAATTTCCTGGGAATGTTTCCAAAAGTATTCTTCATTGTGAACGACTATTGCATAACTGGTAAACCATAAGGGATAGACAAAATTTTACTACACAAAAAATGTAGATCGCGTTAAAATACACAGTTTATGTCATATACTTTTTTTTTGTTGAGTGAACCATTTTCGAGATATTACTTGTTATTCCCTTAAATGTTTCCATACTTATTTTCTCAAATAGGAATTCGTTATTCATTTTTTCGTCTTGCAAAGAGTATTAATCTGTGGGAAAGGGAATGGTACTGCACCTAGCAACCAGTTATTAAGAGATATGTATATCCTTAAAGGCTACTGTATTTCCAAATTGCCCTTGTAAATATATATTCGCCCTACATCTACAAGAAAATTAGCAATAAGATAGAGTCTGCATATGTTTATCTCGATTAACATGAAGTAGATGGTGAATGATCTATCCTTTAACGTTTACCAGTTATACAAGGTTATACAAAATTCTTCAGAATGAAGTGAATGTCACAGGCTGTTCCCATATAATTCAAGATATACATTTTGTTGTAATGTAAATATTTTTATTATATGGTATTTTAATTAAAATCATTTGACACTTTTTATAAAATGAAAACTTTCGAAAAATCTTCCATGTAAGGGATAGCTTGAGGTGGGCAATTTTCTTGAAAATCTTTGTGTCGCATCTTTAGAAGTTATTGAACCCAAATACAAAGTTCGGTATTTATCCGACTTTTCGTTTTTGAGTTATGTTATTCACAGACACTCACTTGGACCTTTTTCTAAAAATTCTGTTTTTTATTCAGGAGGCCTAAAATCATGTATATCCGATGAACCTCGGGAACCGCAGCCCAGCATAGTACCCCTAGACCACGGAGAACGACATCGCTTAACGTTTACCAGTTAAATAAGATTATCCAAAATTTCTTCCGAATGAAGTGGACATCACAGGCTATTCTCAGAAAATTCAAGATATCTCGTATATCTTATTTTAATAAAAATCATAGGAGTCACTTTTTAGAAAATAAAAAATTTCGATAAATATTCCATGTAAGGGGTAGTTTGGGATAGGGCGATTTTCTTGAAAATCTTCATGTCGCATCCTTGAAAGATACTAAACTCAAATACCAAGTTCAACACACGTGCGAACCTTTTTTTAAAAATTATTTTATTAATTCAGTGGGTCTCAAAACGTGTATTTCCATGTAATCTCCGTATCAAATTTTTGTTGGAATGGCAATACCTTCTCTATTTACTATGTATTTGGTAGAGAAATTAAAAAAAAGTCTGATGTGTTACACTCACATGACTTTCTCTACTCTTGTACAAACTATTTTTACAAACGCTTACTATCCATCTACTTCATGTTAATCGAGATAAACATTTGCAGACTCTATCTTATTGCTAATTTTCTTGTAGATGTAAGGGGAAAATATATTTACAAGGGCAATAAGAAATACAGTAGCCTTAAGCACTTACATATCTCTTAATAGCTGGTTGCTAGGTGCAGCACCATTCCCTTTGACACAGATTATAACTCTTTGCATATCAATAACAAAAAAAATGAATAACAAATTCCCATTTTAGAAAATAAGTATTGAAAAATTTAAGGGAATAACAAGCAATAGCTCGAAAATGGTTCAGTCAACAAAAAAATGTATATGACATAAATTGTGTATTTTAACGCGATCTACATTTTTTCTATATATCTCTTATGGTTTAACAGTTATGCAAAAGTCGTTCACAATGAAGAATTCTTTTGGAGACATTTCCAGAAAATTCTAGATATACCTTTCATTTGTCGTGAAAATATCTTAAACATATGATATTTTAATCAAGATTGTTACAGCCATTTTTGAGAAAATTAAAATTTTCGAAAAATCTTCCATGTAAAGGGTAATTTGGGTTGGGGGGATTTTCTTGAAAACCTTCGTATCGTATCCCTGGAAGATATTGAACCTAAATACCAAGTTTGGTGTTTATCCGACTGTTCGTTTCTGAGTTATGCTGTTCACAGACACAGACAGACACACAGACACACACATGAACATGTTTCCAAAAATGCTTTTTTTGGATTCAGGGGGTCTCAAAACATGTATTTCCGGTGAAATCTCGGTAGTGAATTTTTGGGTGGAATACAATACTTCCCCTACTTACTATACGTTTTAGAGAAAGTAAAAAAGGAGATAGTGTGTATTCTATCACAGCAACAATAATAATATGGTAGTAATAATAAAATATTTGGAACGGTAATTGATATAACTTCTCCTCTAAATATAGAACCCTGGGAGTTACCGAAGGCACAAACATAACAAACATTGGCTAACAACTATATATCATCATTATTAATACCGTGCCAATAGTTAGAAGGAGGTGGAGAGGGGGGAAGAGAGAGGGAGGTAGAAAGAGTTTGACATAGAGAGGGAAAAAGGAAGGTTAAAGAAAGAGTGCTAGCACAAAGTGAGTATCGAAAAATTTGAAAAGAATGCTAGTGCTGTACAATTCGGGTCATTAATAACGTATATATTGGAAATGGTTGATACCACAAAAATATTTGAAATAAGTTGTGTGTTTTAAAGGAATCCACATTTCTTTTATAGTAAGCTTTGCTCTACCGCCTAAAGTTTAACAATTATACAAGGTTATACAAAATTCCTTCAAAATAAAGAGGACTTCAAAGGCTGTACCCAGAAAATTCAAGTTACACATTTCATTTGTCATGTATATATATTTAATATATGGTATTTTAATCAAAATCGTTACAGCCATTTTTTATAAAATGGAGTTATGCGGTTCACTGATGCACACGCGCCCGCGTGGAACTTTTTCTAAAAATTAATTTTTTTTGGATTCAGGGCCTGTAACATGTATTTCCGATGAAATCTCGGTATTGAGTTCTTGGGTGGAATGGAATACTTTCTCTATTTACTATGTATGAGGTAGGGAAGGTAAAAGAGAGAGAGAGAGAGTGTGTGTGTCTTATCACAGCAGCAATAATATAATAATAATAATAATGATAGTAATACAAGATTAAAACGGTAATTGATTTAACTTCTATTCTAAGTACAGAACCCTGAGAGTTCCCGAAGCCACATATATAACAAACATTAGCTAACAACTATACATTATTATTATTAATGTCGTCCCCCGTTGTCTAGGGTTACCATGCTAACCTCTAGTTCCCGAGGTAGCGGGTTCAAACCCGGCGGAGGGCGATGGATTTTTTTCGGGCGTAAAACTCCTTAGCATGGCTTCGTTCGGATGGGAAGTAAAGCCGGTGGTCCCGTGTCGTAGATTTACGGCACGGAAAAGAACTTCAAGCCTGATAAATGGGCCTTTGAGCAAAATTACCGGTCTTTCACGCCCAATATACGATGTGTTACACTCACATGACTTTCTCTACTCCTGTACAAACTATTTTTACAAACGCTTATTCTCCATATGCTTTATGTTAATCGAGATATCGAGATGTTAAACTTATTGCTAATTTTCTTGTAGATGCAAGGGGAATTGGTAGGCTTTAAGCGATAGTCAAATATTTTAAGAGCTGTTTGCTATGTGGAGTATTCCATTCTCTTTGCATTACCAGGAGAATAAAAAATGAATAACGAATTTGAGAAAAAGTATAAGTATTGGAAAATTTAAGCAATATCTCGAAAATGGTTCATTCAACAAAAAATTATATAACATAAATTGTGTATTTTAACGCGATCTATATTTTTTGTGTAGTAAAATTTTGTCTATCTCTTATAGTTTTACAGTTATGCAAAAGTCGTTCACAATGAGGAATACTTTTGGAGACATTCCCAAAAAAATCAAGATATACATTTAATTTGCCATGAAAGTGTCTTAAATCTATATTTTAATCAAAATCGTTTGAGCCATTCTTGAGAAAATTAGAATTTTCGAAAAATGTTCCATGTAAAGGGTCATCTGGGGTGGGGAGGTTTTCTTGAAAACCTTCGTGTCGCATCTCTGGAAGATACTGAACCTAAATACTAAGTTTGGTGTTTATTCGACTGTTCGTTTCTGAGGTATGCTGTTCACAGACGGACACACACACACACACACACACACACACACACACACACACACACACACACACACTCACACACACACAGACACAGACACAGACAGACACACAGACAGACAGACACACACACGGACATGTTTCCAAAAATGCATTTTTTGGATTCAGGAGGTCTCAAAACATGTATTTCCGTTGAAATCTCGGTATCGAATTTTTGGGTGGAATACAATACTTCCCCTATTTCCTAAACGTAGTAGAGAAACTAAAAATGAATAACGAATTTGAGAGAAACTATAAGTATTGGAAAATTTAAGGGAATAACAACCAATATCTCCAAAATGGTTCACTCAACAAAAAAAAATTATATATAGAATAAATTGTGTATTTTAACGCGATCTGCATGTTTTGTGTAGTATAATTTTGTCCATCTCTTATGGTTTACCAGTTATGCAAAAGTCGTTCACAATGAGGAATACTTTTGTAGACATTCCCAGAAAATTCAAGATGTACATGTAATTTGCCATGAAAGTGTCTTAAATATATGATATTTTTATCAAAATCGTTAGAGCCAGTTTTGAGAAAATTAAAATTTTCGAAAAATGTTCCATGTAAAGGGTAATCTGTGGTAGGGAGATTTTCTTGAAAACCTTTGTGTCGCATCTCTGCAAGATACTGAACCTAAATACCAAGTTTGGTGTTTATGCGACTGTCCGTTTCTGAGTTATGCTGTTCACAGACAGACACACACACGGACATGTTTCCAGAAATACGTTTTTTGGATTCAGGAGTCCTCAAAACATGTATTTCCTGCGAAATTTCGGTATCGAATTCTTGAGTGGATTGCAATACTTCCCCTACTTACTATACGTATTAGAGAATGTAAAAAAGTCATTATTAATACCGTGCCAATAGTTAGAAGGAGGTGTAGAGGAGATAGAGAGTGTGGTAGAAAGAGGTTGACACAGAAAGGGGAAAAAGGTAGGATAAAGAAAGAGAGACGGCAGAAAGCGAAATTGTTAAAATAATCGCAATAACGCGGTCCGAGCTGCGGATTTTACACTTAAATAAATTCTGCTCTCCATCAGATAAAAATACAAGTATGGGAAAAGGATTACATTATGGTAAGCTTTTTCTCCCTTGCTGGAAAATACGAACAGTATTTTGTACTTAACAACCGCTCATGCAGAAGCTCGGCAGTACACAACGAACGT
Organism: Deroplatys truncata; assembly: GCA_030765065.1. Lineage (NCBI taxonomy): Eukaryota > Metazoa > Arthropoda > Insecta > Mantodea > Mantidae > Deroplatys > Deroplatys truncata. The sequence continues at coordinate 240,585,466 of CM060976.1, forward strand.
TCAAATCCGCATTAAATCTGCTCGTATTACTTAAACGTCGCGTGCAGAGTTGCTGTAATCGGTTTTGTAATATTTAATAGCATCAATGTTTATTAATTTATATGCCCTATAATTGTTTGTTTCTCTATTCCCGCTGAAATTATTTTCTGCTTTATTGCTCTGTTTATTTCTTGCAAATCCCGGGACCGGCTGCCTGTTGAATATTATATTTCTACACAAAGAATTTAATGAAGCTGGAATACAATACATTTTACTATTTTAGTCCAGCTCTGCTAGAATTGAATGCATGGACTTGACGTCTATGATTTATTACTGTAAATGGCATATTTATATGCCACAATGGAAATATTAGACAGTCATTTTCTTATTTACCAACGGTGATGCCTTAACGTTCAAGGGTTAAAAAAATAATTTTCCATTTCAGGCAGTATTTTTAACACTTAAATGATTTTAGTCAAATTATATAACATAAATTCAATAACAGCCCGCCCTAAAGCCATATGTGTATGTAACAATATATAAAAGTGTATATTACAGTCATTATATTACCCGGGGAAGGCCAATGGGTACCATACGTGGTTACAACTACTTCAAGATCGGCTCCTCAACAGTTGAAATACAATAAAAAACCTACTTAAAATTGGCGTTCCATACGTGAGGCATAAACCTATCTTCAAATTGTATCATATCTTTTATACAAAACACATTTTTAGTCTTTTAAAGTTAGGAAAGAAATACTATCACGGAATCCCTTGTTTTAAGAGAAAAATCGGATGTGTTACATTCATGTGACTTCCTCTACCTTTAGCGCGTATTAATGGGTGTACAAATTGTTTATACGAAAGTTTATTCCTATATTCTTCATTTTAATCGAGATAAAACGTTCCGTAAATAGCTGCATTATAGATTTCGTTATGAATGTAAAGATTATCGCCATAGTCAAATGTTTAAGAACTAGACGCTATGCGGGCCGCAAATGCCATGCTCCTTACGAAAAAACTGAATATCGAAAACTTGAAAAGAATGTCAGTATTGAACAATTCGAGCTACTAATATATATTGGAAATGACTTATGCTACAAACAAAATATTTCAAATAAATTGTGTGTTTTAAAGAAATATAAATTTTTTGTGTAGTACGTTTTCGTTTAACGTTTACCAGGGAAGAAGATGGTTTGTTACGTTATTTGTATCACGATTTGGGCGTCAATTTGAAGTAAAATTAAATTGAGTTTTATTTACGGAGGCTCTTTAACTACTATGGTCCTTAGCGTCCCATTCTATATTGGGCGTGAAACACCGGCAATTTTGCTCAGAGGCCCCTTGAGAATCTTTAACGTGCCGTAAATCTACGACACGGGACCACCGGCTTTACTTCCCTACCGAAGGAAGCCGTGCTAAGATTTTTACGCCCGAAAAAATCCATCACCCTCCTACGGGTTTGAACCCGCGACCTTGGGAACTAGAGGCTAGCACGGTACCACTAGTCCAATTTGAAGTAGTTTGTATTGAAGGAGTTGTATTATATTTCAACTGTTGGGGCGCCGAACACTTGAAGTTGGTTGCAACCGCACGTATATTAAACAGTTTCCGGTAGCCTTCGCTCCAAATGTACTTTCAGGTGGCCTTTGCCCAACTTTAAAAATAATAGCTTTGTAATTTGACTGTTTCTTTAAATATTTAATACTTATGTTTGCCTCGGCTGCGTCAGTATTTATTTTAGAGACACGTTTCTCTTAGCAAGGCTGTGGTGTGACTAAGAATGTAGGCTTACACAAATTTTAAGTTTTAATTCACTCCTTTTTATTAATCCTTGACACAAATTAAGTAGCACTGATATCGAGAGCTGTGAGATACCTTTATTTGATACTTGCACCTTTTAACATGTATACTATTTTCGTCTCACACGAATACGTATTATATTTCTCGAGGACGCATCACGCATCCAGTTATAATCACTGTCTGCAGGCAACTGAACTGATTTCAACCGCCCAAAATTGTAAATTTTTCTCCTTTTCAGTTTCTGATTGGCTAATCCTACTCCAATAGAATACCTTTATTTAACTAAAGCTTTTTCTGGTTGTTAATTGGCTATTTTATAAACTATCACTAAAATTACATTATTGTTACTCCAATAATGGCTAGTAGCATTTAAACTTCCTTACTCCTTATTGCTTCAAGGTTACCTCATTGTTACCTCATTGTTAGCAACCTTTCACTTATTATTCTCACAGCCCCTACATTATTAAATTACGTAATACATTCACATACATGTTTACAATAATATAAGCATATGCAATGACTGTTACAGACATTTTACAAAGTATTACATACACATATTTCTTTAAGGCGGTCTGTTATTGAATTTACATATTATATAATTTGACTGAAATCATTTACGTGTTAAAAACACTACCTCACCAGTTATACAAGATTATAAAAAATTCCTTCCGAATGACTACGAGTTAACAGACTATTCCCAGAAAACTCAAGGCATACATTTGATTTATCATGTAAATATATTTAATATATGGCATTTAGATAAAAATTGTCAGCAATTTTTTATAAAATAAAAAATTTTGAAAACTTCAAAGCGTAGTTTGGAGTGGGAAAATTTCTCAAAATTCTTTGTATCGCATTTTATTGAAGGTGCTGAACAAAAATACCAAGTTTGGTTTTTATCCTGCTCTTCTTTTTTGAGTTATTCTGTTCATAGACACACACATACGGACCTTGTCTAAAAATCTGATGTGATACATTCACATGACTTCCTCTACTCGCTATTCTTTATTAGTGATAGTTAAGCTATCTTTGTTAGTTTCAAATTATTGAAGTTATTACACAAGTATTTAGTGACCGTACATGCATATTTAAGATAGAAGGTATGGTGACAAAATAAACAACAGAAATAGAAACAAAACAAAAATGCAAGAAAGAGGAAAATGAAGATGAATTATCTTTGATTAACTGAACAAATTTGATCTAGCTTCGGGCATTTTAGCCAAGAAATTTCCCATATTTTGCCAGTTCCTCTGGTCAGCCAGTAGATCCCAACATGCCAATCTCCTTTAGAAGGACTTAAGAATTTTTCTTTGAGTTTAATTGTTCACTGGTTCTTCCACTATGCGCATTCCGCCAAAATATATACCCAGTCCTCATAAAAATGACAGAATGGGCAGATTGTCTGCAAGAATCGTCTGTCACAGTATACAAACTAGTCATACTCAATTTATTTTCACATTTTCTTCATTTTAATCCAAATAAACTTTGGCAGAAATAGCTACACGACACATTTCGTTTTAGACACAAGGACAACAGCGGTAGTCAAATGTTTAAGAACTCGACGCTATATGTTGGCCTTAAAATTCCATACTGTTTCCATGACATCCCGAGAAACAACTGAATGTTGACAGGACTTAGAAGAATGGCTATGTACTGAAGAATTCGAACCTTTAATAACGGATATCTTCGAAATGGCTGATGCCACAAAAAACATTATTTGAAATAAATTGTGTGTTTTAAAGAAATCCGTATTTCTTGTTTAGTAGGTTTGTTTATATCTCTTAACGTTTGCAGTTATACAAGATTATACAAAATGCTTTCCGAATGAAGAGGACTTCAAAAATTATTCCCAGAAAATTCAGGATATGCATGTGAAGGGTAGTTTGTGGTTGGGGGATTTTCTTCAAAATTTTCGCTTAAGGTACTGTACTGTACTTAAATGCACCGACCGAACCTCAGCCCCGGATTAAACCGAAACATGAAAGGAAATGAAACGAAAGGAAATTGGGGAGAACCATGAAAAACTCGTGGTTAGAGTAAGCGACAACCGAGGATCGAACCCGGGACATTCGGAATGCGAGTCGCACACGTTAACGCACCGTCTCCTCGCTCTGTATCTTCTTCTTCTTTCTCTGTTTAACCTCCTCTTATGTAGGACTTGCACCCCCCAGAACTTACAGGCGGGTGCCTGGGGTCAGAGGCCCGTTGAGGAGCAGACAGAATATCCAGGATGGGTGATCAGCCCGATGCCTGGCGTGGGAGGAAGGAAGTTGATGAAACAAAATGATGCTGAAATGGATGGAAGGAAAGGTGATGATAGAGCAGTTGGTGGAATGAATGGCGGGGGAAACCGGAGAACCTGGAGAACCTGGAGAAAACCCGCTCAGAAGCCCCTATGTCCCGCCTGCGGGTCCCTGGAATTGAACCCGGGCCGCTTCGGTGAGAGGCGAGCGGTCTAACCACTCGGCCACGGCCGGGCGTTCTGAATAATAATAATAATAATAATAATAATAATAATAATAATAATAATAATAATAATAAGCGATAGCGAATAGAGAAAGTAATGTGAATGTAACATACCAAATTGTCTTGCTAATTTTAAGAGGGGATAGCTTAGTCATACTTGTGGAGTATTTCAGAGTTAAACGCAGTAGGTTTAGATTTCAGAAGAGATATTTTTCTATTTAGTTCGGAAATATCTACCCAATTTCCGGTTATCTTCCAATCTTCCCTCAGTGAATGCTATAATCTCTTTCTATCAGACAGCTTTGTAGGATTTCTTGCCGCTCATCAAGCTATTAGTTGCCTTATGATCAGGAAGTTACGCTTAATAGCATTTCAAAAAACGTAATTTCCTGGCTAGCATTACGTAATAGACTTCATCTGTTAACAGCTGGAGAAACTTTTAATTTCCTGTTGCTGCGTTATTTATCACATTGCAAAACATACGAGCACTTTACACTTTGCTGCTTTTAAAAACGTTTTGCGTTTCATACCAGAAAAACCCCTATCTAAAATTTGATGGAAATACACCTGTAAATAAATTATTACCTTCTCTACCACGTATCTAGTAAGTGGAGGAAGAGATATTTTCTGTTTTTAAGTTTCATGATTTTATGATTTCATGGTTTTAAATATATGTTTGGAGGATCTCTGAATATAAATTATATGTTTTGAAAAAGCGCGCACACTTGTGTTTGACTGTACAGTGTAACTCAAAAACGAAAGGTCGCATGAAAGTCAAACTTAGTATTTAAGTTCAGTATATTTCAAAGATGCGACAGGTGATTTTTTAAGAAAACTTCTCCGCCCTAAACTATCCTTTATATGAAAAACTTAGCTATTATGCCTATAAAATTTGTTTAAAGTACCATATATTTATGATATTTAGATAACAAATTCAATGCATATGTTGCATTTTATAGGAATAGAACAGAAAATAAATTCTGAATGACTTGTGTAGCTTGTAAACCGTAAGACATAGACAAAGTCTTGCTGAATATATCGTTAAAGCACACCTCTTATTTCCTCAAGCTTATTTCCCTTACAGGATTTATTTCGTTTGTTATTATTAATTTTTACTTTCTCTACTACGTATAGTAAGTAGGGGAAGTATTGTATTCCACCCAAAAATTCGATACCGAGATTTCACCGGAAATACATGTTTCGAGACTCCCTGAATCCAAAAAAAGCATTTTTGGAAACATGTCCGTGTGTGTGACTGTGAACAACATAACTCTGAAACGAACAGTCGGATAAACACCAAACTTGGTATTTATGTTCAGTATCTTTCAGAGATGCGACACGAAGGTTTTCAAGAAAATCCCCCACCCCAGATTACCCTTTACATGGAACGTTTTTCGAAAATTTTAATTCTCTCAAAAATGGCTCTAACGATTTTGATTAAAATATCATATGTTTAAGATACTTTCATGACAAATGAAATGTATATCTCGATTTTTCTGGGAATGTCTCCAAAAGTATTCTTCATTGTGAGCCACTTTTGCATAACTGGTAAACCATAAGAGATAAACAAAATTTTACTACACAAAAAATGTAGATCGCGTTAAAATACACAATTTATGTCATATACATTTTTTTGTTGTTGGGTGAACCATTTTCGAGATATTATTGTTATTTCCTTAAATTTTCCAATACCTACACTTTTTCTCAAATTCGTTATTCATTTTTTATGTCTTGGACATGCAAAGAGAATGAAATGCGCCACATAGCAACCAGCGTTAAAATATTTCATTATCGCTTAAAGCCTACCATATTCCCCTTGCATCTACAGGAAAATTAGCAATAAGATTAACATCTCGATTAACTTGAAACATATGGAGAATAAGCGTTTGTAAAAATAGTTTGTACAAGAGTAGAGTAAGTCATGTGAGTGTAACACATCAGATTTTTACCAATCCTATCAGGATAATTTATAACGGGGCTTCTTATTTCGGTTCTGTAGCCTGGCCCTACAACCGTGAAACACATGAAGTGAAAACAGAGCAAATGATGGAGAGGAAATTCGTGGTAGAAAGGGAACCATCTTAGCATTCGTACCGACCAGGAGAAACCACGAACATGTAGTCAGTATATTTTTTTAAGGAGGAGTTTTATGTTACGTAATTTGCCCTACGTATGGTTCAGTTTGAAGGAGGTTATTTTTAGTAAGCATTATTGTTGTAGTTATAGAGTTGGGGAGCGAAATTTGATGAAGTAACTACTCCACCTTTAGGTACAAAGTTTCCGGTAGCCTTCGCCCAAATGTTCACTTTCTGGTCATCTTCGCAGCAACGTTTAGGAATCGACTTTCTATTTTTGTTTCTTTAATTATTATATATATTTAAGTTTTCCTCGGTGCGTCAGTATTAATTTGTAGAAACATGTATTTTTACTTTCTCTACTACGTATAGTAAGTAGGGGAAGTATTGCATTCCACCCAAAAATTCGATACCGAGATTTCACCGGAAATACATGTTTTGAGACCTCCTGAATCCAAAAAAAGCATTTTTGGAAACATGTCCGTGTGTGTGTCTGTGTGTCTGTGTGTGTGTGTGTGTCTGTGTGTGTGTGTCTGTGTGTGTGAACAGCATAACTCAAAAACGAACAGTCGGATAAGCACCAAACTTGGTATTTAGGTTCAGTATCTTCCAGAGATGCGACACGAAGGTTTTCAAGAAAATCCCCCCACCCCAAACTACCCTTTACATGGAAGATTTTTCGAAAATTTTAATTTTCTCAAAAATGGCTCTAACGATTTTGATGAAAATATCATATGTTTAAGTTAATGTCATGGGAAATGAAATGTATATCTCGAATTTTCTGGGAATGTCTCCAAAAGTATTCTTTATTGTGAACAACTTTTGCATAACTGGTAAACCATAAGAGATACACAAAATGTTACTACACAAAAAGTGTAGATCGCGTTAAAATACACAACTTATGTCATATACATTTCTTTTGTTGAGTGAACCGTTTTGGAGATATTGCTTGTTATTTCCTTAAATTTGCCAATACTTATACTTTTTCTCAAATTCGTTATTCATTTTTTTTATGTCCTGGACATGCAAAGAGAATGGAATGCACCACATAGCAACCAGCGTTAAAATATTTGACTATCGCTTAAAAGCTACCACATTCCCCTTGCATCTACAAGAAAATTACCAATAAGATTGACATCTCGATATCTCGATTAACATGAAGCATATGGAGAATAGGCGTTTGTAAAAATAGATTGTACAAGAGTAGAGAAAGTCATGTGAGTGTAACACATCAGATTTTTTAATATGGAGTGGTGCGGCTAAAGATGTAGGCTTACACAAATTATAAATTTTACTTCTCTGCATTTATTAATCCTTCACACAATTAAATAACACTTCACTTATATAGGCAGTGTGAGATTATTTATAAATTACTTCCACTTTTTAACACGTAAACTTTATAATATTTTCGTCTCAGACTGAATACGTATTAAACTTCTCATTGTGGGCGATTTTGCATAACTGTTAAACCATAAGTGATAAACAAAATTTTACTACACAAAAATGTAGATCGTATTAAAATACACAATTTATGTGAATACATTTTCTTTTGTTGAGTGAACCATTTTGGAGATATTCCCTTAAATTTTCCAATACTTATGCATTTTCTCAAATGGGAATTCGTTATTCATTTTTTTTGTCCTGGTAATGCAAAGAGAATGGAATACTCCACATAGGAACCAGCTCTTAAAATGTTTGACTTTCGCTTAAATACTACCATATTCCCCTTGCATCTACAAGAAAATTAGCAATAAGATTAACATCTCGATTAACTTGAAGCAAGAGTAGAGAAAGTCATGTGAGTGTAGCACATCAATTATTTTATCTAATATTCGACAAAGAAGCCAATCTTGCTCTGGAGAACAGAAGAGGGGAGGGATGGTACATAACACGGAGTTCTTAATGGTCAGAGTACTGTATATATTTAATCTACGTTTGTAAGTTTAATTCATACTCTTATTATTTTATCCATATTTTTTATAGACAGGAAAAGCACGTATGGCAAAGAATCTGAATGTGAATGTGAATGTGAATCTGAATCTAAAACCATTCTAATCTAATCTACCTGTCCATCATAATCTGTCTATTTATCGTTAATACTGCTCCTTATATCCTCTGATTAATTCTCTGGGTAGAAGCTTTTACGGTGCGCTGTATCATATTTTATACAAAGGTATTTTGTTAAAGTTTCGGATGATTTCATTACAAGTATTTATGGTTGTTTTATATTGTAAAATATAAGATTTTCACTTCCTTACCATAAACATAGAAGGTAGAGAAGGTATTGCATTCCACCCAAAAATTTTAATTCGAGATATCGCTGTAAATATATGTTTCTAAGTCTCTCTGAAACCAAAAAGGCATTTTTAGAAAAATCTCCGTAAGCGTTTGAACGGCATAATTGCACAACGAAATATCGGATAAATACCAAACTTGATATTTAAGTACAGTATTTTTCAAAGAGGCGATACAAAGATTTTCAAGGAAATTACCACACCTCAAACCACAATTTACACGGAATGTTTATCGAAATGTTTGATCTTCTGAAAAATGCCTCTAATAATTTGGATTAAAATGACATATATTAAATATATTTACACGGCAAATAAAATGCATATCTTGAATTTTCTGGATGGCCTGTGTAGTCCTCTTCATTCGTGTTGTATAATGTTGTATAACTCGTAAATACTAAGCGATAGACGAAAAGGTACTATACAAAAACTATGGATTGCTTTAAAACACACAATTTATTTTCAATAACCCTTTTGTGGCATTAACCATTTCCGATATATCCGTTATTAGGAACCGAATTGTTTTCAATACTTATTCTTTTAAAGCCCTGTCAATTTTCGGCTGTTTGTCTCGATTTCGTCAAAACACACAGAATTTTAAGGTCATCATATAGCATACAGTTCTAAAACGTCATCCTCCGTGGTGTAGTAGTTACCATGCTAGCTTCTAGTTCACGAGGTTGCGGATTCAAACGGGTGGAGGGCGATGGATTTTTTCGGGCGTAAACATCCTTAGCATGGCTTCCTTCTGAAGGGTCCCGTGTCGTAGATTTACGGCACGTAAAAGAACCTCAAGCCTGATAAAGAGACCTCTGAGTAAAATCTCCGGACTTTCACGCCCAATATAGAATGGGACGCTAAGGACCACAACAGTTAAAGAGCTTCCATAAATACAATTTTATTTCATTTAGTTGTAAAGCATTTGACTATCGCTATTCACTTTGTGTTTATAAGGACATGTGTATTCCGAGCAGCTATTTCTGCAAAAGCTTATCTGGATTAAAGTGAAGTACATAGGAAAATAAACTTTCGTAGAAACAGCTTTTATATCCACAAATAAGCGATAGATGGTGGAGAAAGTCATTAGAATGCAAGAATAGGATTCTATCTGCAGTATTTTTTTAAGAATAAAGAGAAAACTCCATCCAAATGTAGGTGATGTAACACCGTTAGCATCCAAGTGAGTCTCAGGCCGGTTATTTTACTTGGGCCCGTCCCGTCCTTTATCGCAGGCACATTTAACTGCAGTTGCTGCGACCCGAACTCGCGACGTTTGTCTTTGAATAGATCGTCAGTCTAATTCGTCTCGTTCTAACCATCACGACTATGTGGAAGGTATATGAAAGCCGGTAATTCTGGCATTAAGGGGTTAATTTCTCATTTTAATTCAATGGAAGAGAGAATATATGAACGTTTAAAAATTAATCATATTTTATGCCCTCGAGTAAACCTGTCTAAACAGCAGATTTCATATAAATTAATTTACATGTTTATTAGGAATGCTTGTGGGTAATTTCGAATCACAAAAGCTCCTTTGTTTTGATATATGACCACAAACGTGCGACATTGTTTATTATTTACATGTCTTTGAAATGCTTTCATATTTTGTTTATAAATCATTTTTGTAACTGTACTGCATACTAAAATTTACTTCCGTAGCAAATAAAATATCCATACCTTGTATTTATTTTACTGGTAGTGGAAAGCAACGTTATTCCCTCAACACTGTACACGTTTCAATAATGCACTGCATACAGGTTTATACATTTGTTCAGCCAACAAAAACACATCCATTTTAAAGCAACTGGCGTTTTTGCTTTCGCTATTACATGCCTATGGCAGGTAAAGCATTGTATTCCACATGAAATTCCATTGTATTCCCCTTCCACTGGGAATACACCATTCCCAACTTTTGTTCCATTTTTGGAAAGCCTCCTCGAAGGCACTTTCTGGGACGGCGCTTAGGTTTCTTGTCGCACTATTCTAAATTTCCTGTGGTTTGGAAACTAGGTGCTTTCAACGTGGTTTCAAATATGGGAAACAGTAGGTCCGGAGAATAGCGTGGATGGGGCACAACGTGAGTCTGATTTTTGACAGATACCTGCGGAGAAGGAGTTACTTATGAGCGGTTGCATTGTCATGATGCAACATCCAAGTCTGGCCTTTCCACAATTCAGAATTTTTGCTGCGCACACATCCTTCAAACGCGATAAACTTCTGTGATAGTCTTTCTTATTTACCATCTGATCACGTGGCGCAATTTCCTGATGACGTTTTTGCGTCAAGAAACACAAACAACATCGCCTTGATCTTTGATCGACTCATATGTCCGCGTGAAGTGGCAACAGGTGATGAAATGTGAAGTTTGTACGGATAACATTTCACAATTGTTTGCAACAGTTTCGAACGGTGGACCATGGAATGTTCAGCTGTCGTGACACAGCTAGTGCACTGCTTAAAGATCACACATTGCGTCCAGCATTCTCAGCTACAGTAACAGTAACTTCTTCAATAATTTGTGACGCAATTAGCCTTCGGCCTCTCCCAGGAGGAATTCCCAAATCGCCAGTTAATTCGAACTTCCAAATCATGTTCTTAACCCTAGGGCAGAATTTTTAATGCTTAAATGATTTCATTCTAATTATATAATATATAAATTCAATAACAGCCCACCTTGAAGCAATATGTGTATGTAACAATATATAAAAAGTGTATATTACAGTATTTGTGTATGTTTATATTATTGTACACATGTGTAATAATGTTATGTGAATGTATTACGTAATTTAATAATGTTGGAGCTGTGAGAATAATAGGTTAAACGTTGCTAACAATGAGGTAACAATGAGGTAACCTTGAGTCAATAATGAGTAAGAAAGTTTAACAGTACTACTTGTGATTCTTGGAGTAACAGTAATGTAATTTTAGTGACAGTTTATAAAATAGCTAATCAACAAACAGAAAAAGCTTTAGTTAAATGAAGGTATTCTATTGGATTAGGATTAGCCAATCAGAAACTAAAATGGAGCAAAATTTACACATTCAGAAGTCAGTTGCTTGTAGACAGTGTTCCTAACCGGACGCGAGATGCGTTCTCGAGAAATTTAATACGTATTTTGTGTGAGACAAAAATAGTTTACGTTTTAAAAACTGCAAGTAATTAATAACAAAATCTCACAGCTCTCTCTATATATCAGTGAAGTGTTATTTAAATGATATCAAGCATTAATAAAAGGAGTGAAGTAAAATTATAATCTGTGTATGCCTACATTCTTCAGTTGCACCACTCCCTGTTAAAACATTCATGTTTCTAAAATATATAAATACTGACGCAGCCGAGTTAAAAATAAATATATAATATTTAAAGAAACAGTCAAAATTACAAAGTTAATATTTTTAAACTTGGGGCGAAGGCTACCGGAAACCTTTTACCATACGTGAGGTTGCAGCTACTTCAAGTGTTCGGTTCTCTAACAGTCGAAATATAATACATCTTCTTCAATCTGGCCTACCATACGTAGCGGCAACAAACCTTCTTCAAATTGGCTCCCAAAACGTAAAAATAACTTCTATAACCCTGGTGCGGAAAGAGGATCTCTCCATATCCCTTTAATGCGTCGATACTCGCGAAACGCAGCTTTGTTGTTTTGATAAAACAGTTTTACGAGTAAAGCCCTACTAACCTTATCCAGACTGTCTGCAACAGTAGTGCACACCGATGCTTGTGTTTCAATCCTACGTCGCTGTACACGGAGCGCCAAATAAAATCTTCTACGAATTTTGTATCGCTTTTGGGATCTTTTGAGGTGTGTCCTTCACCTTACCTATCGCAGAGCGTGGTAGCTTGATAACACAGAAATAAGGGGGAAAAGGGGGGAGGTTGATACCTTTGCTTTTTCTGGTGTTATTGAAACCAAAACACGTTTATCGTCTCAGAACCAGTCATGTCGTATACTAGCGAAATTACTCGTGGACGTATCGTGGGTCTGTGGGCGGCTGGTCGCACTGTCACAGCAATTGCATAAAAGTGTTTTTATAGTAAATTACTGGATAAAAATATTCCAGGGAAGTGGGGAGGCAGTCTACATACTCGTCAGAAAGTGGGCACTCTCCGTGAAACATCCGCAGATAATGATATTCATTTACTAAATGCAAATTACTCTTTTGTTATAATTGATTGATCATGTTTATAAACTAGAGATAAATATGTATATGGTTTACCGAATATGACATACATATTTTGGCAATAAAATTGTTTTCTATAATCCTGTTGTATTCTTATGATCAACAATATAGTAGTAAAGGTATATTAACCAATTATGTTTTGTATTCGAGGGAAAGCATTCTGATTTTTGTGTTTATTAATTATTTATGTAGTGTTTATGCAGCAACAAGCATTGATACCACTGTGAGAATACAGTTATGTTTATTTTTGGTTATAAAGTGCTGCCTTGCTATGTATTTAATGAACACCAATCTTTAATTTGCACCCTCTGAAAATCTTCTCACACTGCACATTTTACATCTCGCTAACCTGGACGCTCATAAAGTTTTCCCCTTAGCTTTTAACCTTTCAAAGGCTTGTCCTGAACTAGCCGATAAGGTGGCAGTTACCAATCACGATAAGGATCTGCATGACACACTGAATACACTCACTCTACCTCTTTCTCTTTTAGCCAATACGATCGAGAACGTAAACGTACATTTTGTAACCTTTGCTGTGCTCATTGGTGTAACTATTTAGCAGAAGAACTGGCGCACCCCTGCTTCGTGACCTAAAGCAACCAATGAAATGGCCATGGTTTCGCAAAGCCACGTGCAACGATAAATAATGTGACATGGACGCGAGTTGCAGTGAGATTTTCTTTGGCGCTCTTTGTACCAGTGTCAGCGCCTAACAGTAAGTCATGATACTAACACTAACAACAACGCAAATCCTGTAGATCACAGTCTGAACATCATTCCTATAAAGTCGGGTACCCATACGGTAAATAGTTTTGCGTCTACACTGGCTCAAACCAGCGAAAGTATAAATAACACTAGTATGTATGATATCGGGTGATAAGTGAAATCTGATGAGTGAAATCTGATAAGTGAAATCTGATAAGTGATTCTGACTCATATTTGTATGCTGATTTTAGAACTGCTTTAGTTTTGTTCTATCACGTACAGTTTTTCCACAATTTCACTTCAAAAATATAGAGATACAAAGATATTGCTTCCGCCACTACACATAAAATTGGGCTTGATGAAGCAATTTGTAAGGGCTATACCACAGGATGGGCCCTGCTTCAAGTACCTTTCCAAGAAATTTCCCTTCATTGCACAAGACAAATTAAAGGTTGAAATTTTTGTTGGTCCTCAAATAAAGAAATTGATGAAGGATGAAGAATTTGAGAAGACAATGAATAAGAGAGAAATAGAAGCATGGACTGCCTTCCGATCAGTTACTGAAAACTTCTTAAGCAATAACAAAGGTCCTGATTACATGGCCATTGACGAAACAATGTTGGAACATTTCAAGAAGATGGGTTGTAACATGAGTGTAAAGGTGCATTTTCTGCACTCACATATCGACTACTTTCCAGAAAATCTGGGACATTATAGTGAAGAGCAGGGTGAACGTTTTCACCAATATATTAAGGAAATAGAGAGGAGGTCCAGGGGAGATGGAATGAAACTATGATGGCCGACTACTGTTGGATGTTGAGGAGGGACAGTCATCTTCAAGGATCTGCAAGGAAGTCAAAGAAGAGAAAGTTTGAAAAAAAACCAAATGAAACACTTTGACTTCTTGTTTTGTTAGTATTTAGCCATGAAATAAATTAGGGGAGTTCTTGAGAGTATTCTTAAAATGTTTCTTGAATAAAAGCTTACCTTGTGTGAAATGGTATTTGAATAATTTTCTACGTTCATTAGTAAAATAGCCAAAACATTACTTCTTATTTTGTGTAAAACATTGACCTGATAGAAAAAAACGGAAGTTATTTCTGGAATCAGCATAATAACTTGATTCAAGAACACATACTTTTAAGAAATCATGTGACACAAATTTTGAAAATGCAGACTAGTGTAATTATAACCACCCTGTATTTCCAGGGCCAGCACATAGAAGGGAAGGGAGCAAAGAATAAGCTTTCTGATACATATAATATTTTATCGTAAACTAAGGAATTCTATACAACTTCTCTTATATCTTTGGTCACGACAGTCATATATCTTCACGTAATGCTTGGTGTTCTGCATATCGGGACCGTTTGTATGCAGCTTTTGATTTTCTCATTTATTAAAGAGGTAATGAGCAGTATTTAACCTACTTTTCTCTCTGCTGTGTTGTGCATTATGCATGAACTGTACTTCTCAGACAGAAAAGTCGATGTTCTGCCGCCATTCTACCCCCTCCCCTACTCGTACAAGCTATATTACTATTCTTTCTATCGCTATAGCTTCAAGTGTCTGGGGTCTATGTGCAATATGAGGTTTTCTAAGCTACTTAATAGTATTTGCGTATACGAGAAGCCTAGGCAAAAAAGCGGTGCATTCAGATTACTTTCACTAGCCACTATCGTTTGTTTTTATAGCTATTCTTAAGAAAAAAATGAGTTTTATTTATGGATACTTTAACTACTATGTTCCTTAGCACCCCATTTGATGTGAAAGACGGGAAATTTTGCTCAGAGGTCTTTTATCCGGCATGAGGTTCATTTACTTACCGAAAATCTACGATACGGGACCACCAGCTTTATTTCCCTCGCGAAGAAAGCCAACCTAAAGATTTTTACGCCTCGGGTACCCTTAGACCACGAAGGATTCTTACGAAAAATAATTATTTTTCCATCTACTTTATGTTAATCGAGATAAATATTTACGTAAATTAGCTTCAATACACATTTCTTGTAGGTACTAGCTGGATAGAGGTAACCGAATCGACAGGCATTTTTTTTCGAGTGGAGGAGAAAATGATTTAATCACTGATCCCAGCCCCGATGGGAGTCGGGACTGAGAGTGTGGGACTCACCAATAGTCCGCATACCCACTAAAAACTCCTCCACCGAATGGAAAAATGGAAGAAGGATACAGTGGAATGGCGTGGCTTTGTGCGGTCCCGCATAGCACCCGCGTTAGTACGTGAAAGATAAAGGCTGCCGCCCTATGGACGGGAGCGGGTAAAGGTAGCTACTAGGTTGCAGCCATGAAACCTGACTGCAACCTAGTGAAAATAGCGAGGGTTTATGAAATAATTGGAATGGTGATTGTAAGGAAGAGATAGGTAAATGTAGAACTTACTTCTTGTGAAGATGCATTCGACTTATGTATTCTTCTCAGAATGTTGCGCTGGACGGAGGCGGTTGCTTGGGACCTCCGGTTTGGTTGGCTGCTGGACGTGGGCCCAAAGTTCGTGTTGCTGTGCTTCCAGAGATCTGATGGTCATGTCGATGGTGTCGAGGTGTTGTGCAATGGCGTCTAGTGCTGTAGATGAGTTCTGGATGGAGTCGTCGATGGTGCTGAATCTAGAAGTGACGGTCTCGAACTGCCCAGCTAGAAAAACTTGCTGAGCAGCTGAGGTGTCTTGAAGGTATCGGATGAGTTCCTCCAGGGCTGTCAGCTTCGTCGTCATGTTCAGGAACTCCGCGTGGAGATCCTGAACGGCGTCGCGTAGGCCCTGGACTTCCTCGATGATCGGTGCTGTTGAAGATGTTGGGGTCGGCGCTGGTGAATGTTGCTGGTGTCGGCGTCTGTGGAGATGCTGCTGGCTGCGATGAAGGTGCTGGCGGCTTCGGCCCTTCCTTCCTGGGAGGATGCAGGGGGCAGAGCGCTTGGCCGGTGTAATGAGTCGAGCCTCCACAAGTTCCACAGTAGCGGCGTCGGCGGCGGAGATCGTGCTGAGTGCACGTAGACGTGGTGCTGGTAGCGCCACAGTAGTGGCACCTTGGTTTCGCCGTGCAGGAACTCTCGTTGTGCCCGTAGGCACAGCAGCGTCGGCAGGGGACCTGGCGTTCCACTCGGCTGGCCTCGATGCGTAAGCACCGCCCTATAAGGGTAGGCTCGCCCTCAAGGCCGCTTCCTGGTCACCAGGGTCTGCAAAATCGATCCTGACGAGCGATGTCGGTCCGTGGATCCGAGCGGCCTTCAAGGCTGAAGGCCACTGCTGGTGTGCGGCGCTGATGAGCAACCTTACTGGAAGGTCCCTCGGGACCCCTCGAATTACAGCGCTGTACCTCTCATGAGGCATAGGCTGTATCTGCGCTGGCTGGATGGTTTCCAGGATCGGCAGCGTTGGCTTCGAAGATGCTGGCGGTAACTGCGGAAGCAGTCCCGGCTAAGCTGCGCTGACAGGTGGCGAAGCGGCGGTCGATGCGTAGGTTGCCCTATGCTGCGGCAGCTGCGTTGAGATCTCCTCGGCGGGTACCGGAGGAGACGAAGAGGTTCCTGCCTTAGCAGGAGCGGCGACAGAGCGACCCTTCATCCTCGCCATCTCGGAGCTGGATAGGCAGATGTTTAAAAGTGAGTCACTATACCCTGGACTTGAAGCTCCATACTCGTTCTATGACATCGCTAGAAACAACTGAACAGCGAGAGTACTAAACATGTGACAAAGTACTGAAAATTTGAAAACAATAACAGATATCTTGGAAATGCCGAAGCCACAGAAAAGCTTATTGGAAATAATTTGCATGTGCGGTTTTTTTTTGTTTTGGTTTTAGTACGTTTTTGTCTCTCTCTTCAGGTTTACTGCTTATTCAAAATTTGAGGCTGCCTTGCTCAAATCCCCAATGAGTAACTCTTATCTGCAGGGTAACTAGGTTTACCACGTTGGAATGAAGACTACGATTTACGTTGATTCATAGTTTATTGGTCACTCAATTTACAGAATATTCTCGGAGCAAAGGCTAACTGAGAGCTTTACGGGAATAGCGGCGTAAACTTATTTTGCCGTTCACTAAACAAAAAGAAAATTCGCTCCCAATTATCACGGCGATATATAAAATATTTAAATACTCTCGGAGCTTATGCTCACATATCGAACACGTGCTCGTTGACTCCCCGAAGTCAACTAAATACTAGAGAACGAGCTTCACGTCTCTCTCCAATTTATACAAATTTTTACCCACGCGCTACGGGGTTTACGTTTAAACTCGAAACCAGCCAGTAGACGCTATACAGGGCTTAGCTATCTTTTGTGTAGCGGGTGATGACCTCGCCAAGGGTGTCCAAGAGCTTGACTTGCCTCTTCCGAATTCACGGAAATCCGCAGTTAGCCTCGCTCAGAATCTAAATTATATTATAAGCAATGAAATACTGCTTCAAATTATATAAAGTTCTTTCTCAATAAAGAACACTTCTCAGGCTATTCCCACAAACCTCAATATATGCATTTTGTTTTTCACGTAAATATCCTAAACATGTGGTGTACAAAACGTTTAAGAGTCTTTTTAGTATATCACAAATCTCATGTGTTATGCTCACATACACTTTCTCTGTTCTTGTACAAACTACTTTCATAAACACTTATTCTCCATCTACTTCATGTTAATGGATGTAAAAATTTGCAGAAACTATCTTATTGCTTACTTTCTTGTAGATGCAAGGGGAATATGGTAGGCTTTAAGCGATAGTCAAATATTTTAAGAGCTGGTTGCTATTTGGAGTATTCTATTCTCTTTGTATGTCCAGGACATAAAAAAACGAATAACGAATTCCCATTTGAGACACAAGTAGAAGTATTGGAAAATTCAAACATGTAACAAAGAATATCTCGGAAATGGTTCACTCCACCAAAAAAATGCATGTGGAATAAATTGTGTGTTTTAACGAAATCTTCATTTTTTGTAGTAAAACTTTGCTATCTCTTACGGTTTACCACTTATGGGAAAGTCATTCAGAATAAAGAGGACTTTTGGAGACATTTACAGAAAATTCAAAATATACATTTCATTTAACATGAAAATATCTTAAGCATTAGATATTTTAATCAAAATCGTTATGGGCATTTTTGAGAAAATCAAACTTTTCGAAAAAAGTTGCATGTAGAGGGTGGTCTTGTGTGGAGGAAGTTTCTTGAAAATGTATGTTTCGCATGCTTGGAAGGTGCTAAACTTAAATACCAAGTTTGGTATTTATTGAACTTTTCGTTTTTGAGTTATGCTGTTCACACTCACGGACATATTTCCAAATGTATACATATATATACACTCGTATACGCACATAGTAATAAAGGATAACCGTTAGAGAAATTCACGTGAATGTAATACATCATATGGACACATCCAATTGTTTCATTCTCCCAAACATTTTGTGTACATTTTCTCAAGAATCGGGGCGAAGCTGTTTCTGCTGTGATCCCCTCCTTTTAGAAACAATAAGTAGTGTCAAAACCTTTCTCTGAATCCATGTACAGCAGTTTTATAATAAAATTGTTAGGTTATAGATTTAGTTTCTCTTACTAAGCACGTGTACGATATCGGAGAGCGCTGGGAGATACAGTATAACCCCTCCCATTAATATACCTGGTATGCTAATGGCTATATGCTATATGGATCACACGTAATGGCTGAAGATTTGGATCGTCTGTCTCACTACATGCAATTAGATATCCCGTTCTTAGGTTACAAGCTATCATATATACGCTCAAGCGCACTTGTAAACGTGTTTCTCAGTACATAATGTTGCGATAACTCTTTGGATAATTGGTTTTATAAAACCTGGGTACATTTAACAAACTCTTGCAGCGTAACATTCATATTTTCCACATACTTCATACCTTTTCTCCAAATAACTAATATATTTTAACTTTCTGTATTGCATTCCATCCAAAAATTTTATACCGAGATTTCATTGGAAATGCAGGTTTTGAGATCTCTTGATGAAAAAAGTCTCATGGGTTGTACTCACATGACTTTCCCTATTCTTGTAAGAACTATTTTTACAAACGCTTATTTTCCATCTACTTCATGTTAATCGAGATAAAAATTTGCAGACTCTTTCTTATTGCTAATTTTCTTGTAGTTTAAGGGGAATATATATTTACAAGGGCAATATAGAAAAACAGTAGTCTTTAGGCATAGACATTACTCTTGATAGCTGGTTGCTATGTGCAGCACCATTCTCTTTGCCACAGATTAATACTCTTTGCATATCCAAGACAAAAGAAATGAATAACGAATTCCCATTTGAGAAAATAAGTATTAAAAAATTTAAGGGAATAACAAGCAACATATCGAAAATGGTTCACTCAACAACAAAAATGTATATGACATAAATTGTGTATTTTAACGCGATTTACATTTTTGTGTAGTAAAATTTTATTTATCTCTTATGGTTTACCAGTTATGCAAAAGTCGTTCACAATGAAGAATACTTTTGGAGACATTCCCAGAAAATTCAAAATATACATTTTATTTGTCATGAAAATATCTTAAACATATGATATTTTAATCAAAATCGTTAGAGGCATTTTGGAGAAAATTAAAATTTTCGAAAAATGTTCGATGTAAAGGGTAATCTGGGGTGGGGGGATTTTCTTGAAAACCTTCGTGTCGCATCTCTGAAAGATAGTGAACCTAAATACTAAGTTTGGTGTTTATCCCACTGCTCGTTTATGAGTTACGCTGTTCACAGACACACAGACAGACACACAGGACATGTTTCCAAAAATTCTTTTTTTGGATTCAGGTGGTCTCAAAACATGTATTTCCGGTGAAATTTCGGTATCGAATTTTTGGGTGGAATACAATACTTTCTCTACTACAAGCAATATCTCGGAAATTGTTCACTACGCTAAAAGTGTCATAAATTGTGTGTTTCAACGAGATCTGCATTTTTTGTGTAGTGAAACTTTGTTTATCTCTTACGGTTTACCAGTTATGCGAAAGTCATTCAGAATGAAGCGGGCTTTTGAGGACATTCCCAGAACATTCAAGGTATACATTTTATTTGCCATAAAAATATCCTAAAGATATGATATTTTAATCAAAATCGTTACAGCCATTTTTAAGAAAATCAAAATATCAAAGGGTAGTCTGAGCTGGGGATATTTTCTTGAAAATCTTCGTGTCGCATCCTTGGAAGATAGTAAACTATAGTACCAAGTTTGGTGTTTATCCGGTTTTTCGTTTTTGAGTTATTCTAACACACATGCGGACATGTTTCCAAAAATGGGTTCAGGCCACTTCAAAACATGAATTTTCGGTGAAATCTCGATATAAAAGTTTTCGGTGGAATGCAATACTTCCACTAGTTATACGTAGTAGAGAAAATAAAAATTATTCCTAGGAAACTGTACCCGTACGCGCTTGCGAGTGTGTATTGGCTTTTCTTAATTACCATAACTCAAAAACGAAAAGTCAGCTAAATGCCAAACTTGGCATTTAAGTTCTGCATCTTACATAGATGCAACACGAAGATTTTGATTAACCTTCAGACTGCTATGCTTGTGTAGCTCCTTAAACCACAGGGAGGGGTCCACGTGGACCCCAGGCAGAAAACTCGAATTACCACAATATAATTATCTTATGTTCTACTTAGAACAAATTAAATCATTTTAAAACAACAATGCTGATGTCTCAACATTTTTACCAACAAAATTAGCATTGTCAAACAAATAGCCAAATTAAAAATTAGAATACTCCTTTTATATTGTCACGAACGTGACTGAGGAGATTCGTATTGTAATTAATATTTTATATTAATTGGCAGTATTATATTATCCTGTCACAAGTTTCTAAAGTTTCTAATATCACAGAGAATAACATTTTACATTTCGTAACTTTTCTTTAGCCTTAGTAAGTGTTTATACGACAGGAAATAGCGGCCTGCTACTTCCCTTGACATTTCCAAGGGATGTCACTATGTCATCATTTCCTGAGGAGTAATGTCCTTCTGCTGGCTCTTAGCTGCACCTTAAACTGCGTTACGTCACATAATGTTCTAGAACATTGATTGGCCGCTATATTTCAGAGCATATTTGGTAATAGCTGCCATGGTATTAGAATGAACCCCTCTAGGGTATACAACTCTATATAAGCAAGCCCTCAAGCTCTGCTCGCGGGGACTTTGTATTGTAACGTGGTCGGGACCACTGTGGTACCCAGTGTCACAACTTAGCACGAGACAATATTCCTGCACCATCGCATTAGTTGGAATAATTTCTTTTATTTTTTATTTTTATTGGGATTCACAACTTCATTTCAACGTGTTTATAACATATTACCAGTACCGTTTAAGCTTTTACAAGGAGTTTTACAATCCATGTTCTCTAAGTGTAACCTCCAAGACAACACTACTCTCTGCATTTTCTTACGGTGGGTATCGCAAATCAATTTCTTGCAACTGTTGCACTTTCTTCTAGTTTTTCCATCATTTTTTCTGGGACATAACTGGCATACACCTTTTAAAAGCTTCATATTTCCGTTTCGATCTCATTACACCTTACAATGTACACTAGGGGAGTACTGAACTGTTTCCACACAATTTCAAACCAACAATGCATGCTAGAATAACTGAAAAACACAAGGCAGCCAACAAAAACTCTCAATACGTAAAAAATTTTATGAGACATGAACTGTTATGAGGGGTTCAAGTGGAGCCCAAGTTGTATTTTATTTTTTTACAGTTGTATTTATTGAAGATTTTATGGAATTATATTATGGTAATAAAGCTGATTAAATTTGTAAAACTTACAACAATTTCAAAACTCTAAATTAGATATTTGACTCATAAAAACTAAAAGGTTTAACACTGGGTTCCAGTTGGACCACGTATAGCAGCCTAAAGGTTAAAATATCATATGCTTAAGATTATTTGTATGACAAGTAAAAAGCATATATTGAATTTTCTGAGAATAGCCTGTGGTGGAGTCGTCTTCATTCTGATTGAATTTCTATAATTTGTGAAATAACAAAATATATAGATTTGTCAAATCACACAATTTATGTCAAATACATTTTTATGGAGTTAGCTATTTCCGAGACATTCTTTATTAAAGGTTTGAATTGTCAAAACCTTTATAGTCTTCCAACTGCAATATCGCTATTCATTCTTGCTCGTGGTCATGCAAACAGGACGGAATTTCAAAGCCAACACAACGGCTATTTCTTAAAAGATTTGACTATCGCTTAAAGCTACAGTATTTCCCTAGGAAATATGCAATAAATTTTTTTTTGCAAATTTTTTATATCGACTAAGATGAAAAAGATAGAAGAATAAGGTTTTGTGAGAACAGTTTTTTGAAGAAAGTGTAGAGAAAGTCATGTCAATGTAAAACATTAGAGCTATCTTTTTTATTGTCTTCCAAATAATTACAGCAGACTTCCGCTGCAAATCACATAAATTATGTAATATACACTGCGTTGGCTGAGACAACACACGTCGGTTTAAAAGCAGGTCGATATTAAGTGTTATTTATTATATTCCATTTTTGAACAATTTCTAAAAAATTGAATCTGATTATCGCAATCATATACTTTCTCGTTATCATTTATTATTATATAGTTTCTATAAACTTTATATTGTAGCGGACCAGGTTGCACATATTTCGTATACCAGGAAGTGTGAAATTCAGGTTAGCAGAATTCGTCCACGCTGCACTACGCCGAGTCAGCGCTTATGTATGTATTTATACTACAGGGTTTTGACTCGGTCGTGTGAGTGTGAGTGTGAGTTGCCTCGTGGTTGTTGCCAAGAGGTTGTTGTTGCTACGAGAGAGTCGTCAGATTAGGTATCAGTTTCGAGACCCGTCGCCACCAGTCAACAGGTAAGCATGCGACTAATCTGAGTTCTGTTAATTCACTCCGGGGCTTCACTCCGATCTAATTGTTCGCACATTTAAAGCGACAATATAATTTATTGGGCCAATGCATCCCCTGTGCTTTATTTAAATACCCCTATCCTGGAACGCCACCCTGGCCTGCCTACCACCCCGGTACCAACGTATCCCCTACCTCTGAGCTACCAACCTCCCTGTGTAATCACCTACTGCGGGTGTCGCATGCTTACCTGTTGACTGGTGGCGACGGGTCTCGAAACTGATACCTAATCTGACGACTCTCTCGTAGCAACAACAACCTCTTGGCAACAACCACGAGGCAACTCACATTCACACTCACACGACCGAATCAAAACCCTGTAGTATAAATACATACATAAGCGCTGACTCGGCGTAGTGCAGCGTGGACGAATTCTGCTAACCTGAATTTCACACTTCCTGGTATACGAAATATGTGCAACCTGGTCCGCTACAATATTGAAGTTCTTTTTCTTCCATCTACCTCACGTTAATCCAGAAAAACCTCTGTAGAAATATCTTTATTACACATTTCTTTGTAAGAACAAGAGGAATACAGGAGGCTTAAAAGATAGTCAAATGTTTGATAGCGAGTGGCTATACATATGTAGACAATAATAAAAGTCAATTACAACGTGTGTCCGGAAAAGTTTGGTAGCTGAGTTTTGGCCTTCAAAACGTCATACTCACCGGAACGTATTTCTTACCTTTACTGAATATGTTCAAAGTGCCAACCTCCTGCTTGAGTACAGGCCTCACATCAACGCCTCATGGCCGTGCAAATATGACCCCAAATTCCAGGAGTATTGCATATTTCCTCACAACCTGCCACAATTCGATTCTGAAGGCATTCCATATCAGGCACCGGAGACGAATACACCAACACTTTTAAATGGCGCCACAAGTAGAAATCGACAGGGTTCAAATAAGGTGAGCGTGTTGGCCAAGCAATTGTATCACCTCTTTCTATCCATCGATCAGGAAACCTTCGATCCAAGTAACGGCAAGCAGTATGATTGAAGTATGCAGGGCGCCATCGTGAAAGAAGTGAGATTTTTGACGAATGCTCAGTGGAGTGTCTTGATACTTGATACACATGAGGTATGATGTTTTCCAGGAAGTTTGTGTACACCTGCCCTATAAGTCTGTTTACAAGTACATGGGATCCAACTAAACGGTCACCAATGATACCGGCCCACATGTTGAGAGTTAACCGCACTCTGTGATGAGATGGAACGATTGTATGTGGGTTTTCATATGCCCATACATGCTGATTGTGGAAATGTGTAATTTCATCTCACATGAACTGTGCTTCATCTGTAAATAATACTAAGACAGGAAAGTTCGGATTTGTAGCACACTGCTGCAGAAACCACTGGCAGAACACCAATCGAGCAGGGTAATCTGCTGGTGACAGGTCCTGTACACGTTACAATAGATAAGGATACAACTGTTGCTCCCGCAACAGCCTCCAGACAGGTATGAGGAACATTTACTTGCAACGCTAAACTTCATGTACTGATAGAAGGAGTTATGTGCACAGAATCCAGAATCTCCTCCTCTGCGTATGGAGTTGTACATCTTGATCGTCCCCTCCCCAAACCGGGAGATGTAAACTTCCCATGAGTGCACAGACGGCGCTGGAGCCGTTCAAATGTCTTCCGATCTGGACATCGCTGTGGATACCGTTCTTGGAACAATGACGATCCAGAGCAGTATTTCCTTCCGCCTTATTGTACATGCAGTGCATGTCTACCAGCTCCTGATTTTAGTACATGTCGCTCAGCAGAAGGCCAAACACAACAATCAATGTACCCTTCGCCTCGGAATGAACTGTCAAAGTGTCCTGTTAATATCTTCTGTCATAGGAACTAAAGGGTCTTTCAACAAGAGTATCCTACATTTAATATGTGATAACTGCCGATGTTATTGAGTTACAGCTGTCAGTTTTTTCATGTGGTTACAGTTGCTATTGACAAATAGCCATGGAATGCTGCAGCATTCAGTAACGCGTAGGAATTGTGAAAATTTATTATCAAAATGAATCATCTGTTCTCGAAACCTTCCGTGTATTGTGTGAAGTTGACGGTGTGCATAATCGTCACTGCGAGAGAACGATTCGGCATTTGATACATTAATTTGAAAGAAGTGGTTCTGTCAGCAATCAAAGAACGCCTGTATGTAATCGACGTAAGCGCTCCAACGAAAACATAGTCATCGTTCGTGGGAGTGTACGCGAGAACGGAAACAAATCAATTGCTCGTCGAGCGCAAGAATTGGATCTTTCGCCGACCACAACTTGGCAAATTCTGCATCTTGACCTGACGTTTCACGCTTACTAAGTGGTGTTAACTCAAGAACTAAATGGCAACGACCATAGGTTGCGCCGTGTATTCGCTGACTGGGCTATGGAGCCATTGGAAGCCGATCCGGATTTTTGTCGAAAAATCATCTTCAGCCACGAAGCCCACTTTTGGATGAACAGTTGTGTTAACAAACAAAATTACCGCTATTGGAGCAATCACAATCCAATGCAGATTCAAGAACGACCACTTCATCCCCAAAAGGTTACTGTGTGGTGTGGAGTTTGGTATGGTGGAATCATAGGTCCATATTTTTTCCAAGATGAAGATGGATAAGCTCTGTCAATGGAGAAAGATACCGGGCTCTTATAAGGGACTATTTTTGGCCTCTAATTAATGGTATGGATTTCAGAAACATCTGGTTTCAGCAAGATGGTGCCACATGTGATACTGCTCTCGAAACAATCGATATTTTGAAGGAGAAGTTCAGAGGTTTCATTATTTCCCGTGGTGGTGATGTTAACTGACCCCCCGAGGCCATGCGATGTGTTTTATTTAAGTTCAAAGATAGGACACTCTTGTTGAAAGACCTTATACTTACGGGAAGAAAACCGTTCCGGTGAATATCACTGTTTTGAAGGCCATAACTCATAAACCAAGCATTTCCGAAACACATTCTGTGTTGGAATCTTTTATTTTTACATATGGGGAATGCAAGCTGAATTTTGGACATCTATTTTTTAAACATCCTGTGTATGCTAATCTTGAAGCCTCATACTCTTTTAAGTCTCCTTAAGCAAGAGTTGAATGTGGACCGCAACTTAAAAAATTATACTAGTACTGAAAATGCAAACCAATAATAAGGAATTTATATTGAATTTGACTTATTTTATAATTTTAAATGCCCCCGTCACTCTGAGGAGTGGCAAATACTTTCTACTCCATGGCAATCTTAATGGAAATTAAAAATTTAATTGCAAGTATGTACCTTTGTATATCCAATTTATACAAATTCCAGTACGTAGACTATGTGATTCCGTTTTAGTTTTTTTGGAAATATTAATTGAAATCAGGTGTTTACAATGTCAAAATAGAACTCTTCCTAGCTTTATTGAAACATATTTCCTGGAAATCCAGATTTTTAATAGGTATTGTACACAATTATCATTAAATAAATTAAATTCGGAAGGTGGTTGTAAGCGAAATAACTAATTGAAATGACGTAATTTTGTTTCTTTGACAACTTAATTGGCCTCCACCATCCCTATAGTTGTCAAACGCTCCTTGTTATATTTGCCAAACATTGCATATAACTATTACAAATTAAGAACCATACTAAGGCAATAACTTTCGCTGTGTCCTAGCTATAAACATTTAATTAATGAAATTCAAAATGCAAACAAGCCTGTAAAATCAATTGAATACAACACTTTCAATAAAATACATCTGTCTTCTCCTTTCCACAGAACTCACTATAAGAAAACCCATGTGAGATTTTCCCTGACACTTTTCTGAAAACTAGCTATTTTCCTGACATTCCAATATATTTGAAACAGTTTCCATGACTTTCCCAGACTTTTTACTTTCTCTACTACGTATAGTAAGTAGGAAAGTATTGCATTCCACCCAAAAATTCCATACTGAGATTTTACCGGAAATACATTTTTTGAGGCCCCCTGAATCCAAAAAAAAACACTTTTGGAAATATGTCCGTCTGTGTGTATGTGTGTCTGTGAAAACCATAACTCAGAAATGAACAGTCGGATAAACACCAAACTTTATATTTAGGTTCAGTATCTTCCAGAGATGCGACACGAAGGTTTTCAAGAAAATCCCCCACCCCAGATTACCCTTTACATGGAACATTTTTCGAAAATTTTAATTTTCTCAAAAATGGCTCCAACGATTTTGATTAAAATACCATATGTTTAAGATATTTTCATGACAAACGAAATGTATATCTTGAATTTTCTGCTAATGTCTCCAAAAGTATCCTTCAATGTGAACGACTTTTGCATAACTGGTAAACCATAAGAGATTGACAAACTTTTACTACACAAAAAATGTGGATTGAGTTAAAATACACAATTTATGTCATATACATTTTTGTTGTTGAGTGAAACATTTTGGAGATATTGCTTGTTATTCCCTTAAATTTTCCAATAGTTATACTTTTCCTCAAATTCGTTATTCAATTTTTTTGGTCCTGGTAATACAAAGAGAATGGAATACTCCACATAGCAACCAGCTCTTAAAATATTTGACTATCGCTTAAAGTCCACCAATTCCCTTTGCAACTACAAGAAAATTAGCAATAAGATTAACATCTCGATATCTCGATAAACATGAAGCATACGGAGAATAAGCGTTTGTAAAAATAGTTTGTACAAGAGTAGAGAAAGTCATGTGAGTGTAACGCATCAGATTTTTTACTTACACTACCAGGTTAATAATAGGTAGAGAGGCTATCGCATTTCATCCAAAAGTACTATGTTAATATTTCACCGGAAGTTATGCTCCCTGAAGCACCAAAAGAAGCACTTGTTATTTAAGTTCAGTATCTTCTAAACATGCGACACGAAGATTTTCAACGTGTTCCCCCACCATAGACTACCGATTACATTGAATATATTCAACAAATTTTATCTTCAAAATTTGATTAAAACACATTATATTAAATATATTTACATGCCAAGTAAAATGTACATATTTAATTCCCTGGGAATAATTTTTGAAGCTTTCTTCATCAGGAAGAAAATTTATATAATCTTGAATATCTGGTAAACGATAAGGATGAACAAAAAACATGTGTATATCTCTTTAGAACACTCAATTTACTTCAAATAAATGTTTTTGTGGCATCAGCCATTTCCGAGATATCTGTTGTTAATGGTTCGAATTGTTAAAGATTTAGTCATTCTCTTACAGTCCTTTCAATTTTCAGTTTTTCCTCGCGATATCATAGAAACGGAATGGAATTTTAAGACGAGCATATGGCGTCCAGTTCTTAAACATTTGACTGTCGCTCTTCTCTTTGTATCTATAATAAAATGTGTAATGCAGCTATTTCCGGAAAGGTTTATTTCACTTAAAATGAAGTATAAAGGAAAACAAACCTTCAGAGGAATAATTTCTATACCCACTAATAAGTGACAGAGTAGAGAAAGCCATCTGAACGCAGTACATCAGACTTTGTATTTTCCTGAAATTCCCAACCGTTCCCTGACTTTGCAGTTAAGCGTGAAACATATATATGCACAAGCTTTTTCTTCTTATCACATTAGGATATAATCCACCACTCCTGGGGACTAAGAGAACAGACCACGTCGCTAGTGACGCTGCGTTGGTAGACAATTTACATTCGGACTTAATGCAACTGCACGGTATCACGTTATTCCCACTCACCTCTAGGATCGAGACGTCTACATCGATTTTCGATCTACTCCTTGGAGGGAATTGCAGGTGACAGAATTATAGACTTGCCGTATTGCCCAGCAGGCGAGCAACCGTTATTTGTTATCCTTTCCTGGTCAGCGAATCTAGAGGTGTTTGGTCTCCATCACAGATAATGTATGCCGTTCGAGCACGATGGGACTACACTACATTTTCTTTCCCCCAGTGCACTGCCAATTGCTTGGTCCATTACTATCCTTAAACACGATTAAAAGCACTAGAAGAACCACAAGCTTTCTAACGACAATTTTTGTGCCATTTTCAGCATATCTGTTCATTATTTCTTGCTTTAACGCGCAGTAGTTCTAGTTTGTAGTTTGAAAAGGGGTGGGTTTTATGCCCAAGCACTGCGACCTTAAATATCTATTGCGCATCCCCCCTTTCATCAGTTAAGTAGTCTGTTGCTTGTTATGAACTTAACCAGACTGCTAACTTAGGCTTTCGATAGTTGATCCATCTTTGGAAAGTGATTGCCAAAAATATTCCTCTTTGATTCGCGAGGGTGGGGCAATCACATAGCAGATGAGTAACAGTCTCATCTCCTTCTAGGCATCTACTACAGATAGGACTGTTAAACAATCCCATTCTGTATAGATTAAACTTTAGGGCACAATGTCCGCACTAACGCGTACTTATAATAGTATTTTATTTCAAACTTTACAAAATACATTTTATGAGACC
The DNA here is from genome assembly GCA_030765065.1 of Deroplatys truncata. Lineage (NCBI taxonomy): Eukaryota > Metazoa > Arthropoda > Insecta > Mantodea > Mantidae > Deroplatys > Deroplatys truncata. The sequence goes on from CM060976.1 coordinate 240,615,298, forward strand.
CCTGAATTAAAAAAGAAACAATTATCTATCAGAAAAAGTCTTATTGTTTTACCTCTAAACAAAAAGAATTCAAAAACCAATAGTAGAATAAATACCAAAATTTGCATTTAAGTCCAGCGTCCTTTCAAGTATGTGATGCAAACACTTTCAACAAATTCCCCAAATTCTGTTCATGAAAAGGTTTTTTTGTTTGAATTTTTCAAAAATGGCACTCACGATTTTGATTAAAATACTTCAGTGCCGTATTTCTGAATCCTGGCCGGCGGCTTCGTGGCGGCTGGTGCCACAGGACCACACGCTGCTGCCGGCCGAGTTGAATATTCACAGACTCTGAACTCAAGCGCACATATTTACATATCTTTATCACAGAAGGTGATGGGAATGATGTCCTTGTGCTGCTACGCATCTTTCACACCTTTTAAGAAAATTTCTATTAACACGCATTAATTCTTCTTCTGAAATTGCAGTAACTTCTCTTCTGACATTGTCATTCAGTTCTTGCTATGTTCGCATACCTCAAGAACTGTGGAGCATGGTGGCCATAGTCCTTCACTGCTGACCATATCTGCAAAAATTTCTGCAACTAATTTCAACGAGAGATCAGCTGTATGTGCTGTAGCAGAGTCATGTTGGAAATATCCGGTGTGCATTCAATGTCACAAAAATATTCCAGGAATGGTTTGATTGTTGTATCACTGTACCTCTGTCCACTAACTGTACCCTCAAAGAATATAGGCCCTATAATTTGCTACGCACTCACAGCACACCAAACCCAATTTTCTGGTGATGCAATGGCATTTCATGTAGAATATCGGGTTTTTCTGCACTACAGTATCTGTTGTTTTGCGACGATACATAGCGGTTTAAATAAAACCATGCTTCGTCAGTGAAAAAATGGCCTTTGGATCCATAGAGCCATCATTAGCTTTACCCGACACCCAATTGCAGAAATTTACTTTACTCACAGTATCACGTGGTTGCAGTTCCTGAACTACGGTTATCTTATAAGGTTTTAATCTTAAAATTTTAGTGGCTCTCCAAGCCAAGAATTTGTATTCACCGGAAATACATGTTTTGAAACCCCCTGAATCCAAAAAAAGCATTTTTGGAAACATGTCCGTGTGTGTGTCTGTGAGTCTATCTGTGAACAGCATAACTCAAAAACGAACAGTCGGATAAACACCAAACTTGGTATTTAGGTTCAGTATCTTCCAGAGATGCGACACGAAGGTTTTCAAGAAAATCTCTCACCCCATATTACCCTTTACATGGAACACTTTTCGAAAATTTTAATTTTTTCAAAAACGGCTCTAACGATTTAGATTAAAATGTCATATGCTTAAGATATTTTCATGACAAACGAAATGTATATCTCAAATTTTCTGGGAATGTCTCCAAAAGTATTCTTCATTGTGAACGACTTTTGCATAACTGGTAAACCATAAGAGATAGACAAAATTTTACTACACAAAAAATGTAGATCACATTAAAACACACAATTTATGTCCCATACATTTTTTTGTTGAGTGAATTGTTTTCGAGATATTGCTTGGTATTCCCTTACATTTTTACTTTCTCTACTACGTATAGTAAGTAGGGGAAGTATTGTATTCCACCCAAAAATTCGATACCAACATTTCACCGAAAATACATATTTTGAAACCCACTGAATCCAAAAGAAAACATTTTTTGGAAACATGTCCTTGTGTGTGTGTCTGTGTGTCTGTCTGTGTGTGTGTGTCTGTCTGTGAACAGCATAACTCAGAAACGAACAGTCGGATAAACACCAAACTTGGTATTTAGGTCCAGCATCTTCCAGAGATGCGACACGAAGGTTTTCAAGAAAATCCCCCCACCTCAGAGTACCCTTTACATGGAAGATTTTTCGAACATTTTAATTTTCTCAAAAATAGCTCTAACGATTTTGATTAAAATATCATATGTTTAAGATATTCTTATGACATATAAAATGTATATCTTGAATTTTCTGGGAATGTCCCCAAAAGTATTCTTCACTGTGAACGACTTTCGCATAACTGGTAAAGCATAAGAGATAGACAAAAGTTTACTACACAAAAATGTAGATCGCGTTAAAATACACAATTTATGTGATATACATTTTTGTTGTTGAGTGAACCATTTTCGAGATATTGCTTGTTATTCCCTTAAATTTTCCAATACTTATAATTTTTTCTCGAATTCGTTATTCATTTTTACTTTCTCTACTACGTATAGTAAGTAGGGGAAGTATTGCATTCCACCCAAAAATTCGATACAGAGATTTCACCGGAAATACATGTTTTGAGACCCCCTGAATCCAAAAAAAGCATTTTTGGAAACATGTCCGTGTGTGTGTCTGTGAGTGTGTGTGTCTGTGTGTGTGTGTGTGTGTGTGTGTGTGTGTGTCTGTGTGTCTGTGTGTCTGTGAACAGCATAACTCAGAAACCAAGAGTCGGATAAACACCAAACTTGGTATTTAGGTTCAGTATCTTCCAGAGATGCAACACGAAGGTTTTCAAGAAAATCCCCCCACCTCCGCCTACCCTTTACATGGAACATTTTTCGAAAATTTTAATTTCTCAAAAATGGCTCTAACGATTTTGATGAAAATATCATATGTTTAAGATAATGTCATGAGAAATGATATGTATATCTCGAATTTTCTGGGAATGTCTCCAAAAGTATTCTTCATTGTGAACGACTTTTGCATAACTGGTAAACCATAAGAGATAGACAAAATTTTACTACAAAAAAATGTAGATCGCGTTAAACTACATAATTTATGTCATATGCATTTCTTTTGTTGAGTGAACCGTTTTCGAGATATTGCTTGTTATTCCCTTAAATTTTCCAATACTTATACTTTTTCTTAAATTCGTTATTCATTTTTACTTTCTCTACTACGTATAGTAAGTAGGGGAAGTATTGCATTCCACCCAAAAATTCGATACCGAGATTTCGCCGGAAATACATGTATTGAGACCTCCTGAATCCAAAAAAAGCATTTTTGGAAACATGTCCGTGTGTGTGTCTGTGTGTGTGTGTGTGTGTGTGTCTGTGTGTGTGTCTGTGAACAACATAACTCAAAAACGAACAGTCGGATAAGCACCAAACTTGGTATTTAGGTTCAGCATCTTCCAGAGATGCGACACGAAGGTTTTCAAGAAAATCCCCCCACCCCAGACTACCCTTTACATGGAAGATTTTTCGAGAATTTTAATTTTCTCAAAAATGGCTCTAACGATTTTGATGAAAATATCATATGTTTAAGATAATGTCATGAGAAATGAAATGTATATCTCGAATTTTCTGGGAATGTCTCCAAAAGTATTCTTCATTGTGAACGACTTTTGCATAACTGGTAAACCATAAGAGATAGACAAAATTTTACTACACCAAAAATGTAGATCGCATTAAAATACACAACTTATGTCATATACATTTTTTTTTGTTGAGTGAACCGTTTTCGAGATATTGCTTGTTATTTCCTTAAATTTTCCAATACTAATACTTTTTCTCAAATGCGTTATTCATTTTTTACTTTCTCTACTACGTATAGTAAGTAGGGGAAGTATTGCATTCCACTCAAGAATTCGATACCGAGATTTCACTGGAAGTACATGTTTTGAGACCCCCTGAATCCAAAAAAAGCATTTTTGGAAACATGTCCGTGTGTGTGTCTGTGTGTGTGTGTGTGTGTGTGTGTGTGTGTGTGTGTCTGTGTGTGTGTGTGTGGCTGTGAACAGCATAACTCAAAAACGAACAGTCGGATAAACACCAAACTTGGTATTTAGGTTCACTATCTTCCAGAGATGCGACACGAAGGTTTTCAAGAAAATCCCCCCACCCCAGACTACCCTTTACATGGAAAATTTTTCGAAAATTTTAATTTTCTCAAAAATGGTTCTAACGATTTTTATTAAAATATCATATGTTTAAGATATTGTCATGAGAAATGAAATGTATATCTCGAATTTTCTGGGTATGTCTCCAAAAGTATTCTTCATTGTGAACGACTTTTGCATAACTGGTAAACCATAAGAGATAAACAAAATTTTACCACACAAAAAATGTAGCTCGCGTTAAAATACACAATTTATGTCATATACATTTCTTTTGTAGAGTGAACCATTTTCGAGATATTGCTTGTTATTGCATTAAATTTTCCAATACTTATACTTTTTCTCAAATTCGTTATTCATTTTTATTTTTTTAAATCCTGCACATGCAAAGAGAATGGAATGCGCCACATAGCAACCAGCGTTAAAATACTCGACTATCGCTTAAAACCTACCGTATTCCCCTTGCATCTACAAGAAAATTACCAATAAGATTGACATCTCGATATCTCGATTAACATGAAGCATATGGAGAATAGGCGTTTTTCCTTAAGTTTTACGTCCTACTGTATCTAAACTCATATGTATGTCAATGCACACAACAATGTAGCAGCCGCTTGCTTTTTCAACAATGAGCAATACATTGTTGATAAAGCAAACGCAGGAGAATACAAATCAGTTACGTCTGATTTACTGTTGAAGGAGGATGTAATTTTACTTATCATAGTGAGTGGTGAAATACTTTTATCATGGCATACCGAATGTGAACTGGAAGCTGCAGGCAATATGTTTGATAGTTCGGAAAACGTTTCAGAAGAAGGAAACCATACTAGTGAAGATAGCATTCGTCCTACAGACAATGATGATAGAAGTGACAATTTTCAAACTGTGGAAGTGGTTCAATCGAAAAATAAAAACATCAATTGGAGTTTAGACCCTTTCCACAACATGGAAGAGCATCCACTGCTAACATAATCAAATAAACACCTGGTCCAACCAGATATTTTTATGTCCTGGACATGCAAAAAGAATGGAATGCGCCACATAGCAACCAGCGTTAAAATATTTGACTCTCGCTTATAACCTACCATGTTCCCCATGCATCTACAAGAAAATTATCAATAAGATTGACATCTCGATATCTCGATTAACATGAAGCATATGGAGAATAAGCCCTTTTAAAAATAGTTTGTACAAGAGTAGAGAAAGTCATGTGAGTGTAACGCATCAGATTGTTTGCTATGTTCTAACCTTTGTCCTATCTCATCGAGTTTTTCCTCTCTACGTACACGGCGAGTTACTTTGGGTTTCTTATCAAGAACGAATCCGTTTCTCTAAATCGGTTTACAAGACTACGAGCTGTCTCTCTGTGATTCGCACGGATTACGGGGAATCTGTCTATAAATAGCCGTGTCACTTGTCTACAAGGCTCTGTTCGCATGTAGAAATTATACATGAATATGCAGTGTTCTAAAGTAAACGCACTTCTTGGGATTATAACAGGACTATCACACTTTAACCAAAAGAACAAAACACGAACTCGTGATAGCAGCAGTCGCACATGCACTGACGCGCGGAATGGAGGGAGAACAGTAGGAGCCAGAACCGATTAAAAGCACTGTGCGCACGCAGCTACATCCGCCAAGCTGCCGGCCACGAGTCGAAAATAAGGCACTGTATACGTTTAAGATGTTTGCAAGAAATATCTAAGATGTTTCAATCACATAACAAGGAGAGTTTTACAGCTATGGGGATGGCGGAGGCCAATTAAAAAATCAAATTTATATGAATGCATCACATAAGGTTTTATTTTTACTTTACTTCCCATTGGAATACGCAGTAATTACTGAACAAATAATTAAAAGTGCGCACGAAGAAAAATTTGAAAAACCTAATTTTTTCCAGGGTGTTCTATTAGATTAATAACAGGTATTCATAAAAAGGAAAATTAATACAAACACAGAGAATTTGAAGTAGGTGTTGTATTGTAGTTCAACTGTTGGGGAGCCGAACTTGAAGTAGTTGCAACCGCACGTATGTAAACATTTTCCGGTAGCCTTCGTCTCTAATGTACTTTCCGGTGACCTTTGTCCCCCAATGTTTAAAATATATTAACTTTGTAAGTTTTGAGTGTTTCTTTAAATATTATATATTTATGTTTGCCTCGGCTGCGTCAGTATTTATATTTTTTAGAGACATGAATGTCTTAGCAGGGAGTGGTCAACTGAAGAATGTAGGCTTACACAGATTATAATTTTACTTCACTCCATTTATTAATGCTTGATGCGATTTAAATAACACTTCATTGATATATAGAGAGAAAGCTGTAGGATTGTTTATTAATTACTTGCACTTTTTAACACGTAAACTATTTTTCGTCTCACACGAATACGTATTAAATTTCTCGAAGACACGTCTCGCGTCCAGTTAGGAACACTGTCTACCAGCAACTGACTTTTAAATTTGTAAAAGTTTGCTATATTTCACTTTCTGATTGTATAATCCTAGTCCAATAGAATACTTTCATTGTTACCTCATTGTTAGCAACTTTTGACCTATTTCTCACAGCTCCTACATTATTAAATTACGTAATACATTCACATAACATTATTACACAGGTATACAATACTATAAACATAAACAATGACTGTAATATACACTTTTTATATCTTGTTACATACACATATTGCTTTAAGGCGGGCTGTTATTGAATTTATATATTATATAATTAGACTGAAATCATTTAAGTGTTAAAAACACTGCCCTCAAATTAAAGCACGAAGAAGGTGATAAAGAAGCGTCAGAATTCACCTGTGTGTATTGCGTAAGGTATGCATTTATTGTTTTATAGGGCAGAATAAAAACAGTTGTACTTTCAAACATTTTGAAACTTAAAAATAAATGTGCTTATATTTAATTCATATTCGTTAAAATATGCGTTGTATTTATGAATTGTATATCAAGTACCTCAGCATTTTCATTTCCCGGAGCACGGAGCAGTTCTATATTTTTGTGATATATTATTCATTCTCTACTACAATCTATATTTTTGCGGAAATTTGAGTTAAGGGATTTTGCTTGCATGTCAAATACATACACAGATCATTTGAAATTCATTAGTTCTGCAGCATTTATTAAACTATAATGATGAAATCGTTTCATAGTTTATAGCGCTTTCAGTAAGTCGTCAAAAACCTACAAAGTAAGTATGAAAGTCCTAAAATATTTACCGTCCTTTAAAATATTTTAATGGTACTCTTATATTCATATATAATATCACTAGACATAAAAGTATTTGTTTTTAGACACTTCGAGGATTGTGTAAATATTTTTATTTAGTTGCAGACTGCATTTTGTTTCACAAATTGAGGCCATATGCGGCACAATTTTAAAAAGTACATCATCTGTGCATTCATATGACTGGCAAACATTATGGTTTATTGTATATACCTTCTACAATTATTCCTACAAAGTTTATTAATTTCCCTACTACGTATACTAAATAGGAGAAGTATTGTATTTTACTCAAAATTCTATACAGAGATTTCACCGGAAATACATGTCTTGAGGTGTCCTGAATCCAAATAAAACATCTTTGGAAACTTGCCCTAGTGTATGTGAGTCTGTATGTCAGGATGTGAACATCATAACTCAAAAACGAAAAGCCGGATAAATACCAAACTGGTACTTGGAACTTGAGGATGCGATACAAATTTTTTCAGGAAAATCCCCCCACCCGATACTAACCTTTAAAAGAAACTTTTTCGAAAATGTTGATTTTCTCAAAAATAGCTCCAAAGATCTTGATTAAAATATCATATATCCACAAATAGAAAATACTTTAAAAGAAGTTTTCAGCATAAAATATACGATAAAAAAGGAAAGCAAGGAAGTTATTAAAAGTTAGTCTTGCCTAACCATAGGGGATATATAACCTGTAGCTTTATCAAGATAAAAAAATTACTACCAATTGGAGAATGCCAAACTGGAATAATTTTGGAATTAGCATACAATTCAAAATATCATATATTTAAGATATGTATATCTCGAATTTTCTGGGAATGTCCCCAAAAGCCCTCTTCATTCTCAACGACTTTCGCATAGCTGGTAAATGGTAAGAGGTATGCAAAAGTTTACTATGCAAAACATGTAGATCTCGTTAAAACACACAATTTATGTCATATACTTTTTTTGTCAAAAGACCCATTTCCGAGATACTCTTTATTTCTTTGAATTTTTCAATACTTCTACTTTTTCTCGAATGGATTTTTTACTTTCTCTAATACGTATATTAAGTAGGGGAAGTATTGTATTCCACCCAAAAATTCGATACCGAGATTTCACCGGAAATATATGTTTTGAAGCCCCCTGAATCTAAAAACAGCATTTTTGGAAAAATGTCCATGTGTGTGTTAGTGTGTCTGTGAACAGCATAACTCAGAAACGAACAGTCGGATAAACACCAAACTTGGTATTTAGGTTCAGTATCTTCCAGAGATGCGACACGAAGGTTTTCAAGAAAATCCCACACCCCAGATTACCCTTTACATGGAACATTTTTCGAAAATTTTATTTTTCTCAAAAACGGCTCTAACGATTTTGATTAAAATATCATATGTTTAAGATATTTCATGACAAATGAAATGTATATATTTAAATTTTCTGGGAATGTCTCCAAAAGTATTCTTCATTGTGAACGACTTTTACATAACTGATAAACCATAAGAGATATACAAAATTTTACTACACAAATAATGTAGGTCGCGTTAAAATAAACAATTTATGTCATATACAACTTTTTTGTTTCATGATCATGTTCAAAGCTATCACATGCGACCCGCTTTTTAAATATGTGACTATAGCTTTATCGTATTGTCTTCTTATATCTACAACAAAATGCGTAAATGTTATAATGAAAGTTTATCTGCATTAACAAGAAGCAGAAACAAGAATACCCTCTTCTAATACTTTGCAGAAGAGTGGAAAGCGAAAGTGACGTGAATGCAACACAACATTTTTAATTACATAAACCCTGAAGTTAATGCTTAATCCTTTTGTTGTTCTAATTGTATATTTTAAGATCCTTCTCTAATACGTATCTAGTGGGTAGACATATTGTATTCCATCCAAAAATTCGATATCGAAATTTCTCAGGAAGTATATGTTTTGAGGTCTCCCTGAATCCAACAAAAGCATTTTTAGAAAATTGTTCGTGTGTCTGTCTATATGTCCCTTTTGTGTGCCTGTGAACAGTACAACTCAAAAACGAGAAGTCGTATAGACACCAAACATAGTATTTAGATCCAGTACGTTTCAAAGATGCGACACCAAAATGTTAAATAAAATACCCCACCCGAAACTGTCCTTTACATGGAAAGTAAAATTTTGGGAGTTTCATTAAAATACCACATATTAAAGGCATTTATTGGCAAATAAAATGTATATCTTTAATTTTTTGGGAATAGCTAGTAAAATCCCTTCATTCGGAGGGAATTTTGTATAATCTTGTAAAACTGTTAAACGTTAAGGGATAAACGAAAATGTACAAACAGCAGCAAAGGAAATCTTCTGCGTGTATCGTTTTCTGTGGTCTTTTGAGGCGTATCCTTCACCTTACTTTTCGCAGAGAGTGGTGGCTTAATAACAGAGCAATAAGGGGGAAAATAGGGGAGGTTGTTACCTTTGCTTTTTCTGGTGTTATTGAAACCAAAACATGTTTGTCTGAGAACTAGTCATGCCGTATACTAGCAAAATTGCTCGTAGACATATTCTGGGTATGTGGGAGGTTGGTAGCACTGTTACGCAATTGCAACGGCAGTGCATAAGAGTGTTTTATACTAAATTACTGGATAAACATATATTGCATGACTGTGAAGAAGAGGGCAGTCTTTAATCGTCAGAAAGTGGGCACTCCCCGTAAAACATCCGCAGATGTTCGTTTACTAAATGAAAATTACACTTTTGTTATTATTGACTGATCACGTTTAGAAACTAGAGATAAATGCGTATATGTATATGGTTTGCCGAATATGACATACATATTATGGCAATAAAATTGGGTTATATTTTTGTCTATAATCCTGTTGTATTCCTATGATCAGCAATATGTTAGTAAATGTATATTAACCAATTATAGTCTGAATAAGAAGGAAAACATGCTGTTTTATTTATTATTTAGATATGTTTGCTTCTAAGCAGCAAATAGCATTGATATCACTGTGAGAATACAGTTCTATTTATTTTTTATTATAAAGTGCTGCGTTGCTATGTATTTAATGAACACCGTTCAAGCTTTAATTTGAAAATCTTCTCACACTGCACTTTCTACATTTCGTTAACTTGGCTTTTCCCCTTAGCTTTTAACCCTTTCAAAGGCGTGTCCTGCACTAGCCGATAAGGTATGGGCTACCAATCCACTATAAGAGGTCTGTATGACAAACTGAATGCATTCACTCTACCTCTTTCTCTTTTATCCAATACGATCGAGAGCGTAAACCTATATTTCGTTTTGTAACCTTTGTTGTGGTTATTGGTGCAACTATTTATCAGAAGAACAGCCGCATCCTTGCACCGTGGCCTAAAGCAACCAATGAAATGGCCATGGCTTCGCAAGGCCACATACAACGATAAATACTGTAACATAGACAAGAGATGCAGTGAGATTTTCTTTGACGCTCTGTGTACTACACAAAGAAAATATAGAGCTCTTTAAAACACACAATATTTGAAAAACTTATTTGTGGCATAAGCCATTTCTGAAATATCTTTTGTTAATGGTTCGAATTCTTCAATAATTGATTATTCACTTACTCCAGTCAACATTTAGCTGTTTCTCGCGATTGCAGGAAACAGTAATGAATTTTAAGACCAGCGTATAGCGTCCAGTTCTTAAACATTTGACTATTGTTATTCTCTTAGTGTCTATAACGAAATGTGTAAAGTAGCTAGTGTATAAGGAAAAATAAGCTTTAGAAAGAATAGTTTGTATACACACTAATAAAGACATTTTTATTTTTCCTTCTACTATATTTAAATGCAATAAACCTTTGCAGAAATAGCTACATTACACATTTCGTTACAGACACTAAGAGAACAGCCACGGTCAAATGTTTAAGAACTGGGCGCTATACGCTGGCCTTGATATAGAAATAGAATCGGATTGTAAAACTAAACCTGCTCTAAATCTAGCAAATGAAATAAAATTGAACTGGGGTAAAGAGACATTTTACCTTAACTTAGGAAGAAGTGAAAGCTCAGGAATGGCATGGTTTAGACTGGGGGGCTGGAGGCCACAGAAAATGACTGACGATTCTGACACGAGAATCTGCCCATTCTGTGATTTGGATGAGGACTGGGTACATATTTTGGCGGAATGTGCACAGTGGGTGAACCAGCGAACGATTAAACTCAAAGGAAAGTTCTTAAGTCCCCCAACAAAGAGATTGGCATGTTGGGAGCTACTGGCTGACCAGAGGAACTGGCAAAACATGGGCAATTTCTTGGCTAAAGTGTGCGAAGTTAGGTCAAATTTGTTCAGTTAGACAAAGATTATTTATTTGTATTTTTCTTTATCTTGTTATTTTTGTTTTCTTTTCTTTTTCTGTTGTTTAATTTGTCACCCTACTTGTATCTGATATATGCATGTACGGTCAATGACCCATGCACTAAATACTTGTGTAATAACTTAAATAATTTGAAACCAATAGATACCTTATCTATCTGTTTGTCTATCAGTAAAGATATAGCGCAGAGAAAGTCGTCTGAAGGTATCACATGAGATTTTTTTTGCATGCTGTACAAGAATTTCAGTTCTTTACGAGATATAAAAAATTCCACAAGTGATATTTCTGTAGCAGCGATGTTACGCCATCTTTACAGACATTAAATCGAAATGATTTTTTCGCCCACCGCGAGGAAACATTTCTCTTCCGCTCTTTTCAAACAGGAATACATCGAAAAGGATGCCACATATCAAATCGCCACTAAAGCACCTTTACCTAATGGCAGGCAATATCGACTGCATTTTATGTGCTCTTTTTCGACAGAAATATAAACTCTGCCATTAAAGAGAAAAACATGAAAAGGTTTTATGAAAAGAAAGATGTGCACTTCGGTGTTCCATATCTCAAAATGGAGCAGTAACCCCAAGATCGCCTTTCGTTTACTCTACAAATGGATACTTTCTAAAATTTTCATTTCTCTGTCAAACACACAGGGTGTTTGTAGAAAAATGTGAACAGCTTCTGTTTGAATACATGTAGCTATAGCGGAGATTAAATAATAGCTTTTGTTTTGTTAAATACCTCATCTACAGAGGATCCCTTTGGGTTAAAATTATCCAAATTTGTCTTCAGTGTGGATGAAAGCTTCATCTAGAACTGAGAAAGGCATTATCCCTAGCTACTTTGTCTTGCCCTGCCTTATACGATACACATTTTCGTCGTTGCTCCTGACTCAGCTTTGGGCTTATTGTGTTAATTGTATTGTTTTAAAGCCAATTCATTATGCGCGCACCCTTTACGAAGGAATACAGTCTCATAACAGGTATGGTTTCAAATACCTCTGACTCTAAAAACATTTACCCACAAGCAATATATTCCCCTTGAGCCAAAGCCTTACGAGCATGTAAGGTACCGGGCTCTTTCAGTTTCTTTCTTCATAGTCTTCATATTTCTACGTAGTCTCCTTTCAACCCGATACACTTTTCCCAGCGATGTCAAATTGCTTCGATACTCTGCTTATAGTGAGAATCGTCGAGTTCTGCAAAATAGCCATCAACTGCAGACCCCACTTTTTCATTCTTAGCAAATCCGTTACCACCAAGCCATTTCTTCAACTTTGGTAACAAAATAATCAGAGTGGACTAGATCTGGTGAATAGGGTGCATGAGGAAGCAATTTGGACTCTAACACATTGATTTTGGCCATGGCAATAATGGATGTATAATCTGATACATTGTCTTGATGAAGCAAAATTTTGTTTTTTTGCTAAATGCGGCCCTTTTTGCTTGATTTCATCATTAAAACGCTGCAATAAGTTTTCATAATACTCTCCGATGATTGCCTTTCCTTTTTAAAGATAATCATGAAAATTATTTCATGCGCATCCCAAAATACTGATGCCATGATCTTGTCTGCAGATGGAACTGTCTTCGCCTTCTTTGAAGCCGATTCTTCCCTTTCAATCCACTGTTTTGGCTGTTTCTTTGTCTCAGGTGTGAAGTGATGGACCAGTGTTTCATCCGTGGTTATGAATCGACGCAAAACCTCGGTCTCATTGCAGCGAAACATCGCCAAACACTCGATTGAAACATCCTTACGACGCTGCATTTGTTCCATTGTGAGTAAACACGGCACCCGTCTTGCGCACAGCTTTCTTATGTCTAAACTTTCAGTCAGTGTGCGATGTATAGCACTTTTTAAATGCCTACGATGTCTGATAGCTCGCACGCTTTCAGTCGATGATCATCCAATACCATTTTGTGGATTTTCTTCACAATTTCTGGCACCTAATTTGGTCGACCACTGCGATGTTCGTCTTGGCAGCTCGTACGGCCTTGCTTAAACTCTGCCACCCAATATTTTACAGTTGTAAATAAGGAGCAGACTCCCCCAGAGTAGAATCTAGCTCAGCTTTAACATTAGTTGGACTAAGACCTTTCAAATGAAAGTATTGTATCACAAAACGATGGCCAGTTTTATCCATGTTTACAAATTTGCTGAGAGTGTTCACTATTGATGGTTGCCAAACATTTACTAAACAACGTCAAATTTCAAACTTAGCTTTATAAGGTTGGTACTTATTACCAAGTCAGTTGTTTGAAACAACCACCACTACCTATACGCCAGGCCGGGTACTTCTGGGACTGACCTGGTAAATTATCCTGAAACACTCTCATCGTGTTAAGATGCATATTCACAGAAGCATGACCTGTGAGTAATGTAATAGTTGTTCTTGGCTGAAGTCTGTTACATTTAAGTAAGCTTGCAGCTATTTTCTTACATGGTTTTCTAATAAACAGTTTACCATGGTTTTTCCTGGAGTTTTAAGCCAGGACAGTTTTGGACAGTTCTTAATAGCCTCTCTTACTAAACATAGAGATGTTCCTAGAGCCAGCCCTGGCCTAATAAAATGGAAAGCTGCTTCTTGTCAAGTTCAGCTTTTTCATACCACTATGACATGGCACACACGTGTTGAACGTCATTCTGTTGTGCCAAATTCTGAGCCTGTTTAAGCAGTTTAAAACCAGTCTTGATGTTACCTTATGACTAGTCTTAAGTGCAGTCACTTATCGCCTAGCTACCAAGAAAATCCAATTCAAAAGTTCGAATATATCTGCAGAATTTAACTTTAGGATTTAGGAGTAAGGTGTAGGCAGACGAAGGGGCCAGAAGCGCAGGTAGGGCACATTCCAGCGTGATCTCTTGGAGGAAGGGATAAGCAGACCCGAAGGGCAACCAGATCTGGACGACAATGTGCATAACAAGGACGAAATCCATAAAATTTTCAACATGGCGTCAATTCTGACACCGGTTATCTCTGTCTAAACCCACTAATTCGTAGCAAACGAGATAGCTTCCAGGGAAAGGGCCCTGGAAGGGCCCACCTCTGGAAGATACTGAACCTAAATACCAAGCTTGGTGTTTATCCGACTGCTCGTTTCTGAGTTATGCTGTTCACAGACACACAGACATACACATGGACACACGAACATGTTTCCAAAAATGCTTTTTTTGGATTCACGGAGCCTCAAAAATGTATTTCCGGTGAAATATCGCTATCGAATTTTTGGGTGGAATACATTTCCCCTACCTACTATACGTAGTAGAGAAAGTAAAAAGAATCTGAATCCAAAAAATTTGATGTGTTACACTCACATGACTTTCTCAATTTTTGTACAAAATATTTTTACAAACGCTAATTCCCTATATGCTTCATGTTAATCGAGATGTTAATCTTATTGCTAATTTTCTTGTTGATGCAAGGGGAATTGCTAGGCTTTAAGCGATAGTCAAATATTTTAAGAGCTAGTTGCTATGTGGAGTATTCCATTCTCTTTGCATTACCAGGACAACAAAAATGAATAAGGAATTTGAGAAAAAGTATTAAGTATTGGAAAATTTAAGGGAATAACAAGCAATATCTCGAAAATGGTTCACTCAACAACAACAAAATGTATATTACATAAATTATGTGTTTTAACGAGATCTACATTTTTGTGCAGTAAAATTTTGTCTATGTCTTATGGTTTACCAGTTATACAAAATTCGTTCACAATGAAGAATACTTTTGGAGATATTCACAGAAAATTCGAGGTATACATTTCATTTGTCATGAAATTATCTTAAATATATGATATTTTAATCAAAATCGTTAGAGGAATTTTTGAGAAAATTAAAATTTTCGAAAAATGTTGCATGTAAAGTGTAATCTGGTGTGGGGAGATTTTCTTGAAAACCTTCGTGTCGCATCTCTGGAAGATACTGAACCTAATTCCAAGTTTGGTGTTTATCCGACTGTTCGTTTCTGAGTTATGCTGTTCACAGACACACAGAGACACACACGGGCATGTTTCCAAAAATGCTTTTTTTGGATTCAGGGGGTTACAAAACATGTATTTCCAGTGTAATCTCGGTATCGAATGTTTGGGTGGAATACAATGCTTCCCCTACTTACTATACGTAGTAGGGAAAGTAAAAGGAATTTGAATCCAAAAAAGGCATGTTTTAAAAAAATTCGGTGAGTATGTATATATGTTTGAATCTTGGTGTGTAAACAGAATGACTCAACGAAATATCGAATAAATAACAAGGTTGGTGTTTATAGGTTATACAACGGAGGAGAACAGCTCGCGTACTATGATCTACATACAGCTATAGAGATTAACACCTGGGGCGAAGTGGAGGGACCACAGGAGGCTACAGAGGCAGGCAGATAGACCACGGAATCGCGCGGATGTCCCTAAAAACTCAAGTCTAGAAGATCCGTCCCACTGCTGTAGGTGCCTAGAGAGGGCTATGAACGACCCGTCGATCAAGCAGCCCTCTAGTCTTCTGTGAGGAAGCATATATGTCATCTGTCCGGCATGGCCATACGCCATGAAGCACACATGAAAGATGAAGAACAGAATGAAAAGAAAATTATATAAATGAAATCATGGTAGATTAGAAACCACTTCAGCATTCGCCTACCTACAAAGGAAAACCACGAAAACTCCAAGGTCAGGAGGGCGGTTGAAGGGAATTGAACCCTGAACTCCCGAATATGCCTCACATATTACTGCTGAGCCATCTCGATTGGAAACTTGGTATTTAATTTCAACATCTTACAAAGTTGCGATGGGAGGATTTTCAAAAAAAACTTCCCCCACCACAAACAAATAACAAACATGGAAAAAGTTTCATTATTTTGCTGCTTTCTTAAAAAAAACTATAATGATTTTAATTAAAACACTATAAATTAAAGACATTTATATGGGAAATAAAATATATTTCTAGAATTTATTGCGAATAGCCTCTGAAGTTCTCTTTATTGAATTTTGTATAATTCCTGATTTCTTTTGGCCTCAGCTGTTTCCAAGATATTCGTTATTTCTGCCATTTCATGCCATTTCTGTGAAAAAAATTTACTTTTGTAGTAATTATCCTTTTTGAATTAGCTGTTATTGAAAATTGTTCAGAAACGACAGGAAGATATTAACTCGACTTCCATGGACAAACCGCATTTTTTACCCTTTTTAGAGTACTTCATTACGTTATGACTTCATTTTGCTAACTGGTAGTGTCACGTTGCAGCTGCTATCGCCTTGTTCTGTGTATCGCACCAATAAGCATAACTATGCTAATTCTGTCAATTCATTAGAAAATTACGAATAGGTATAGGTAGGAATGGCGACCGATTTTGTCGATCGCGAGGTTGATTGCGAATATACAGCAAATGTCTGTTTGGAAATGCTCTTGAATATGAATAAATTCTCGAGATGTTAGCCCTCAAATATCAGTTATAAATGACCGTTTCCTGCCTATTCACATGTTTTAAACAGGCAAGCTATAGCCCCCTTCCTCCTTCAACGCACTAAGGGTGAAGGAGGTACCAGCGGATATTATAAGTCACGCCCTATTAATGTTCTTACTGACGATTAGAAATCGGATGTAGGTTACTTCTTATGGAATGTGTACAAGGCGACGTTAGAACGGTTTAACATCCACATATTGTATACAATACGTTGTATAAATAACCATGTAAAATCTTAGCACAAAATTTCAAAATATCAAAGTATTATTAAGCAGTTTCAAGGAAAGAGGTCATTAATAGATCTTATATATAATCAAAACGTATTAGTGAAAAGAAAAATACATCGAAGTATGTAACCAAGAGGCCAGAATGGGGTATACATGGGCGAGGACGGGTGTAATGAATTTAAGTGATCTAATAGGGAGAAGAAGGGGGAGAGCTTTACCAAATGTAATGGATAACATTATAATTGGTATTATATTCTGAAATGCGATGATACAGATAAAGGAAGATACAATTTAATACCAGAGAAATGGAAACATTTACCTATAAAGCTAAAAGTTAGGATTTTTAATTCAAGATAAAATGAAAATCTGGAGAAAGCAGGAAAACATTTAGGGATAAAAAAGCTAATATATTACACTCACATGGCTTTCTCTACTCTTGAAAAACTATTTTTTACAAACGCTTTTTCTCCATCTACTTCATATTAATCGAGATAAACATGGATTTTATTGCTAATTTTCTTGTAGATGCAAGGGGAATTGCTGGGTTTAAGCGATAGTCAAATCTTTTAAGAGTTGGTTGCTATGCGCAGCATTCCATTCTCTTTGTATGTCTTGGACAAAAAAAAATCTGATGTGTTACACTCACATAACTTTCTCTACTCTTGTACAATCTATTTTTACAAATGCCTATTCTCCATATGCTTCATATTAATCGAGATATCGAGATGTCAATCTTATTTGTAATTTTCTTGTAGATACAAGGGGAATATGGTAGCTTTTAAGCGATAGTCAATATATTTTATCGCTGGTTGCTATGTGGCGCATTCCATTCTCTTTGCATGTCCAGGACATAAAACAGGTTTGGTGCTTATCCGACTGTTCGTTTTTGAGTTATGCTGTTCACAGACACACAGACACACACACAGACACACACACACACACACAGACACACACACACACAGACACACACACGGACATGTTTCCAAAAATGCTTTTTTTGGATTCAGGAGGTCTCAAAACATGTATTTCCGGTGAAATCTCGGTATCGAATTTTTGGGTGGAATGCAATACTTCCCCTACTTACTATACGTAGTAGAGAAAGTAAAAATGAATAACGAATTTGAGAAAAAGTACAAGTATTGGAAAATTTAAGGAAATAACAAGCAATATCTCGAAAACGGTTCACTCAACAAAAAAAATGTAAATGATATATGTTGTGTATTTTAACGCGATCTACATTTTTGGCGTAGTAAAATTTTGTCTATCTCTTATGGTTTACCAGTTATGCAAAAGTCGTTCATAATGAAGAATACTTTTGGAGACATTCCCAGAAATTTCGAGATATACATTTCATTTCCCATGACATTATCTTAAACATATGATATTTTCATCAAAATCGTTAGAGCCATTTTTGAGAAAATTAAAATTTTCGAAAAATGTTCCATGTAAAGGGTAGTCTGGGGTGGGGGGATTTTCTTGAAAATCTTCGTGTCGCATCTCTGGAAGATACTGAACATAAATACCAAGTTTGGTGTTTATCCGACTGTTAGTTTTTGAATTATGATGTTCACAGACACACACCCGCAGACATACAGACACACACACACACGGACATTTTTCCAAAAATGCTTTCTTTTGGATTCAGGAGGTCTCAAAACATGTATTTCCGGTGAAATCTCGGTATCGAATTTTTGGGTGGAATGCAATACTTCCCCTACTTACTATACGTAGTAGAGAAAGTAAAAACGAATTTCCATTTGAGGAAAGGTGAAACTATTGGAAAATTGAAATAAATAACACAGAATATCTTGGATATGGTTCACCCCAAAAAAATATATGACATAAATTGTGTGTTTTATACAGCTCTACATTTTTTGTGTAGAAACATTTTGTGTATCTCTTACGGTTTAAAACTTATGCTAAAGGCATTTGGAAAGAAGAGGGTTTTTGGGGACACTCCCACAAAATTCAAGATATAGTGTTTATTTGTCATAAAAACATCTTAAACATATGATATTTTAATCACAATTGTTAGAGCCATTTTGACAAAATAAACATTTTCGAAAAATGTTCCATGTAAAGGGTAGTCTGAGGAGGGGGGATTTTCTTGAAAATCTTTGTGTCGCATCTTTGGAAGATGCTGAACCTAAATACCAAGTATGGTATTTATCCGACTTTTCATTTTTGAGTTCTGCTGTTCACAGGCACACAGACAGACACGGACCTTAGTCTAAAAGTGATTTTTTTGGATTCAGCGGGCCTCAAAACATGTATATTTCTGTGTCTAATCTTTTGTTGGAATGCAATACTTCCCCTACTTACTATACGTAGTAGAGAATGCAAAAATAATGTCGAAGTGGTTAAAAGAAATGTAAAGCAAATTAGAGAATATATAATGAAAAAGGGTAGGAAGGTTGAGGAAGGTAGTCATTTTTATTTTAGGAGGAGTTGTATTTTATTTGGACTGTTGCGGAGCCGAAATTGACGTAGTGGCAACCTCACGTATTGTAAAAAGTTTCCGGTAGCCTTCGCCCCAAATGTACATTCCGGTGGCCTTTGCCCCAAATGTTTAAAAATATTTTAACTTTGTAATTTTGATTGTTTCTTTGAATATTATATATTTATGTTTTTATATTATTGTTAGATACATGTTTCTCTTTGCAGGATCGTGGTGTGACTGAGGAATGTAGGCTTACACAGATTATAATTTTACTTCACTCCTTTTATTAATGCTTGAAACGATTTAGATAACACTTTACTGATATAGATAGCTGTGAGATTTTTTTTTTATTAATTACTTGCACTTTATAACACGTAAACTATTTTCGTCACACATGAATACGTATTAAATTTCTGGAGGACATATCTCGCATCCGGTTATGAACACTGTCTACAACCAACGCGTCTAGTTATGAGCGCTGTTTACAAGCAACTGTCTTGGTTTCTACCGTCTAAATTTGTAAATGTCTCTATTTTAAGCCTCTTATTGGCTATTTTATTAACTGCCACAAAAATTACATTATTGCTTCCAAGAATTACAAGTAGTATTATACTTTCAAATTCATTATTGCCTCAAGGCTACCTCATTTTTAGCAACTTTTAACCTATTATTCTCACAGCTCCTACATTATTAAATTACGTAATAGATTCACTTAACATTATTGAAATAACATACAATAATATAAACATATACAATGGCTGTAATATATACTTCTTATATATTGTTACATGCACATATTGCTTTAAGGCGGGCCGTTATTGAATTATATATATATATTATACAATTTGACTGAAATCATTTAAGCGATTAAAAATACTGCCTCAAAGTATAGTGGATACATTATACTTCCCCAATATATGTACAACAGAATGTTAAATATAAGGGAAAGAGAACTAATAAACAATTTGGGAAGGAGTAAACACGTAGTATCAGTTGTATGTAAAGTTTAAAGAAGATATTAAATCATTCATTCATTATAACCATAACATCTGTATAACCGTTGCTATATTACACTATCATTAGGAAATATTTTTGACCAGAAGGAATATACATGCAAGTTCTTTGTCATTTGGATAAATGCTACCAAATTAATTAAACGTAGCACTCACATGTGTCGATGTTGACATTTTTGTTAAGTTTTCTGATGCCTTGCAATAGGTTTAGTGAAGCAATTTAATATAAGGTATACAAAGGGAAGTAATTACAAGCTGTATAGTGAACAAGGGAGCCTGTGTTACAAGATAACACAGTAGATGTCACACACAGTCACTTGTGTTTATTTGGTGTAACCCGGCAACGCAGGAAGGAGTGCTGCCCTAAGCTAGAGGCATATCCATTATCTCGGCCAAAGTAAATCACGTCATATTGTGAAATCACTTTGACTCCAAGTTAGCACGGGCGCCGGCCTCTCTATGATCAAAGTGGCCGTGCGATCCCGACTCTCCCCCGGCCATTCATTGATTCTGAAAACAGTTCGCTTCCCAGTGGAGTACACTTCACGGTAAGTTAGCAAATTCTGTGTTACGTCACTGCGTGTATTCTATGCATTTTAAAAAAATATCGTTACATAGAGCATTATAACATTAGAAATAAACGTTTGTAGAAATAATTTCATTATACATTTGTTTGTAGATACAATAGATACAAGACACTAAAGCAATAGTTATATGTTAAAAAACGGGTAGCTATATGCTGGCTTTGAAATGCCATGCCCTTTCCATGACATCACGATAAACTATTGAAGAGCGACTGTGGTTAAAACATTCTGACGTGTTAAATTCACATGACTTCCTCTACCCTCTGTCGTTTATTGAATTACACAGTTCGTTATAGATATATACTGAAAAGTTACTGGTCTTCAAAATAATGACTAAGTATTGAGCAATTCGAACCATTAATAATGGATATCTCAGAAATGGCTGATGCCACAGAAATGTTGTTTGAACTAAATTGTGTATTTGAGAGAGATCTACAGTTTTTACTTCCTCTACTACGTATGGTAAGTAGGGGAAGTATTGTATTCCACACAAAAATTCGATACCGAGATTTCACCGGAAATATATGTTTTGAGACAACCTGTATCCAAAACAATCTGATGTGTTACACTCACATGACTTTCTCTACTCTTGTACAAACTATTTATTCAAACGATTATTCTCCATCTACTTCATGTTAATCGGGATAAACATTTGCAGACTCTATCTTATTGCTAATTTTCTTGTAGATGAAAGGGGAATATATATTTACAAGGGCAATTTAGGAATACAGTAGCCTTTAAGCACATACATATCTCTTATTAGCTGGTTGCTAGGTGCAGCACCATTCCCTTTCCCACAGATTAATACTCTTTGCATATCGGGGACAAAAAAAATTAATAACGAATTCCCATTTGAGAAAATAAGTATTGAAAAATTTAAGAGAATAACAAGCAATATCTCGAAAATGGTTCACTCAACAAAAAAATGTATATGACATAAATTGTGTATTTTAACGCGATATACATCTTTTGTGCAGTAAAATTTTGTCTATCTCTTATGGTTTACCAGTTTACCAAAAGTCGTTCACAATAAAGAATACTTTTGGGGACATTCCCAGAAAATTCAAGATATACATTTTATTTGTCATGAAAATATCTTAAACATATGATATTTTAATCAAAATCGTTAGAGCCATTTTTGAGAAAATTAAAATTTTCGAAAAATCCTCCATGTAAAGGGTACTCTGGGGTGGGCAGATTTTCTTGAAAACCTTCGTACCTAAATACCAAGTTTGGTGTTTATCCAACTCTTCGTTTCTGAGTTATGTTGTTCACAAACAGACACACAGACAGAGAGACACACAGACACACAGACACACACACGGACATGTTTCCAAAAATGCTTTGTTTGGATTCAGGGGATCTCAAAACATGTATTTCCGACGAAATCTCGGTATCGAATTTTTGGGTGGAATACAATGCTTCCCCTACTTACTATACGTAGTAGAGAAAGTAAAAAGCATTTTTGCAAACATGTCCGTGTGTGTGTCTGTGAACAGCATAACTCAGAAACGAACAGTTGGATAAACACCAAACTTAATATTTAGGTTCAGTATCTTCCAGAGATGCGCCACAAAGGTTTTCAAGTAAATCCCCCACCCCAGATTGCCCTTTACATGAAACATTTATCGAACATTTTAATTTTCTAAAAAATTACTCTAACGAGTTTGATTAAAATATCATATGTTTAAGATATTTTGATGACAAATAAAATGTATATCTTGAATTTTCTAGGAATGTCTCCAAAAGTATTCTTCATTGTAAACGACTTTTGCATAACTGGTAAACCATAAGAGATAGACAAAATTTTACTACACAAAAATGTAGATCGCGTTATAATACATAATTTATGTCATATACATTTTTTTTGTTGAGTGAACCATTTTCGAGATATTGCTTGTTATTCCCTTAAATTTTTCAATACTTATTTTCTCAAATGGGAATTCGTTATTCATTTTTTTGTCTTGGATATGCAAAGAGTATTAATTTGTGGCAAAGGGAATGGTGCTGCACATAGCAACCAGCCTATGCTTAAAGGCTACTGTATTTCTATATTGCCCTTGTAAATATATATTCCCCTTACATCTACAAGAAAATTAGCAATAAGATAGAGTCTGCAAATGTTTATCCAGATTAACATGAAGTAGATGGAGAATAAGCGTTTGTAAAAATAGGTTGTACAAGAGTAGAGAAAGTCATGTGAGTGTAACACATCAGAGTTTTTGTGTAGTAAGTTTCTGTCTATCGCTTAACGTTTACCGTTTATGCAGATTATATAAATTTACCTCCAAATGAAGAGGATTTCATAAGCTATTCCCAGAAAATTCAATTTGTACATTTTATTTGTCATATAAATATTTTGAATATATGGTATTTTTATGTAAATCGTCAAAGCCATTTTTCAGAAAATCAAATAATTCGAAAAGTTTTCCATCAATAACAATTATTTAGGGTAGAGGAATTTTCTTGAAAACCCTCGTGTCCCATCATTGGAAGTTACTGAACAATTTAGGTGGCTTCATAGCATGTGGTTCCGGTGAAATCTCGGTATAGAATTTTAAGATGGAATGCAATACCTTCTCTACTTTCTAGGTATGCGATAGAGAAAGTAAAAATGACAAGAGTATTTAAAAGTTCAGACCAATAGTAACGGATATTTAGGAAATGGCTGATGACACAAAAAAGTTATTTGAAATAAATTGCGTATATTAAAAGAATCTTGATGCTTTTATGTAGTTAGCATAGTTTGTCTATTATGATTTACCAGTTATGCAGAAGTATAAAAATGTAATTGACAATGAAGGCTTCACAAGCCCTTACACCTTTTATATCAGGCACACAATCATTTTCCTTGCACATTTGTTATTAAAATATCATAAACTTATGGTATTTGAATTCAAAATAGTAAGAATAGTTTTTGAGAAAATAATAATTTTTGAAAATTTTCCGTTTAAAGGGTAGCCGGGTTTTGGATTTTCTTGGAAATGCTCGTATCCATCCTTGGTAGATACTGAACTTAAATATCACTTTGAGTTATGTTGCTGACTGTCAGATAGACACACACGTGCGCGCGCGAACCTTTTGCTACAAATGCTTTTGAGGTTCAGGTGGCCTCAAAACAAGTGAAATCTTGACAAGAAATTTTTGGGTGGAACACAAAGCTTCCCCTACTTACTATACATAGTAGAGAAAATATATCATATTTATACCTTTAAATGTTCACAATTTTTGCACTTTCCTTAATAAAAACATTAACTTTTAAAAACGGTTTCCTAAATTAAAGGATAATTTTATACCTTAGGTTTCTTTTTTTCCAAGAAACCAGTTGAGGCAGATAGCTGAAAGTTTTACTACGCACGAAGACGTTTTGCTTTATATCAATCATTGCACTAAGGAAATTAAGTTATTATAGTATTTATGTTCTATTATTTTTTCTCTGTGAAGAACTGAAGCAAAACTTATATCTTAATTTTTTAAACAAAATTCTGAAGTTTTTATAATTTATTATGCTTAATTTTTGTCCAGTACATATAATAGGCTATCTCATATAACTGTGCAAAATTTCAGCCTTGGGATGTTTTTTAGGTTTCGAGAAAAAGGAATATATGTTTGGAAAAATGTAGTTTTTAGATAATTTCTGTCGAAATTTGAGTTAAAATAAATTACTATCTGTAGTGCATTAGGAGCATCCTGACTTGCAATCCTATGCATTTTCATCTGGAGCTCCTTATATGAAGCACGTGATACCCTTTCAGCAGATAACACGTGTTGAAATACAAAAGCTTTAGTAAAAGCTTTCAAATTCAAAGCGAAGCACAGCCCTTTTAAATGGTTTATAAAGGGTTGAAGGCGGCGCCGTGGCCGAGTGGTTAAACCGCTCGCCTCCCACCGCGGCGGCCCGGGTTCAATCCCAAGGACCTGCATGTGGGATTTGTGGTGGACGAAGCGGCGTCTGGGCGGGTTTTCTCCGGGTTCTCCGGTTTCCCCCGCCATTCATTCCACCAACTGCTCCATCATCACCTTTCCTTTCATCCATTTCACCATCATTTCGTTTCATCTACTTCCTTCATCCCATACCAGGCATCGGGCTGATCACCCATCCTGGATGCTCTGTCTGATCCATGAGTGTCTGCTCCTCGACGGGCCTTTGACCCCAGGCAGCCTGTAAGTCCTGGGGTTGTAAGTCCTACATAAGAGGAGGGTAAACAGATAATGAATGAATGAATGAATGAATTATAAAGGGTTGGGTGTTTTAAATTACCAATAAATCACTTTTTTGTGTTTCTCTATCATATTTTTTGTTTTGTTTGTTTGTGTTATTTTTGTTTTAAGTCGCTTTAACTACGTGCTCTTATCGGGACGGATCCCTTAGGAAATACCTCTAGGATAGTGTGTGGTAGAGAGATAGGCTTCTAGGTCCAGCCTTCTTAGTGCTAATCAACTGTACCTCTGCTTCTGTACGTCAGGGACAAATGGCAACTTGGACACGTGTCCACAGAGAACTTAACGGTAGGCAATTGTATTTCTGTCTTTACATGTGTGTCGGACAGATGGCATTAGGGTGCCGTTAAGTCTACCTGCTTAGACGGAAAACATTCACTATTACCATGTATTTTAATGTCTGCTATTGTATTGGACTGAAAAAATGATATTCCTACGTAATGTAAAGGGATGTAAAAGGGCGGATAGGACAAAAAACGAAACCATTAGAAGAGAATTAAATATATACATAAAACATTGAATACAAAATTAAAACACATAACAAGAAGTAGAACAAAGTATTATGACGCAGCTGCTATGGCCGAAGGTTATCTGTGTAAGCAACGATAATTGTGCTCGCCAGCGTAATCACCAAGCGCGCTATCGGAAGATAACTAGAACTTTCTGGGAGCTGCTTCTCGCCCCCTCGTTTAGAGAGTTTGTCGAAATACTTATAGAACGTTCGAGAACCTTGTGGAAAGATTCCACTGACTATATAAGCGAGCGCTCTCGCAAAGTACAGTCAATCGCGAATCGAGTGCGTCTCTGGTGCGACATCAAAAGCGATTCTCCGAGCGTGTTGGTGATGTGCTGCGATGTGTAGCGAGTGCTACTGCGGAGTGGGTCTATAGAGATCTTGTGTTCGACTCCCGCGTGAAGAGAACCGTCCGGCGTGAAGAGGCTGCGTCACGAAGTGAAACGGCAACTCTAGGCCGAGCCCGAGCCATACTTTTTAGTGAAATTAAATTATACTATGTACAACTATTTTTCTTTTTACTGGCTATATAGCTTAAGAAGGGTGATTTAATGATATGTTTGTATTTAGGTTACTAATATTAGAGGAGTAGCAAATTGTTTAATGTAAATAATTTAAGCGCTGTATTAAAATACTGTCCACGACGAGATATCTTAGATGCAGGAAAAGTGTCTCCGAAGGCAACAAGTGAGTTTTACGATGTCTCTCTGGTAGCAAAAGTATTGTTCGTACAACGAGGGTGTAGAGCTATTGTCCTTTTGTACAGTAATTTGCCGTGACCGGAGAGAGTGAGACAACAAGCTAAACGGAAAAATTAAGGAAAGCCGCGATTTCATGTTAAAATTGAGCAAGAGGGGGTGGAATAGGACCAATGAGATCCAAGTAAATCGATATGAAATAGTGAGACGCTTTGAGCGGCGCGAAAAATGCACCAATAGGAAATTAAGTAGCCTAAGAAGCCCGCGACCATAAATAGATCTGCTATGACCAAAGATCGAGGAGTTACTTTGAAACTACAGGCAGAGAAGGATGCTGCCGGATACTTAAAAGATGTCGCGCCAAAAGTTAGTGAATTAAGACAGGTTTCGCTACACACATAAGAATCGCTACAAGTAAAGTGATTTGTTAAATATATAAACTTCGCGTCATAACAGCACGGTGTTTCAACAGCAGTGGCCAGTGTTTTAACGGCGACAATCTCAGTGTTGTGAACTACCAGAATTAATAAAATAAAGGAAACAATGGTGTTGTCTTTTTTTAACTGAAGCACGTCTATTATCTCTCCGTTACCACACCCGAGATCTGCGTTTCCTTTACCGAGGAAAAGTCCCCGCTCTTATATATTTCAGTAATTACTACAGCTAGCTGAGGATGGTGACGCAGAGAATCAGCCTACGTCGAACATCCGGAGTCTACGCGGAGGCTGCAGAAAGGTAAGCCGCGAGCTACGGGCATTACGAACCAGAACAACTTTGGACAGGAGGTGCTACTGCCGCAGAAGGAACTGAAGTGATGGAAAATTGAACTAGTTCACCTAAGTAAAGTGAACTCCCAAAGAAACAATGAGAGTGAGAACTGAGTAAAATGTTATAGTTGAAAAACTGGCAAAGTCACAGTATTCAATCAGATGAGGCAACGAAAGAATACTGAACAAAACATTCCTACATAATACAAGAGGAAAACGAAGTGTTGGCTGACCCCGTAGAAGTTGGAATACAATTGTGACTTCGCCAGAATAGGCTGCAGAGTCTAAACCCTGATGATGATGATAATAATAATAATAATAATGATAACAATAACAAATATTGTTTTACAGTGAAGGTGGAACTTTGGGTCCGGTACTTACGTTGACGACTGAGGGAAACCTCAAAAAATTCCCAGTCAGATTGGTCCAACCGTGAGATTTGAACCCGGGACCTACCGAATGTAGGCCTGAGCCATTCCGCTTGGTTTATATATTCCTAATCAAGAGGAATCAAAATTTGTTTCCATTAAAAACATAAAGTGCAAAATGTTATCATTTTACAATTCGTAATTCACATTTAGAGGTTGCATTTATATTAAAAAAAACCTCAAAAATTCGTATTTATAAATAAAATAGACAAGCATGCCTTAAGAAGGCAAAATATGTAACATAAAAATCTGATGTGTTACACTCACATGACATTCTTTACTCTTGTACAAACTATTTTTACAAACACTTATTCTCCATCTACTTCATGTTAGTCGAGATAAACATTTGCAGACTCTATCTTATTGCTACTTTTCTTGTAGATGTAAGGGGAAAATACATTTACAAGGGCAATATAGAAATACAGTATCCTTGAAGCACATACATTTCTCTTAATAGCTGGTTGCTAGGTGCAGCACCATTCCCTTTGCATATACCTACAAGGCAAAAAAATGAATAACGAATTCCCATTTGAGAAAATAAGTATTGAAAAATTTAAGGGAATAACAAACAATATCTCGAAAATGGTTCACTCAACAAAAAAGTTTATGTCACATAAATTGTGTATTTTAACGCGCTCTACATTTTTGCGTAGTAAAATTTTGTCTATCTCTTATGGTTTACCAGTTATGCAAAAGTCGCTCACAATGAAAAATACTTTTGGAGACATTCACAGAAAATTCAAGATATACATTTTATTTGTCATGAAAATATCTTAAATATGTGATATTTTAATCAAAATCGTTAGAGCCATTTTTGAGGAAATTAAACTTTTCGAAAAATGTTCCATGTAAAGGGTACTCGGGGTTGGGGGGATTTTCTTGAAAACCTTCGTGTCGCATCTCTGGAAGTAACTGAACCTAAATACCAAGTTTGGTGTTTATCCGACTGTTCGTTTCTGAGTTATGCTGTTCACAGACAGACACACACACGGACATGTTTCCAAAAATGTTTTTTTTTTATTCAGGGGATCTCAAAACATGTATTTCCGGTGAATTCTCGGTATCGAATTTTTGGGTGGAATACAATACTTCCCCTACTTAATCTACGTAGTAGAGAAAGTAAAAACTAGTTATATAGTTTTCAAATATCTTAGAAAACATATCTACATACCTATTTGATTCAACAGCACCCAGTAAAACAGACATTTTGCCTAACACCTGTGCTTTATTCATCACCTTTAATTCTATCCAAATTGGAAATTGTACCAGTTAATGTCGCATTGATTGGCTGCTCAAAACACAGGAATAACACATTTTGTTTTTAGGGTATTAGTACAATTATCATCCGTTTATAGCTTAATTTTCATTATTCTTCATTTAATTTTAAAAATGAAGTGGTATTATTAGTTGCGCATACAAAGCAAAATCCCCTTTCCGAGTTTGAAGGACATTATATACAATGCAATATTACACCAATTATGTGATACAATTTTTCAAACCAACACTTCCGCACGTTTGTTTTTCGCGATAATCCACCTCCCCCCGGTTTTACTGCCTCTCCATTGTTATTACAAGCTACAATTGAGTGGTCAACAGTGCTAGAATTGCAAATAGCATGAATCCACAATAGGTGCCTTATTAAGAATCTGATACGATTCGATTCACGACTTTATGGCATATGAAAACATTTATATTTAGTATATTTGTAAACGTAGAAGTTATGTTTTTGTATATTTATTTATTTTTTTATTAGCCCCACCGCCAATTTGAAGTAGTTTTGTTGCTTCACGTATGGAAAGCCGATTTGAAGAAGTTTTGTATTGTATTGTATTGTATTGTAGTTCAACTGTTGGGGAGCCGAACCTGGAATTTGTTGCAACCACACGTATAATACCCGCTTTCCGGTAGCCTTCGTCCCAAATGTTTAAAAAATATTAACTTTGTAATTTGACTGTTTCTTTATATATTATATATTTATGTTTGCCTCGGCTGCGTCAGTATTATTGTTAGAGTCATGTTTCTCTTAACAGGACGTGATGCGGATTAAGAATGTAGGCTTACACCGGTTATAATTTTTACTTCACTCCTTTTATTAATTCTTGGCACGATTTAAATAACACTTCATTGATATAGAGAGCTGTGAGATTATTTTGTTAATTACATGCACTTTTTAACACGTAACTATTTTCGTCTCACACTGAATACGTATTACATTCTTTTAGGACGTGTCTCGCGTCTACCCTCAACCAACGCGTCCAGTTATGAGCACTGTCTACAAGCAACTGACTTCTAGATTTGTAAATTTTGCTATATTTCAGTTTCTGATTGGCTAAAACTAGTCCAATAGAATACCTTCATTTAACTAAAGTTTTTTCTTGTCGTTCATTGGCTATTTTTTTAACTGTCACAGAAATTACATTATTGCTTCCAAGAACTACAAGTAGTAATATCAAACTTTCAAATTCATTATTGCCTCAAGGTTACCTCATTGTTACCTCATTGTTAGCAGCTTTTAACCTATTATTCTCACAGCTCCTACATTATTAAATTACGTAATACATTCAGATAACATTATTGAACATGTATACAATATAAACATTTACAATGACTGTAATATACACTTTTTATATATTGTTGCACACATATCGCTTTAAGGTGCGATGTTATTGAATTTTATATTATATAATTTGACTGAAATTATTTAAGTGTTAAAAATACTGCCTCAACCTGAAGTAATTTGTTCGAGAGAAATCAGATGTGTTAATTTCTGTAACTTTCTCTGTCCATTCTTCAATAAACTGTTGTTACAAAACCTTATTCGTCTACGGTGCTTTCCCTTCACATTGTGGCCACTGCACGGCGGATCATGCGCCGGCCGGTGCAGCATGGACTCTCGCCGAAACAAGTTATAATATCCCCACAAGCGCTTCACGTTCCTACGGTTACAATGATAATACCCCCATGCCTTATCGTAAGATATGTTGGAAATGTTTTCCTTCTCTATTTACACATTTGTGAGAACTTCTCAGGAAATTTTCATTTACTGGAGAGTTCAATACCCGAAACAGAATGATTTTCTCGCCTGATATTTTCTTTAGTTCTCATTTATTTTTCACGTGATCGCAAGTGTTAGGAAAATTTCTGTAATTTGATTTTGTGAAATGATAGAGTAATTGACCCACACGTAATATTCTTTTCTATCGAGCATGGTCCCATGTATGTGGCTAACTCTCGTTGCAAAATAACAGATACTCGAGCACAAAAAAAACCCGATTTTACCACGAGATTCCCTTCCATGATACGAAAGTTGCTGTGCAATAAATGCATAGAGACTAATGGCATCTGCATTTTTTTGAACAAACAGTAAATGTAGAGGATGACTTATAACATTTTTTGAACAGCTTACCGACGTTGAATGCCAGTCTGGATATCTCCAACAAGACTTTGCTACCGCGCATACAGCTGTTTAATCATTAAATTTAATTCAGAAAATGTTTGAAAATAGGATAATTAGTGAGAAATAATCGTCTCCACAAATCCCCATACTTCGTCGAATTAGAAGACAGTAACCAAGGTGCGCAAGTGTTCAATAATGTGTTTGACAGGTGCCAAAGTTGAGTAGTTGCAGAGGGCCATTTTTTCAAATACCTCTTATAGGAAAAGGTAAGCGTAAACTGTGCCAATTGCTTAGCATTGCCATTATCTAGAGAAGTAATGTGGGCCGTTTCGCCAATTCTGCACGAACGGATTCGTATACCTGTGACGTGGGACCTGCTGGCTACCAGTCGTGTTATTCAAGTTAAACTCCGTATATGAGTTATAAGTTTGAGGAGAGACTAAATGGCCGGAATCACCAAAAAATGACATTTTTAGCTTTTTTACAGCTTTTTTCTTTCCATTTATGTAGAGCATTTAACATGTAAGGTCATTTCGGCGGCTTTGTGGAACAATTGCCCATTTGCAATGATGTTCAATGTTAACTATTTTGTTACTCTTAAGGTTAAATTCGCACACACACACACACACACACACACACACACACACACACACACGCTTTCACTCATATTTCCAACCTCTAGGTAAATTGGGGAATATTCTAACCGGAAATCGAACTCGGGGCCTCTGGATTTGTAGGCTAGCATCCTAACTACCAGACCACTGGCCGCTGGCAATGTGTGACATCTTTCCCTACTTTCCCTACTCTTGTACAAACTATTTTTACAAACGCTTATTCTCCATATGCTTCATGTTAATCGAGATGTTAATCTTATTGCTAATTTTCTTGTAGATGCAAGGGGAATTGGTAGGCTTTAAGTGATAGTCAAATATTTTAATAGCTGGTTGCTATGTGGAGTATTCCATTTTCTTTGCATTACCAGCACAAAAAAATTGAATAACGAATTTGAGAAAAAAGTATAAGCATTGGAAAATTTAAGGGAATAACAAGCAATATCTCGAAAATGGTTCGCTCAACAACAAAATGTATGTGACATAAATTGTGTATTTTAACGTGATCTATATTTTTTGTGTAGTAAAATTTTGTGTATCTCTTATGGTTTACCAGTATGCAAAAGTTGTTTTCACAATGAAGAATACTTTTGTAGATATTTCCAGAAAATTCGAAATCTCCATTTCATTTATCATGAAAATATCTTAAGCATATGATATTTTAATCAAAATCGTTAGAGCCATTTTTGAAAAAATTAAAATTTTCGAAAAATATTCCATGTAAAGGGTAATCTTGGGTGGGGAGATTTTCTTGAAAACCTTCGTTTCGCATCTCTGGAAGATACTAAACCTAAATACCAAGTTTGGTATTTATCCGACTGTTTGTTTCTGAGTTATGCTGTTCACAGACACACACATGGACATGTTTCCAAAAATACTTGTTTGGATTCAGGGGGTCTCAAAAATGTATTTCCGGTGAAATCTCGGTATCAATTTTTTGGGTGGAATGCAATACTTCCCCTACTTACTAGACGTAGTAGAGAAAGTAAAAATATATAACTGCTACACACTTTGGAGTAGAAAAGGAAACTTTAGCTCGTCTTTTGCTCTGTAAATATGTTAATACTGTTAAATATTGCAGATTCTGTGTAGCCACCATCCAGTTTCTTTCTTTGCAAATGTATTTAACTTTGTTTTCTCCATTTATGCTTTGAAAAGCTTTTTCTGTTAATGACATCTACCGGCTTTTTCATAAACTATTGAAGAATGTTAAATTAAATTTAAGGATGATAAAAACAACCTCTAAGTACTGTTTGAATCTAGTTGGTATTAATAACACTTTTGATTGTTTTTAAACAAAGTAATTAATGATACAATTTTATCCAAATATGGTATAATTAAGAACATAAGTTTATTTTTCTTAAGAAGCAAACTTGTATATAAAAGTAGATCAGTGAACTCAGAAGATATTGGTTGGAGGTATAGGACTTTAAATCTTCTCTTAAGGATGGACGTAGCTGAGAATGCATGGTAACATAGAATTGTGAATAACTACTAAAGTTTTTAAGATAATGCAATGTAACTTGGTAACAGTGTTTGAAACACAATGGTTCACTAGTCTTGAAAGTTTGAAATATT
Organism: Deroplatys truncata; assembly: GCA_030765065.1. Lineage (NCBI taxonomy): Eukaryota > Metazoa > Arthropoda > Insecta > Mantodea > Mantidae > Deroplatys > Deroplatys truncata. The sequence continues at coordinate 240,648,629 of CM060976.1, forward strand.
TAGTGGAATATTAAAATCACACTTCAAAAACAAGAAATTAATTCAAAATTCCTTTCTTATACCTTTTCTAAAAATCCAACATATCACTTGTAATAAAACTTTGTGGTTAGGCTCCTTATGTAGTAATGATAAATCCTGTAAGACAAAATTGTGAATAAGATATTAGGTTTTTAATAAAAATTATACAGAGATGCTTTGAAAGAAATCTCTTGATTTCACTGCTATGTATAATCATAAATACCACTATTTTCAAAATATCAAAAACCTGCTGCACACTTTTAGAATATATTACCAGATTTCACAATTCTGAGTTAAGTAGTTTCAGAGAAAATGTACACTGTGGAAAGGTGTAATTTTCTGTTAGAATGGATGTAAATTAAAATGAAAATTTATCTTAAAAAGTGAGTATAGTAATACTTTACAACATTTACGAAACAGCTCTCTCAGTGGGTGCTTCTACCTGTCCCGTCATCATCCAGGCACGTTGTATCACCGATTATTTTACCTGTGCCCTCCCCGTCCAAAACCACAGGTGAGATAGAGCACCCATCGTGCCTATCCACACCCTACCCCACCTATAGCATGCTTCCGGCCGTGAAATAGAGGCTATCTGATGGCAGAGGGAGGTTCAGCTCGTACCACCAGGCAGCTACACATATAGAGTAATGTCCAAAAATGGTCCATGAGAATCAACTTATTCCCAATATAAAATTTGGTGCTAAGATATCGTACTACTCCAAAAGTGAAAATATATACTTAGGTAATTATAAAAAACTTTAATATGTTAACTCAGTGAAAAAGAAAGCAATTTTAATAAGTTTTAAATCATAGCTTTGTTAACATAATACTGCATGAAAATGCAATATCGTTCACAACTTAGTCATTTGTTATTGTTTTTTAAAAATTCTTTCACAAAAATAAAACCTAAGTGTTTAAATAAAATATCCCGTTATAAACAGAAAATTGAGAGTTTACAGAATATTTCGTCTACATTCATCCGCTTAAAAATTGAAATGACAGCATTTTCAGGTCTGTTATACAGATTACTAAATGTGGATGTTGAAAGTTATAGGGACAGGTACTCCTGGTAGTGTAAGATATAAGCTTCGAGTGTGATTCCAACATGAAGAAATATTTTTGAGATGTTCAGGAAATGCTCACCTGCTGCGTTATACAAGTACAATAAACTTACTCAATTATGAGGCAGGCTTGGTGAAGATTCCGTGATAAGAAGCCGTCAGAGGTGTTAACAGTTCTAAGAAGTGGCGGTTTTGTTAAAAGACTCTTGACACGAGGGTGGAGCTTTCATCAGATAAGAACCATCTAGTTCACGTGACTGTCAACAGAGTGACCAGCGTGTAAACGACCTGGCACACGCCTTCTTTCTTTAGCGTTAGTTTATAATGGAGGCTGTTGGTAAAACCACATTTCAAAGTCATGCCTGCTTCTGAGGCTGTAAAACTAATTCTTAAACCAGCGAAAGTGATCTTGGTGTTAAACTGAAGGACTTTAAGTGTTGCCTTCAACCCAAAAAAATGCTTTTCAAGATTTTTAGAAACAAATTGTGTGTAAAATTCGCATGAACCTCTATAGGTACAGAAGGTACTATATAACACACAAAAACTCGATTGCGGTACTTCACTGGAGTTACATGTTTTCAAGCTTTCATAAAAGAGCATTTATAGAAAAATGCCTGTGTGTATGTGTATATGTATGTGTATGTGTGTGTGTATACAGCATAACTCAAAAACGAAAAATCATATAAAAACCAAACTTGATGTTTAAGTCCAAGGGTGTAACACGAAGATTTTCAATAAAATATCCCATCCCAAATACCTTTACATAGAACATTTTTGAAAATGTTTACTTTCTAAGAAATTCCTTTGACAATTTTGATTAAAATGCCATATATTAAAGATATACACATGTCGATTAAAATTTATATCTTGAATTTTCTGGGAATATACTGTAAAATTCTTTTCATTTTGAAGGAGTTTTGTATAATCTTGTATAACTAGTAAACGTTAAAAGATTGACGAAAACATATATCTAGTACAAAAAGTACCAATGCTTTTGGTTACTTTTAGTTTTTGAGGCAGTATTTTTAACACTTAAATAATTTCAGTCTAACTATATAATATGTAAATTCAATAATAGCCGGCCTTGAAGCAATATGTGTATGTAATAATTTGTAAAATGTATGTAATAGCGATTTCATAGCTTATATTATTGTATCAATGTGTAATAATGTAATATGAATATATTACGTAATTTAATAATGTAGGAGCTGTGAGAAATAGGTCAAAAGTTGCTAACAATGAGGTAATAATAAGGTAACCTTGAGGCAATAATGAGTTTGAAACTTTAACAATACTACTTCTGATTCTTGGAGGCAATAATGTAATTTTAGTGACAGTTATTAAAATAGCCAATCAACAATCAGAAAAAGTTGTAGTTAAATGAAGGTATTCTATTGGAGAAGGATTAGCCAATCAGAAACTGAAATATAGCAAAATTTACAAATCTGGAAGTCAGTTGCTGCAGACAGAGTTACTAACCAGATGCAAAAAGTGTCCTCAAGAAATATAATATGTATTCGTGTGAGACGAAAATTAAGTTTACGAGTTAAAAAAGTGTAATTAATTAATTAATAAAAAGAATCTCACAGCTCTCTATATCAATGAAGTGTTATTTAAATCGTATCAAGTATTAATAAAAGGAGTGAAGTAAAATTATAATCTGTGTAAATCTACATTCTTAGTCACATCACAACCCTACTTAGAGAAATGTGTCTCTAACAATAATACGGACGCAGCCGAAGCAAACATAAATATATAATATTTAAAGAAACAGTCAAATTACAAAGCTAATATTTTTTTAAACTTGTGGCAAAGGTCACCTGAAAGTACATTTGGAGCGAAGGCTACCGGAAAGCGGGTACTATACAAGTTCGGCTCCCCAACAGTTGAAATATAAAACAACTCCTTCAATACAATATACCTTTTTCAAATTGGCGTCCATACGTGGAGCTAATAATATTTTTTACATTTTCCATTCTTGAACGTTAGCAGAATCTCATCATCATTTGTGCTCCGCGCCCGCCTTAGGTGACCGTCCTTTAATTGGTTGTAGCTGAAGTCCGAAACGCTAGCATTACCGTATGAAGAAAGGACAGGCTAGTTTGGCGATGAAAGGGGTGGAGAATGGATATATGTCACTTGAATGGCTGAAACATTATGCCTCCCAAAGACTGTCCATGCTAGCCCCTGAAAGTGTCCGCCGGCTCTTATTGGTTCGGCATTCAAGCATTAACCTCTGTAGCCGAATGAGGGGTCGAAAATCGAAGAAAGTTTTTTTCTTTTTGCACCCGACTGTACTATACTGGAAGTGTATATCCCTTTAAATCACACAATTTATTTCAAATAACTTTTTTGTGGCATCAGCAATCTCCGAGATATACGCTGTTACTAATTATAATTGCTCAATACTTGGCCATTCTTTTGAAGTCCTGTCGATTTTCAATTATTCGTAATGTCGTGGAAACAGCGTGGAATTTTAAAACCAGTGTATAACGTCTAGTTCTTAAACATTTGACTATTGTTATCTTTATATCTACAACGAAATTTGTAATGTAGGTATTTACAGAAATATTTATCTGGATTAAAATGAAGTAGATAGAAAAATAAGCGATATAGGATAGGGAAAGACATATAATTTTTTGTGTATTTCGTGTTAATCGGGATAAACATTTAAAGAAATAGTTTCATTATACATTTCGTTAAAAAAAAATGGGCCAGAAGAAACCGAATCGATAGTCGAACGTTTAAATGAAGGTCACCATATGCTGGTCTTGAAAACCATACTTTTTGCATGACATCACAAGAAACAACTGAATAGCTACTGCACTTTAAAACGAAAGAAAAGTCTGGGCAACTCATACCAATAACTTGGGATATCGCTGAAAAGGCGGATGCCTAAAAAAATTATTTAAAAAAACTGCGTGTTATTAAAAGGTCTAAATATTTTGTGCAATATGTTTTTGTATATATCTTATTGTTTACCCACTATACAATATTACTTCAAAATGAAGAGGTATTCACTTGCTATTTCTATAAAATTATATACATGTTTTATTTGTAGTGAAAGTATCTTTAAAGTATGGCATAATAATAAGTATGGCATAGTAATTTCCGAGGAAATCAGAAATATGCAAATATTTTCTATAAATGGTACTTTGGAGGTGGGGATTTTCTTGAAGATGTTCTTGAGCATCTTTGGAAGATAATAAACTGAAATACAAAGTTCGGATTTATCCTACATTTATTTTTTGAGTTTACTGTTAATATACTCACAGACAGGAACAATTTTCTAAACATTCTCTCTATTGCATTCAGTTGATCACAAAAATGTATTTTCGCTGTACTCTCGGTATCGCATTTTTTTATTTTCTCCCCGGTCAGTGAGATTATTAAGATTATTAAGAAGGCAAGAAACCCAATTTGAGAAAAAATCTTATCTCTCTGCTTATGCCATCAAGCACCAGAAATACCCCCTCACTCTGAGAGGATGCCATTAATAATTCTCATTCAAAGAAGCTCGCCCAAATATCGCATCATTCCCTCTTGTTAGTAGATTCTGTTTGCGTCTGCGCGATTTAATCTCTCCCACCGGTTGCTGTAGAGAGCAGCATGTTGATGTAGATTTCCCTGGTTATGTTTCCCTGCTTAACGAGCACCAGCATTCATTTTCCCCTCCTCCTCTCTCTCCCTCTCCACCTCCCTGAGAAGTTAAACGCGGCGCTTTCAGCAGATTCGCGAATGTCAAGTAAGCTTGTGGTATAGTAGGCAGTCATTTGTTCTTAAATACGAATTGTGTGGCGAATAGTTCCAGGAGGCACTGAAAGTGATTAAATTGAGAAGAATATTGAAGGGAATATTCTGTTGTTATATTTCGGTATCTTCTTCTCCTCTTGAATTAAGTTACTAGCCTTTTTCTTCTAGAGTATGAAACGCTTCCATCTTTTGTTCGTCTTCCCGGACTTTTCCCCTCTCCCTTCTGGAATATTATCTCTAGATATCCTTTCAATTCCATCAAGTACCATTCTTGAAAAATGATGTTTCTGTTCTCCACTTTTCTCTGCCCATTCCACAATATTCTTTATTTTGCATTTGTCATTAGTATTTCCGTTTGTTTCTATCAAGTTTCGTTACTCCCATTATCTTTTTACATTCCCTTATTATTTTACATAATAAGTATGGGAAGTATTGCACTCCCCAGAAATTCTATACTGAGCTTACACCGGAAATACATGTTTTGAGGCCTCCTGAATTAAAAAAAAAAGCATTTTTAGAAAAAGGTCCGTGTGTGTCTCTGAACAGAATAATTCAAATTGAAAGTCCAATAAATAACAAACTTGGTGTTTAGGTTCAGTATTTTTCAAAAATGTGATTAGAAAATTTTCAAGAATACCCTCCCACCCCAACCACCCTTTACATGGAATATGTTTCAAAAATTCTGATTTTCTCAAAAATGGCTCTAAAGATTTTGATTGAAATGTTATACATTTAAGATATTTTCATTACAAATAAAATGTATATTTTGAGTTTCTGGGTATATCCCCAAAAGACCTCTTCTTTCTAAACTTTTGCGTAACTGTTAAACCGTAAGAGACAGATAAGATTTGTCTACACAAAAGATGTAGAGCTCGCTAAAACACACAATTTATGTCCTATGCATTTTTTGTGGAGTGAACCATTTCCGGAGATGTTCCTTGTTATTTGTTTGAAATTTCCAATACTTATACTTATCTCAAATGGGAACGTTATTCGTTTATTTATGTCCTGGACATACAAAGAGAATGAAATCTCCACATAGCAACCAGCTCCTGAAATATTTGACTATCGCTTAAAGCCTACCAATTCCCCTTGCACCTACAAGAAAATTAACAGTAAGATAGAGTCTGCAAACGTTTATCTCGATTAACATGAAGTAGATGGAGAATAAGAGTTTGTAAAAATAGCTTGTACAAGGGTAGAGAAAGTTATGTGAGCGCTAAATATAAGATTTTTATGTTTAAACGTAGCAGCATTGATTGTTGGTAGTTGAGTCACTGCAAAATGATACTCGAACCTCTTCGAAATATTACAAAACAGTGAAGTAGTAAATTGTGCTTTCCGATGTTTTTGTAGATGTTTATTTGTTTAGTTTAACTACCGCATGTATGTGCGCCAACTTGAAGTAGTTGATATGCCCCATGTATGGGAGCCAACTTGAAGATGTTTGTCTTACGTAATTTTTATTTATAACTTGAAGATAGTAGTTTGTTAACGTAATCTTTAAAACCTGAAGATCGTATGCTTACGTAATTGTATTTTACGTAATATTTATTTTTGCTTTATTTTTATTAGTTTCTAGAAACAATTTGGGCGTCAGTTTGAATTTGTTGCTTACGTAATAGTTACTGTTATTACGCAATATGCTGCTACGTACGAGAAGCTGATTTCAAGATGCGTTTTTGTTATTACACTCCAAGTTTTACACTATAATATTTAACTTTGTTATTAACACTGTTTCTATACATTATTTATGTTTGAATTTGCCTCGGCTGCGTCAGTCTTACTTTAGAAACATGTTTCTCTTATTCAGGGTGCGGTGCATCAAGAATGTAGAGATCACAGAATTTAACTTTTTAAAATTCATTTCTTTTATTAATTCTTGCACATTTATATAAAGAACTACACTTTTTAAGAACTGTGAGAATCTTCAATAATTTCACTTAGCGCGTATACATATTTTACGATTCACTCGTAGAGAACACATCTTCAATCTGTTCACTACCAAGGCTCGCCAGCAACTGAGCAACTCTCAACGGTTAAACCTGTAAGATTCGGTATTTCAAGTCTTTGATTGGCTAATTCTAGTCCAATAGAATATCTGCAGTTTACTTAAACTTTTTCCTTGCTATTGATTGGCTAATTTTAAACTGTTACTGAATTTACCTTATCTTTGATATAATCATGACTGGTAACTTTTCAAACACTCCTAACTCATCATTGCTACAAGGTAATCTCATTATTTCATCATTTTAGCAACTTAAAACTTATTATTCTTACAGCTCTTGCATTATTAAAGTATATAATGTACTCACATAACATTAATGAAACATGTTTACTATAAAAATAAGCATTTGCAATGAATGTTACGTACAATTTAAATAATTATTACATACTTATTGTTTCAAGGCGGGCTGTTATTGAATTTACATTTATATAAAATACAATTGAAATTATTCAGGTATTAAAATACTGCCTCAACAGGGGAGGAGCCTAATGAGGAAGCTGATAAAGATATTTCATCGAGTAGAATCCTGGCCGTGATTGATTCAAAAAGAACATTCCTTTAAACGTTATTGATTATCTCCCATTTGCGGCGTTAGTGAAATAGGCAGTATAAATTCTTTAAAGTTCAACAGAGAAAACTAGGCATTTTTTTTTCATTCATAAAATTCTTCATGATAATCCTTAATAATGTACTTTTAAATGATACTTATTTAATAAACGTTTTTTAAACTATAAGAAGTCCATTGTAACGCTCAATTTTTCATTGTGAGCAGCTTTTGCAAACGGTTTCAGTTCTTTATAAATTATTTTCCCTTAAGCTGTGATATAAATTTTAATTGCATTCATTGAAATTTCCTTAATTTATTTATCATATAATGTATTGCATTGTTGCCTATATATTGTATAGATATAGTCAAATAAGATCAATAAATGTACAAATATTATGTCTGTAAAATTCTTTAAGGGCATAAGAGGTTTTCTTATACAAATAATACTTAAAATGTGTAACAGTTTCACCCTTGTTCCCTGTGCTATGAAGTAATTCTTATTTACAAATGAATACCTTTTACTAAAATAAAATAATGTAGCCTTATATGTTAAAATCCCTGTTACTGTCAAAATTGTATTATTATTTTCTCTATAACGTATAGTAAGTAGGGGAAGTATTGTATTCCATCCAAAAATTCAATACCGAGATTTCATTGAAAATATATGTTTTGAGACCCCCACATGTCCGTCTGTTTCTGTCTGTTTGTGTGTATGTGTGTGTGTCTGTGAACAGCATAACCCAGAAACGAACAGTCGGATAAACACCAAGCTTGGTATTTAGGTTCAGTATCTTCCAGAGATAGACACGAAGGCTTTCATGAAAATCCCCGACCCTAGAATACCCTTTACATGGAACATTGTTCGAAAATTTTAATTTTCTCAAAAATGCCTCTAACGATTTTTAATCAAATATCATATGTTTAAGATATTTTCATGACAAATAAAATGTATATCTCGAATTTTCTGGCAATGTCTTCAAAAGTATTATTCATTGTGAACGACTTTTGCATAACTGGTAAACCATAAGAGATAGACAACATTTTACTACACAAAAAGTGTCATATACGTTTTTTTTTTTTTTTTTTGTTTTGTTGAGTGAACCATTTTCGAGATATTGTTTGATATTCCCTTAAATTTTCCAATACTTATACTTTTTCTCAAATTCGTTATTCATTTTTTCTTTTTTTCCTGTTAATACAAACAGAATAGAATACTCCACATAGCAACCAGCTTTTAAAATATTTGACTATCGCTTAAAGCCTAGCAATTCCCCTTGCATCTACAAGAAAATTAGCAATAAGATTAACATCTCGATTAACATGAAACATATGGAGAATAAGCGTTTGTAAAAATATTGTGTACAAGAGTAGAGAAAGTCATGTGAGTGTAACACATCTTTTTTAATGTATTCTTAAGTATTCTCTTTGTTCCAAGATGAAAATAAGATTTAACATTTTTTGTTGTTGAGAAATTAGTGCACTATGTATCTTCATTGCTCCATACCAATATAAAACATTGTAACGCAGCAGCTATGGCCATGCTTACAGTGCCCACCGTCCAGTAGTAGGAGCAATAAATAGAGATAAGTAGCGCTCCCGCCCAGGCTAAACACCAGAAGTGCCATCCTGAGGTAACCATAATTTTCTACTAGTTTACTTTCTCCCCACTTCCAGAACACATTAGAATATTCTGTGGAAATTTCCAACGGCTATATAAGCGAGCGCTGTTGCGGATGAGTTAGTAAGTGCTGTTCTCCGGGTGAGTTTTTGTACAACTGTGGTGACGTGCAGTGAATGCTGCTATTGCAAGAGATTAGAGAGGGCTTGTGTTCGAATCCCAAATGAGTCAACTGTTCCGGAAGAAGAGGCTACGTCGTGCCTATTTCATTACACTGCTACTTCACGAACAAAGTGAGAATTGAACTAGTTCACATTAGTGAAGTGACAATGCGAACTAAGGGAAATCACAATGGAAGTCGAACTACATAAAAAATAAGAAAGTAACAATGTTATAAGCAATGATACCTGCTATATCCAGAGAAAAAATCTGATGTATTACACTCACATGGCTTTCTCTACTCTTGTACAAACTCTTGTTCTCCATATATTTCATATTAATATAGATAAACATTTGCAGAAACAATCTTTTGACATGCAAAGAGAATTACATTTTACACATAGCCACCAGTTCTAAAAATATTTGACTATCGCTTAAGGCGTACTATGTTCCCCTTGTTTTGTATATGCAAGGGCAACATAGAAATACAGTAGCTTTTAAGCATAGACATATCTCTTAATAGCTGGTAGCTAGGTGCAGCACCATTCTCTTTGCCACAGATTAATAACGAATTCCCATTTGAGAAAATAAGTATTGCAAAATTTAAGGGAATAACAAGTAATATCTCGAAAATGGTTCACTCTACAACAAAAATGTATATGACCTAGATTGTGTATTTTAACGCGATCTACATTTTTGTGTAGTAAAACTTTGTCTATCTCTTATGGTTTACCAGTTATGGAAAAGTCGTTCACAATGAAAAATACTTTTAGAGACATCCCCAGAAATCTCAAGATATACATTTCATTTGTCATTAAAATATCTTAAACATATGATATTTTAATCAAAATCGTTAGAGCCGTTTTTGAGAAAATTAAAACTTTCGAAAACTTTACCATGTAAAGGGGTGGGGAGATTTTCTTGAAAACCTTCGTGTCGCATCTCTGGAAGATAGTGAACCTAAGTACCAAGTTTGGTATTTATCCGACTGTTCGTTTCTGAGTTATGCAGTTCACAGACACACACGGACATATTTTCAAAAATGCGTTTTTTGGATTCAGGGGGTCTAATGTATTACATTCAGATATTTTTTTCTACCCAATATCATTTATCAGTGGGTATACATATTATTATTATTATTATTATTATTATTATTATTATTATTATTACGACCGTTATTTTCTATCTACTTCATTTTAATCCATATAAACCTTTCCTGAAGGACCTACATTCCACATTTCGTTATAGATACAGAGGAAATAGCGATTGTCAACTGGACGCTGTTTGCTGGTATTAAAATTGCATATGTTTTCGCCTTCCCATCTCAGAAACAGTTCAAAACCGACAGGACTTACTATTGATATATTATTATTGATCAATTCGAAACTTTTTAACTGATATCTCGAAAGCGGCTGGTGCCTTAAAGAAAGTTATTTAAAATAAATTATGTGTTTTAAAGAAATCTACATTTTTGTGTAGTACGTTTTCCTCTGTCGCTTAAGTTTAACAGTTATACGAAATTATACAATATTCCTTACGGATGAAGAGGACTTTACAAGCTACTTCCAGAAAATTCAATATATACATTTTATTTGTCACGTAAATATGTTTGATATGTGTTATTTTAATCTAAATTATTAGAGCCATTTTTCAGAAAATAAAAAAGTCGAAAATTCGTCCATATAAACGGTAGTTTGGGGGTGGGGAAGATTCTTGAAAATCTTTGTGTCGCATCTTTATAAGGTACTAAACCTAAACACCGATTTTCGTTTTTGAGTTATACTGTTCACAGACACACATACACGCACACATACCCACACATGTGTACCTTTTTTCTAAAATGCTCTTTTTTTTCGATTCAGGGAACCTTAAAACATGTATTTCCGGTGAAATCTCGGTATCGAATTTTTGGGTGGATGCAATACTTCCCCTAAGTATTACGTATGTGGCAGAGAATGTAAATATACGTAAATGAGACTTTTTCTGTCCACATAATGTTTTAAAACTCTAAAAGTAAAGCAAAGCTTTCTCAGTCGTCCGCAAATATATCTAACTGTGATTCCCAGGTCAATTCCGAATGCATATTGTTACATGCTGTGGTGAAGGCTAAAAAGTTCCCAGCAAATTATTAAATTCTGATCATCCCAACACGCACATGGGACGTAACACGAAACTGCAAGAGGACCAGGACCTTGGTGACTACATTCCGATGAAGGCGTGGGGGTTTTTAACATATTATACACAAATTTCACAACATTCACATTATCTGTGGTTTATTAATAAAACAATTAGTGGCCCTACATTACACACAGAGAATAAAGGATTGAGGGGAGCTGGTTCACATTCGCGACCTACATCTTACACTCTTACACAAGTGACGCTCAAACACACAAAGAAGTAACGCTTACATCTATCCCCCTCTCCAACCCTGGCTAGGCACGCCGGCCGGACCTGGCGAGTGTCATACCAGACGGAACTTCCAACAAGCCGAAAGGAATAACATATCACCCCAATATACCGTTGACAATGCGACGCTACAATGACAATACCCACTCATACGCCACATCACAAACACCTAAGAATTTGGCGGCTTTACTAACAATAAAATTCCCGTAATTCGGTATTAATAATTAGAGACAGAAAATATAAACATTGGAACTGAGAATATTTCTCAGATCATTAACAAAATAATATAATTCAAACAAGTGGAAAGAACTTTACACAGGAAAGCTCTCCAGATAGCCGCATTTCTGCCTGAAGCTGCGGGGCGCAGTCCCCCAGAGAATGCGACTTTCATATCTTCCTTTCCTCGAGACCCAAGAGTAGGAAATTAAACACTCGCAAGGCTGCAGAGAAGCAAATAAATGTTTTTAATAAAAGCAAAAAGCAACCCTTCTAAAATTATACTTTATGCTATGTGCTTGGTTTAGAAAAGAGTATTTTATGCTCTGTAGCTTCTGTATAAATCCGTTTAGAATCAAGGCACCGTCATTAGGATGTGGTGTTCCTCTTATAGTTTGCTGCATATTTTTTCTTGCTTACCAGAAGATACACTGTTCGTTAATAGTTTATGTTAATCGAGATGAACCTTTTTAGAATTAATAGTTTCATTACATAACTTTGTGTATATGGTGGCCTTGAAATGTCTTCGATAGTATCGCGAGAAATAACTGAACAGCGACAACTTTGTAAAAATTGGAGCTTGAGGCAGTATTTTTAACACTTAAAATGATTTCAGTCTAGTTATATAAATATATAAATTCAATAAAGCCCGCCTTGAAGCAATATGTGTATGTAATAATTTGTAAAATGTATGTAACAGTCATTGCATGTGCTTATATTATTGTATTCATGTGTAAGAATGTTATGCGAATATATTACGTAATGTAACAATGTAGGAGCTGTGAGAATAATAAGCTAAAAGTTGCTAACAATGAGGTAACAATGAGGTAGCCTTGAGGCAATAATGAGTAAGAAAGTTTAACAGTACAACTTGTGATTCTTGGAGTAACAATAATGTAGTTTTAGTGACAGTTTATAAAATAGCCAATCAACAACCAGAAAAAAGCTTTAGTTAAATGAAGGTATTCTATTGGAGTAGGATTAGCCAATCAGAAACTGAAATATAGCAAAATTTACAAATCTAGAAGTCAGTTGTCTGCAGACAGAGTTACTAACCAGACGCAAAAAGTGTCCTCAAGAAATATAATATGACGAAAAATAAGTTTACGTGTTAAAAAGTGTAATTAATTAATAAAAAGAATCTCGCAGCTCTCTATATCAGTGAAGTGTTATTTAAATCGTATTAATTATTAATAAAATGAGTGAAGTAAAATTATAATCTGTGTAAGCCTACATTCTTGTAGCACCACAACCCTGCTAACAGAAACGTGTCTCTAACAATAATACTGACGCAGCCGAGGCAAACATAAATATACACTATTTAAAGACACAGTCAAACTACAAAGTTAATATTTTTTAAACTTGAGGCAAAGGCCACCTTTGGTAAATTTGATCGAAGGCTACCGGAAACTGTTTACTATACGTGCGGTTGCAACTACTACAAGTTCGGCTCCCCAACAGTTGAAATATAATACTGCTCCTTCAATACAAACTTCTTCAAGCTAATAGTAACGTTTATTTTAGAGATGGCTGACACCCCCCCAAAAAGCATTGTCCGCCTCTTTAGTGTGGTGGTAGCATGTCTGACTTACATTAAAGATGTCTCGAGAGGCAATCTTAGTTAGGGCAAGTTATACGGATAAGATTTTTTCTGGGGTTTCCCTTATCCTGAGAAGAAGAACATCGAGTAAGCTCTATAGACCCCGGGCTCACTTGAGCAATATTTTAGCAATTCCGTTCATTCATATTCCAATATGAGCTCAAGTTAAAACACCTTAAACTGAATGAGTAAGTATTTCAAATAAATTGTGTGTGCCATTTTTGAGAAAACCGAAAATAATAATATACTTGTTAAGCGTACTTAGGGAAAAGGGAATTTTCTTGAAAATATTTTCCTATTTCATCCTTTGAAGACGCTGAACTTAAATACAAAGTTTAGTATTTAGCCATCTTTTCGTATTTGAGTTATGCTGTTCATAGACACACACACGTAGGTGTTTTTATAAAAAAATTTACTTTTGTCATTCAGGGGTCCTGAAAATCTACTTCCCGTAAAATCTTGATATTCTGTTTTAATTGAAATACAATACATCCACTAATTAGGGAGGGAAAGTAAAATTAACACATTCACCCTTGTTATTAGTATCTTCATTAAGCCCTTGAAAAACCCAACTGTAATTAATTACAGCAAAACTATAAATTATAATTTTAAAAGAATCCCTGATTGGGATACAGTAAATCTTGATACAAATTACTTAAATGTAAATAATGATTGTAATATGAATATGCATTTTTATGTGACATTGATTTGAGATGTTTATTGATTGTAATTATTGTTGAGAAGTAAGTTTATACGGCCTTACTGAAACTGACAATAATAGCGTGCAATAATGCAGCGAGGGGGTGAGCTGTTTATCATTATTGGAAACGAGGAAGTTACGTAATATTGGCGCGTTTTTCTTTTAGAATCTTCTGGAACATTTCCCTAGAGCATATGTATTCATAATTTTCATTGGATGTATAAATAGACGCTAATGTTGGCGCGTTTTATTAGCCAATTGCAGTTCAGTTATAATCTTTAGGCATATCGGGGTGTATGAGTATAAAAAGAGTAGGTTAGAGGTAGACCCCGTCAGTTCATCAAAATTCTTTGTACACTACACGTCGCATTCCCGTCAGTTCGTCGAAAGTATTTGCACGGCACATTTCGGATATCAATTTGCAGGTTACGCGTAACAGAGTTATGAAAAATCTCAAGTGTTATAAAGTTAATTATACAAAAAGTTGAAGTACGCGAATTAAGAATTATCAGTAATGAAGTTATTATAACAGTTTCAGTTTGGCGAGTGTCAAGATCAATGTGTAAATGTGATAGTTAACGTGTTCGACAGTAAAAGTGTAAAACAAATTCTTTCATCAGTGTTATTTTTGGATAAGAGACTCCCTTCCGTTTACACAACCTGTATAAAGAGAAGTGCTTGACCAAAAGATAATAGCTAGCCGGAGGACAGAGAACCAAAATTAAATAAAATAACAGTAGCATGCTTTCAAACAAAAACTAATACTACCGCAAATTGCTAAGACCAGATGGAGCTAACAAGCCTAACAAATGAATCACGTCACAAGATGGGTTCACCGCGTGAAGTAAACACACATACACAAACATTATAAATTTACCATCGCAAGTGTACTTAGGGAAAAGGGAATTTTCTTGAAAATATTTTCCTATTTCATCCTTTGAAGACGCTGAACTTAAATACAAAGTTTAGTATTTAGCCATCTTTTCGTATTTGAGTTATGCTGTTCATAGACACACACACGTAGGTGTTTTTATAAAAAACTTTACTTTTGTCATTCAGGGGTCCTGAAAATCTACTTCCCGTAAAATCTTGATATTCTGTTTTAATTGAAATACAATACATCCTCTAATTAGGGAGGGAAAGTAAAATTAACACATTCACCCTTGTTATTAGTATCTTCATTAAGCCCTTGAAAAACCTAACTATAATTAATTAGAGCTAAATTATAAATTACAATTTTAAAAGAATCCCTGATTGGGATGTAGTAAATCTTGATTCACATTCTTCATTTACACAGACAAATTACATTAATAATAGAAGTAGATGTACCAGCTAACATCCTTCAGCAAATACATTTACTTTTCCATCGTCCATAATGCTCTAAAACTCTCATGCTTGCTGCTGCATCCGCTAGCGGAGTTGCTGAAGTTCGTCGTAATATCTGAACTGCATTGAAATAGGAGAAAATGTTTTAACCAGATCCCCGTATGTATCGCCTCATTACCGACCACCGAAATTCCTCTATACCGATTTTAAAAGTTAGTATATTCATTATGATACTGGTAGAAGTGTAAATATCTGTGATTTTTACTGCCTGCTTTGGCAGGTAGGCTTCCTACGGGTGAGCCTATGCACGGCAGGCAGTTTTTCTTAGTGCTGGGCAGGAAAGAAACACCTGTCATGCTATCTAGCGTAGGAGCGAAGGTTTAAAGGCGGAATTGAAAAACCTGTCTCTCATACTCTTGACCGGGCATCTGAAACTGAACACCAAAAATTTCTACCTGTTTTCTGGTCATACGGAAACCGCATTCTATATTCTACCTCAATTATGGTTACATGGAAAAGGCAAACCTGTCACGCGGCAGGGAAGATGGAGCGCAGTTTTCCTTCGCAAAGTCGTCGCCCGGCAATACGGCTTCAATATTACTCATCAAGTAATAGCCTTGGTTCCGTTGTGCAATAGTTTTCTTTATGGACGACATTACGGACAGTAAAAGTGAACGGGACAATTTTGCATTGCTATATGAGAACTGCACATTTTATAAAGACAATGAATTGAAACTGTATGAAGTACCATGGAGGGTTTTAAAAACTTTTAACTAGTTTTACCGATATATTTATGTTCAACTGCATTATAACTTGGGTGACTACATTCACTTCTAATAATCTAAAGCTACACTGTAAAGTACACCAAAGAAGAGAACGTGATTTATATTTGCCAACAAAGTAGGTGGTAGCAACCCCTGGTAGAGGCATGCTGCTTGAAGTGATAAGATTCGCCCGAAGAAAAAGAATAATAAGAATAAGAATAATAATGATAACCATCATCATAATAATAATAAGTATGGGTGTAATAATAAGAAATAAGAATAAAGATAATATGAAGGCCTAGGAAAGGGTGGAATAAAATCATAACGACGGAGATTAAGTAAATAAGAGACACTAATAAATAATATGAACTTAAATAAAGCAGATGAAAATAAAATGTATGAAACCGCGTATTTCAGAGCGAAGAGATACTAGCGAAAACCGTAAAAATGGGAAATGTTTCACGAACAAACAGGCGAAGACTTTAGCGAGCACTTAAGCTACATAGAATTTGTGAAACCCACAGGAAACAAACACAACAGACGGGAAGTCAGAAAAGGTAATCAGGCGGAAATAAGACGGCAATGTTAAACGCGGTGAAGGTCAACTTTAACATATAGCAAACCAATGAGAAGCGGCGTAAAACTTAGAAAAATGACCAATGAGAAGTTAGAAAAGTCACGCGAAACTAGAAAATAGGCGGTGAATAGAAAAATTATCTAGGATGCAGAGGAGTTTGAGACGTGGGTAACATGGATCACTTCCTGTCGAACTGTAGAGACTTCGTATCAAACTGTGGGTGAGATTTCATATCAAGCGTCAAGGCAGAATATATCTGAAAGTTAGTGTCAAGTTAGTGTGAGGAAAGGCGTGTAGAAATGAGTAAATTCCGATCGAGAAAATAATACCTTTATACTTCTCACCGTAAGAAGGGAAATAGAAAGGGAGAAGCACGTAAATGAGAGCTAGGAATGATAGGCTTGTGTGACGGGAATTCGGGAAGAGGAACGCAATGTGGATCATCACAATAAACGGGCGAGTGAAGGAGAAATGCGGGTGTCATTAACCTCCTATCCACACTCCCTGAGAGAAGATCTCATATCCAACCATTTACCATCTACCTGAGCAGCTGGCAAGCAAATCATTCCGAGTCAGAAACCCGCCACCAAGAAAACCTTATTTAACCCCGCTACATGCTGTACCACATGGCCACACAAGGTTGCAGAATTACTATACACCATTTTTAAGCATATTTACTTAAATTTTGGCTTAACCAATGTAAATGCCACATTTTTATAGGTGTGCAGTTTTTGAGTAGGATTTATCCTTCTGAATCAGTGTGCAAGATTAGTGGGACCCTCAAAAAATGGTGTGCAGTTTCTGCGCACCCCTTTTGACTGCTGCTCTCGAGGGGCTAAGCTCGTTACGATGAATGGTCTTACGATATTGTTATATGCTGGGGTGAGGGTCTAAAGGTTCCCAGTAAATTATTAAATTTTAATCACACCAACATACACATGAGAGAGTATAGCTACAAACGGCAAGAGGACCAGGACCTTGATGTTCACAATCCGATGGGGCCTGGGTTTTTGTAACAAATTTACACAAAATTCACATCATTTGCACCACCTGTGGTTTATTGGTTTATTAATAAAGTAATTTGTGGCCCTATATTACATACACAAAGGAATAAAGGATTGAGGGGAGATGCCTCACACACACACACACACACACACACACACACACACGGCTTACATCTTATACACCAATTCTCAGACTCACGCTTACATGCAAAGAAAGTAACGCTAACATCTATGCCCCCCTCTCTCTAACATGGCTAGGCTCACCTGCCAGAGGTGGAGAGTGTCATATCAGACGGAAATTCAAACACAAACCGAAAGAAATACAACAATGCTGTCGCCAATTTGACGCAATAATGTGTCTGGCATGACGATACCTACAATATGGCATTCTAATGCCTATTACTATTAGATTTAAGGTTTTTTTCATTATTATATGCTCCAAACTGCCAGTGAAATAATAAAGCATCACCACTTTGGAACTTTTGGAAAGTTTTCTTTTTGTTTCATCCATTACCTGAACAAGCTTTTTGGATGTTTTCAAATGAATTTGGGAGATTTGCAAACGTTTTTAGTTTTGCATGTTGATATATGTTTTAAGCATTACTATTGTTATTATTATTATTATTATTATTATTATTATTATTATTATTATTATTATTACTAATATATCGTTGTGTTTGCAAAAGTTCAAAACGTATGCTTTTGTCAAAGGACACAATGACTGTAAGTGTTTTTTTATTTTATCATACTGATCTATTCCCCAATTTTTTCCGCCTTTTATTGACGCGCTGCCAATTTAATAATGCACACTCCTGAAGAAGGATGATGACGTACTTGCTGATATCTGTCACCGCAAATACATCCTTTTAAATTCAATGAAATCTAATGAATGCATCGAAAACGTGTAAGGGCATAAAAACTGTAGAAGATCGAAAAATGTATATCAAAGTAAAGTTAAACAATTAGGGATGTCGAAAACATGTAAAAATGTTCTGAAAATGCGTCATAGTGTGGGAATAAGGAACAAAATTTGATGATGTTAAAAAGTTAAACGTCGGAAAAGCGTGAAAAAAAATTTAGAAATATATTATTCTCCCTACTTAACAGTTTGCACAAAATATACCGTATATTAAACTACGATGAGAATATAATATGATTTTTTGCGCTTTAGTAACTCTTAATGTATCTCCGAAGTACGTATCGTTTTATTCCAGTATGCAACCAGGAAGGTTCTAGGTCCTGTAGGCATACCACAGCAACTAGTAGGTCCCGATCGCACTGCGCAGTAGGGAGGGGAGAGTTAGATAAGATAAAATACTGCCAACCCTCACGCCAGGACAGGAGCTCGTGCACATTGCCTGTATTCTTGGTAGCTTTAATTATTTCGCAAGATTTTGTGTGTGCTATTAGTATTAAAGCGACCATTCCGTTAATAGGACACTAAGTGATGTGGACCCATAAGGTTTAACAATGAATCAGGTATCGTTCAATCATGTCGTTTATCCCACCTAATAATATAAGGAGGCGGTTAGATCGGGTAAAGCGTCAGCTCTTTTGCACAGCGATCCATTTAAAACTGAACATTTCTGAAGGCTTATAATTTCCCTCTGGAAAGTAATAAAAACATGAAGTGGAGTTTTATTATTCCAGTAGCGCTGGGAATATCCACGTTGGTACTTTTTAAAGATTAACGTCCTTTAACTGGATAGGTAACATCGAAATATGATTGAAACGTGAATGATGCTCAAATGAGTCCGGGGCCCACAGAGCTTAAATGCAAACTTTTTATGTAAAGGGTAATTGAGGGTGGGGGATTTTCTTGAAAATCTTCGTGTCGCATCTTTGAAAGCTACTGAACTTAAATACCAAGTTTGGTGTTTTTCCATTTCTGTTTTTGAGTTATGCTGTTCACAGATACACACACGGAACGTTTTCTAAAAATGCTTCTTTTGGTGTTTAGGAGGCCCCAAAATATACATTTCCGGTGAAATATCGTAGTTTTGGGTGGAATACCATACCTCTACTTACTAAACGTAGTAAAGAAAATAAATTCATAAATAAAAAACCATTAACAACTTAGCATTTGAGAAATTAATAAGTGTATGAAAATTCAAACCTATAACACGCTGTATTTGGTAAAGTATTAAAATTGTTAAAAAAATTATTTGACAAACTGTTTACAAGATCTACATATTTTGTGTAGTAACATTTTGCCTCTTACGGTTTACCATTTAGTTATGCAGAAGTCATTCAGAATGAAAGAGACTTCAGAGGCTATTCCAGAAAATTCAACGTATACATCTTATTAGTCATGCAAATATACCGGTTGTTAAAAGAAAGTATTCCATATTTTCAGAGCTGGTAGTGTGGACCAAAACAATAAAAAAGTCAAGTAAATACGGGTTCTAAAATGCACACTTTAAGAGATATTAGCACTGAGAAACAGCATCTCTGCTATTGCAAGCTCTTTGCTATTACATACGACCTACAGCAGGCAGTAAACAAATAAGGACACATTACTCTGTTGTCATGAGTACAGCATGCAGTAAGCATCTGTTAGTGTTGTTACTGTAAACTGTATTCACAGTTCTGGATAGGTGCAATGTGTTTGGTGTACGCAAACCCCATTAGTTATATACAAGCACTACACGAAGGCATCATCAATGTCTGCCAGAGCATCCGTGTCCAAGCTGGAGCCTTTCAGAGAGTGGTTGATTCCCTAAGACGTCGGACAGAGGCATGCTTTACTATGAATTGTCACCATATTGGGCACCCTTTAGCGATGGTTCACAAGTGCAGGTCGTATGTAATCACAAGCAGATTACATTAGAAGCTCTGCTGTTTCACAGTAACAGAGTAATGTGTCCTCATTTGTTTACTGCATTCTGTAGGCCGTACGTAATAGCAAAGAGCTTGCAGTAGAAGACATGTTTCACAATTTTAATGAAATAGACTCTTGCAGTACCAATATATAATTTTTCTTTTCAAAGTTCTACACTTGTGTTCATTGCGTAGTAAATAGTTATGCATTTAGGCGCTAGATGAAAGGATAAGCAGGAAATTACATGTGAACCCAAAATGCGGCCAAATAAATTGAAAAATATGCAGAAATTAGCAAATTATGATGCTTTACATGTAGAAATAGAAAGTGGCGGGTTCCAGTGGAATTTTAAGGGAGCGCACATGTCGCTGGGCTTTTAAAAATAGCACATATTGCAAAATGTTTCGCCAAAATGATTCATAAGTGTGTATAGAATACTTATATGATATAATTCCAAAATCGAAAATTTTGTCATTTTCATCTAAAAATTCACTCCCAGTGTCCCTTAAGGTACGGATTTTAGAGCCCATGTTTACTGGATTTTTTCTTATTTTGGTCTATACTACCACCTCTCAAAATGCAGAATACGTTTTTAACAGCCTCATTAAATGTATTTAATTTTAATAAAAATCGTTAGAGCTATTTTTGAGAAAATCAATAGGAGCAAAACGTTTTCTGTTTATGTAACTTGGGCTGGGGTATTTTTATGAAAATCTTTATCACATCCTTAGAAGACGCTAAAATTAAACACCAAATTTGGTGTTTAACCTAAATTTTGGTTTAAGTTACGTAGAGAGACAGGTGGACACATAGACACACACATGGAACTTTTATCTTGGTATTGTATTTTTGGGTACAATGCAATTCCTTGTCTACCTATTATGCACGTGTACATAAGATAAAGTTATAGGAAGTTCAGTGAAAGTAACATATTTTTCTAACAGAAATCTGATATTTCAAACACAGAATTAAATATTATTTCTCACAACGTTTAGAAATAATTAAAACGTCGCTGCCTATCAGAAAGAATGGCATATTATGATTCTGAAGTGACTAAATGTTAAAACGACTTTGGAACGCTTGCATATTCCTTATTCTAGTTCTATAAACCCAAGAAGGCATTAAACATCGCATTAAGACAGAGTGAAACCATGCGGAAGTCCTCGTTCAGTAACCTGTAACCCACAAAAAGCAGGACTGTAAACAAACCTGTGTGTAATCAAAAGATCTTGTTTGCATATCCAGTAAGGATTTAAGCCCATTGCTCCAGCAGCTTTTGCAATTTTCTCTACAGGAAGTCCACATCTACTGCCCCTGACGTGGCAACAGGAAATCTGAACAGCTGAAGGAAATTGGAATGGGAAGGTGGTGGGGGGGAGATAACTCAGAACGTCACGAGAGTGATGGACAATATCTACCTTTTCGGTTCCTTGCAAAAGTGTAACTTAAATATTAATATCCCAACTTTGATCTTCGCAGGCTCACGCCTGTACATGAAAGATCAAGGGACGTGCTTTACTTTCTGTAAAGTTTCAGATCCATTCTAGAATGCATCGTCAATGTAAGCATAGCATTGTATTTTAGTTGCGTTCTGACAGTGGAAGAAATAAAATTGCGCTATCAAACCAAGCAAACTCCTGGATCTGTGAAGCTGTCAAATTCTGAAAGTGTGCATTAGGAAATGTTTAGGATCCTTATGGTTAAGATAGGACATGGATGGGGGCATAGCTTGGTGTTTAAATGATACACAAAAATCTGATGTGATACATTCACATGACTTTCTCTATAGTTTATTAATGAATCTGTAAACTATTCTTACTATAGCTTATTTTTGTATCAATCCAAATAAACCTTCGCAGAAATGGTTATCTACACATTTCGTTATAGATACAAAGGAAACAGCAACAGTCAAATACAGGGTTATTCTAAATTAGTTACCTGAAAGTGTGAATGAATTGTTTCGAAACTGTTGACGGAAATGTATTCCGATGTTCATCAAACCTTATGTCATATCATCAAGTTTTAAACATGGTCGCCAGACTTCGCTACATGCCCTTGCTCGCTCGTCTGGGGGGAAAATGTGCAGCACTCGCAACACCTGGAGCCTAGTTAGCAGTCGCCGTGGAGTCTTACAGCGGTGCGGAGCGCGCGCAGTGTTGTCTGTGGTTTCATGAAACTAAATCGCAAATTACCACACAAAGACGTTTTCGTACAAAGTATCAAAAAATTCCCCCGCAGGAGAAAACTATCACAACATGGTATGATCGATTCGTAGAAACAGGTTGTGTGGGACACCAAGAGAAAGGACAGGGACGCCCTCCTGTAGCAGGCCACGTTGTGGAAGTCCTGAGAACTTATGTACGAAGTCCAAAGAAGTCTACAACTACAGCAAGTTTGGAGCTGACCATTCCACAACCTCTGCCGAGTGACAAAAGGTAGTCACATTGAACAATTGTAAGCATTGCAAATAAAACAATGTTAATGTCAATGTATGTAATGGAAAAGGAAATAAACTCCGTAAGATAACTATGTATAATTTAGCTCTATTATCAGGTAACTAATTTAGAATAACCCTGTATTTAAGAACTGAACGCTATACATATGCTGGTCTTAAAATTCCATACTGCCTCCATGACATCGCGAGAAACAACTGAATGTTGAAATGAAGGCTGGCCCCATAGCTAAGTCGGTAGAGCACTGCTGTACGAGGGGTCCCTGATTCGATTCCCGGTTGGGGTGGGAATATTTCTCTAGCCAAGATTATTCCCTATCCACCCCAGAGTCTGGAATCATGAGTGTGAATGTGTGTGTGTGTGATCTAATGATTAAAACCTAAAAAGTGCAAGAAACCCAGCAACAAGATAATTCGAGTTAACACAATAGGCAATAAGGCCTACGATAAGATCAACGTAGTCAAAGGTGGGGTATAAATGGAACTGAAAAAATCTTATGTGTTACACTCACATGACTTTCTCTACTCTTGTACAAACTATTTTTACAAAAGCTTATTCTCCATGTGCTTAATTTTGATCGAGATGTTAATCTTATTGCTAATTTTCTTGTAGATGCAAGGGGAATATGGTAGGCTTTAAGCGATAGTCAAATATTTTAAGAGCTGGTTGCTATTTGGCGTTATTCCATTTCCTTTGCATGTCCAGTACATAAAAAAATAAATAACGAATTCCCACTTGAGAATAAGTATTGGAAAATTTAAGGGAGTAACAAGCAATATCTCGACAATGGTTCACTCAACAACAAAAAATGTATATGACATAAACTTTGTATTTTAATGCGATCTGCATTTTTTGTGTAGTAAAATTTTGTCTATCTCTTATGGTTTACCAGTTATGCAAAAGTCGTTTACAATGAAGAATACTTTTGGAGACACTCCCAGAAAATTCGAGATATATATTTCATTTCTCATGAAAATATCTTAAATATATGATATTTTAATCAAAATCGTTAGAGCCATTTTTGAGAAAACTAAAATTTTCGAAAAATGTTCCATATAAAGGGTAATCTGGAGTGGGGGAATTTTCCTGAAAAACTACCTGTTGCATCTCTGGAAGACAATGAACCTAAATACCAAGTCTGGTATTTATCCGACTATTCGTTTCTGAGTTATGCTGTTCACAGACACACGGACATGTTTCCAAAAATGCTTTTATTTTGGATTCAGGGGGTCGCAAAACATGTATTTGTGGTGAAATTTCGGTATCGAATTTTTGGGTGGAATACAATACTTCTCCTACTTACTATACGTAGTAGAGAAAGTAAAAAAGAAAGAAAGAAATGAACAATTCGAGCCTTTAATAAGAGATATCCCAAAACGGCTTATGCCACAAAAAACTTATTTTAAACAAATTGTGTGTTTTAAAGAGATCTACATTTTTATGCGGTAGGCTTTCATATAAGGGTGGACAATTAAAGTTGAGATTGTATAATATCTCCAAAACCAAGCGTTGCAGAAAGAAATGTATTGTATAAAAGCTGCTTGATATTATGGAGGAAAGTAAATGCCATTAGTCGTGTTTTATTTGGAGGACGTTGTGACGGTCATTTTAGAGTCAACTTAATTTTACCTTAATTGTAGTTCTCATTTAAAGAAATTAAACTGGCCCAAAAATAACTATCATAACGTCCTCCGAACAAAACGCTACTAATGGCATTTACTTTCCTCGCATAATATCAAGAAACTTTTATTTAACAATGTTTCCTTCTACAACGCTTATTTTGCAGATATTGTACAGTGTCAACTTAAATAGTCCACCCAGTATAACTTAACGTTTACCAGTTATATAACGTTATATAATATTCCTTCTGAATGAAAAGGACTTCAAAAGTTTGTCCCAGAAAATTCAAGATATGCATTTTATTTCTGATGTAAATATCTTTTATATGTGGTACTTTAATCAAAATCGTTATAACCAGGTTTTAAATAATCTGATGTGTTACACTCACATGACTTTCTCTACTCTAGTACAAACTATTTTTACAAACGCTTATTCTCCATATGCTTCATGTTAATCGAGATGTTAATCTTATTGCTAATTTTCTTGTAGATGCAAGGGGAATTGGTAGGCTTTAAGCGATAGTCAAATATTTTAAGAGCTGGTTGCTATGTAGAGTACTCCATTCTCTTTGCATTACCAGGACAAAAAAATGAATAAAGAATTTGAGAAAAAGTATATGTATTGGAAAATTTAAGGCAATAACAAGCAATATCTTGAAAATGGTGCACTCAACACAAAAAATGTATATGGCATAAATTGTGTATTTTAACGCGATATACATTTTTGGTGTAGTAACATTTTGTCTATCTCTTATGGTTTACCAGTTATGCAAAAGCCGTTCTCAATGAAGAATACTTTTGGAGACATTCCCAGAAAATTCGAGATATACATTTCATTTGCCATTAGAATATCTTAAACATATGATATTTTAATCAAAATCGTTAGAGCCATTTTTGAGAAAATTAAAATTTTCGGAAAATGTTCCATGTAAGGGGTAATCTGGGGTAGGGGGATTTTCTTGAAAACCTTCGTGTCGCATCTCTGGAAGATACTGAACCTAAATACCAAGTTTGGTGTTTATCCGACTGTTCATCTCGTCATTTTACAGACACACACACACACGGACATGTTTCCAAAAATGCTTTTTTTGGATTCAGGGGGTCTCAAAACATGTATTTCCGGTGAACTCTCGGTATCGAAATTTTGGGTGGAATACAAAACTTCCCCTACTTACTGCACGTAGTAGAGAAAGTAAAAATAGAAGTTTTCGAAAAATGTTCCATGTAAAGCCTAATTGGAAGTTGGGGGATATTCTTGAAATGTTTGTGTCTCATCCTTGAAAGTTAACTGAACTCAAATATTAAGTTTTGTAATTATCCCACTTTTCGTTTTTGAGTTATGCTGTTCACAGAAAAGCACACACATACACAGATGGATCTTTTTTAAGATTCTTTTATGGATTCAGGGGACCTCAAAACATATTTTCGGTGAAATCTCCACATAGAAATTTTACTATAGGTATCAGAGAAAGCAAAAATCTGGAGAATGATCAAGACTTAAGTATAAAACGTAAGCCATGAAGGTGGTCCTTCGTGGTGTAGTGGTTACTATGCCGGCCTCTAGTTCCCCAGATTGTGGGTTCATACCCGGCGGAGGGCGATGAATTTTTTTTTGGCGTAAAAGGGAAAGGGAAGTAAGGCCGGTGGTCCGGTGTCGTATATTTACTGCACGCAAAAAAACCTCAAGCCTGATAAAGAGTCCTCTGAGCAAAATTACCGGTCTTTCAATCCCAATATAGAATGGGACGCTAAAGATCACAGCATTTAAAGTGTTCATAAAAAATAAGCCATCAAAGCTTGATTTTTACTTCAGCATGGTAATAAATATATAACAGTCATATACAACATTTTATTGAGCTGTAAAACTTTACATTCTCTAACACTTACATATTGGGTTGGTAAGCGGAGGGGTTTCGGCACCGATCCAATGAATCCGGATATTGTATCTACACCCCCACGAGGGGGTGCCTCCTGGGGGGTATGAGGTGACGGGAGACATCGGACGGCCGGCTCCGTCATCTTTCCTTTCATCGATTTCACCATCATTTCATATCATCCATTTCTTCGCTCTCATACCAGCCATCGGCTGAGCACCCATCCTGGACATTTTATCTGATTCAAAGTATCTGCTCCTTGACTGGCATCTGAACCCGTGCACCCGTCTGTAAGTCCTGGGGATGTAAGTCATACATACAAGGAGGGTAAATAGAGAAAGAAGAAGTTATGTCGATAACTTACTCCCTTCTTGTAGCAGAAAACTAGGTCTGCATCTACATTCAGTACTTAAGATTACTTAATATAATAGAATTATAAAGAGACTCGCATCTTTCAGTTGTATCCGTACTCCTCCACGTAATGTGATGGAAGTTAGTATCATAGTCAATTACCAATTGTAGTCTCTCGGAACAAAAGGTAGCTACCAACAGTTCTAATTCCCTCGTAGGAGATAAAATTACATCATCATATGGGAGGTAGACGGATCTGAGTACAAACTCCCTCGGTCCACTTACCGCCATTGATTTTACTCTGTCTGTTGAGATCCTGGAACAGACATTCATTAACGCTAGTATATTTAAGGGATTTTTTTACTAAGATACGGGTCCTTGTCGGTTCTATTATAAATTAGTTCCTCACCGGCCTCCTTAACAGTTTTAATTTTCCCTTTGCAACACCAGGGTACTTTGATAAATGCCACAACACAGCTCTTCATCTTCACATAGAAGGCAGCAGATGCTGCCCTACTGTGTTGTAGATTTACCTGCAGTATCTTCATCACTCCTTTGAGACCCTGAGTCCCTTGGCCTGCAGTCTCGTTTTTACAACGCCCGCAGATCCTCTATAGGTTGTTCATGATACTTTGTACCGTTAAGTCTTCTCCTAGAAACTGACCCGTCAACAGTTTCAGGGTTTTCTTTTACGCTGTCCATTTAAATCCCGCGAGTATGGAAGAAACGCAGTCGACCCTTGTTGAGTCTCTAATGCCGGGGCAAGGTTTTTGCCGTTTCCCCCTCCCTCTTGTTCATGGCTTATTCAACCAGCTCAAGAATGGTCCAGTGCTTCGGAAATGATGACGTGGGTCATCGAGAGAAACAGCTAACAATCGAAGCTTCGAGAAAGATGTCACGCATGACGTAATTCATCATTCCACAACTCAAAGCGTCGTGCAGATTTACTTCACTACTGACGCCAGCACCATCACGCTCGTGGTCAACTTCAACAACTCCTGGGCAGGCAGCAGAGGCATTCTTCGGCCAGAGTGAATAGCACCCAGACTCGTGTTCTGGTTTTGTGCCAGCGTAAACCACCCAGAGTAAGCTTTTAACTGTTTTGTAAGCTACAAAGTTTAATATTTTTACTCCCGGTGTTTCTAAATTTGCATTTACGGGAGAAGCAGTTATGTTTTTCACTTCGTGTAACATTGCATTATATTATTCGCTGTTTCAGAAATATTCTCGATTTGTAGGGTAACTTAAAAAGCAAAAGGGTGAAGGAGTATATTGCATTGTCGACTCCGTGCATATTATTTGTAAATAAGAAAACTTTTAAAATTTTAAAACAAGTTGATGATGGAATTGTTAATAAATGCAAAACTTTACAAGAAATTGTTAACTTTTGTGGTGGTGATTTTTTCCAATTCCTAGTTCCTACGCAATCGTCCTTTCCACAATATTTAACAACCTTTGAGCATGGCAAAGCCTAGTGGTGCAGGCTGAATATTCTGGGAGAACACCTGGTATCATTATCAACACTTCTCACATATGCGATGCACCCCTTCGGTACGGAAACGCACAACACCTTGGGGTTGGGATGTTGGTTCACGGTCTCCTATTTATTATTCAGAGACAAACCTACGCAGGGGTTTTGGATCAAGCAAAATCACTGTGCAGGTCCCGGCAATCCACCACCCGCTGATGCATCCGATACCCGCTCAAGGTTCAGCTTTTGGGGCTTGGGAGTATTTACATCACTCTTGAGGCCCCGGCCGCTGACTTACCAGGTACAACCCACCGCACACGTGGGGCGTGAAACTCACAATGGCAAGAGTGACTGCTTCCTGGGATGAAGTAACTAGAAGACTGTCTCATCCTTTATCTAATAAGGTACTCTTGTGCCTTAATTAATATAATCTTAATTGCCACACCCGAATTACATATCCATTATTTAAACTGTGTCAGGATTTCAAACAAATCTGAAACATAGTAGTAGTAGTGATATTTATTAAGTACTTAGTATTACATTAATTGCATAACACAATCGCATGGGTCATAAGACCGTGCATGCTCTCAAGAGAAATACCTGGTCTGCAAACGTAACTTGCAGAATCGACCAGAAAACAACTATTTTTATAATCACCACATTATATATATATAAAATTGAAAAATACTCTGAATCACACACGCACACCACACAAGTGCTCAAGTACTACATATATTTAAAGAAAATTTACAAAAACACCTTATCTCTTAGTACACGTACTTCCAAGCTTGACCAGCTTTGGCTGTTTAGAATCAAGTCCCAGCATGCTGTACTCCGTCTGTTGGAAGCCAAAAATACTTCCGGTAATAATTTTTTCCTAATACTCTCCGTCTGCACGCATGCTGACAAAATATGCGTCCAGTCTTCTTGTTCCCCGCATAATGGGCAAATCCTCCTGCCATCATCATCACAATCTTGCGAGCTCTCCACCCTCCCAACCTAAGCCATGCTATTCCCGTCCTCTGTTGTATACCCAATTCTAAAATTTATGTTTCCTTGCCCCACCTAGTTTTTATTTCATTTTGTAGCTCCAATGTTGATATTTGTCTACATTCATATTCTATTTTATGCCTGTTTACATCACATAGTCGCCTTCTGGCATTTTTCACGGCACTGTTTGTATTTTCATTACCCCTTTGCCAGATATGGTTTAACCAAATTTTTGATAATTCCCGTTGTAACCCCGCCGCCCACCATTTTGAATGCTCTATGTTGTTCATTTGATGGCGATAAAATATTGCTCTCAGAGTTGTTTGATCACCTTTAATTATTCGCAGCCAGTACCTAACTACATTTAGTTTAGCAAATACAGCATCTTCCCAGCATCCTACCTCACGAAGAACTCCGATGAACTCCCCAACCCTAGAATATGCTTCAAGAAATTACATTGTACTTTATTTACGTTATCGACCCTCTCCCATCCCCACACTTCACTTCCGTATAGTAATGCGGACCTAACCATTGCTTCATACATGGTCTGTAATGTTTTTACTGGCATATCTGGTACCCGGGTCAATATCCTTGGTACTTAAGAAAGTTGTCTAAATACTTTGTGTTTTATACACTCCACGTTTTTGTTCCATTTTCCACCCAAAAAAACATTACTCCTAGGTAATTGAAATGTTTATATTTTTAGCCTCTTCCTCCCCTATGTCCACTTTTCATGTTGGCTGTACACATATCCATCTTTGAAGGCGACTGTTTTAGTTTTAAGAATATTTCCCTCCATACCCCATTGCCTACAATATAATCGAAGAGCGTTTAAACCAGACTACAACCCCTTTATCGTTATAGAAAGAACTACAATGTCATCAGCATACAAAAGAATTAAATCTGAAACATATCGACAAAAGTTATACGCAAACTGTTGGCCCCATACACGCATTGGCACGAGAGTAATATCATGGATGTATGCGTACGGATGGACATACAGAGCGACTCTAATACGTGTTCTGCTGTAACAAACACTCCTAAAATCTCTTGTCGCTCAGTACAAGCAGTTTCAAATGTCGAGTTATGGAAATGTAATGTAACAACACAGCGTATTTTAGGTTCAATGTTGGTGAATAATTGAACAGCTAATACAGCGTCCATTACGGGCTTTGTGCTACTTTCCGAAAGGGTAGAGGGTTCTACGAACCATCCGCTTTCGGGTTTATTTATTTATGAATTCTCTGTGCTATATATAGAGGGTATTTATAATATTTTTTCTTCCAAAGTTTCTCGGAAAGTATTGATTTCATTTCAAGAATTTCTCGGTGCTGAATGGTTGAAATTCTGGTGAATGTCACAGACTATTGCTTTGTAAAATATTTTATTGTTATTACAGAAAGTCAATACAATCGTGATATTTTACACCCATGACCATATGTATATCAGTTCTATACGCTCGAGTTCTTCCATAACCAACTTGATCCGCTTGTGTTGTTTGGTGGTGTTAGATTTGGTTTGATGTAGTTTGGTTAGCTATCCTAACCTAACATTACTAAACCAGACTACTGTTCAAAAATAAATATTTTGTGACTTTCTTACCCTAAAGAGCTTTTTTATACTATATGACAATAAACCTTATCCATAAACTTATTTCCAAGAATCTGGTGCGTTGCTTTCACATGTCATTCTCTACTCAGTTCCATGAACTGTTCTTACAAAAATCCTATTTTCCTACGGAATCTTCGTTTAGGCGGGAATTTTCTTGGCACCGGGAAGCATGCTGTTGGAGTTGTACATGCATAAACCCTTAAATTAAGCGCAAATTATAACTACAACAATCACATAGCTTCGTCATAAATGATGCCTGAAATAATTTGCCTCTGCCGCCCCACATATCTACACCTTTTATTTTAATTATTTTTTGCTTTAATTCTTCATGGTCATGTAAATAAAACCAAAGCTTTGTTCCCCCAAAAAATTAAACGCGCGTTAATAGCGCAATCGTTTGGTTGCAATTTCTGAACCAAAATTACGGTATAGGGTTTTAATTTTAAAAGTTTATTGGCATTCCAAGCCGAGGTTTGCGAAAATCCTGATTCCTGTGCAAGCTTTCTTAGAGATTTATTTGGACTTCGTTCTAACTTTTCCCCGTTGTCATCGAGTTTTTCGTCTGTAAAAATACAGCGATTTACTTTCGGTTTCTTATAAAGAACAAACCTCCTTTCTCTAAATCTATTCATAAGATTACGAACCGTTTCTATGTGATGCGCACGAACAACAGGGAATCTGTCTGTAAATCACCGTCTCGTTCTCTACAAGAGTTTATTGTCACATAGGAATCATACATGAAGATTCTGTGTGCTAAAGTATACATGGATCCGCAAACAAGCTGTGTGCAGGATTTATTATTACGAATTTGTGGTTATGAGCCGCCAATGAACGTGAATTGCTTAAGGATGCCCCTTGAACAACTTCGGAGTATGTGGTACATGCATAATAGCGCACCGGCACATTTTGCTACTACCGTAAGAAGACCGCTAACGTGGAGATATGGTCCAAGAAGGATAGGTCGAGAAGGACCTGTACCTTAGCCTCCACGGTCATCTGATCTCAATCCTTTGGATTTTTCTGTATGGGGTCACCTCAGAAGTTTACTTTACAGCACTCCATTTGATGCCTTTGAAGTCCTGGAGCAGAGAATTGTACGTGCTTGTAATTAGTTCCGGTGATGATCCGGAGGTGTTTGAAAGAATTCACTGTAGAGACGAGTGCAGTATTGTATCCAGATGCAAGGACGACACTTTGAACACCATGTGACATTCTAAAGTAGAACTGAATTCCTTGTTAAGCTATGAGTAAATTTTTGGACAACAGAATGGAAATTATTAAACCAAAAGCCTCTTTTCATATTAATTTGTATTAATTAGGACGATGTTGTTCAATGAAGTCAGTGGCGACTTGTAATCACACATTTGAAATTATCTCGTACAAACCTTGGTTGCGGTCCAATGTTTACTGGAACTATCGTATACTTTCAACCGTTTCAGTTTGCGCTATTAATTATAATACATCCTGTAGAATGGGACGCTAAGTACCATAGGAGTTTCTAAGGGAACATGTTCGATAGCAAATAAATATGGGAAAATAATGCTATATAAATATTGGAGATAATAGGATTAAGAATCATGTTAAAATACTGAGAAAAACATGAATGTAAAATGAAGTTGTAGCACAGCTGTAATTAGTGAACAGGCGAGCTAGCAAATACGGATGAAAGTCCACAGGAGCATACACACTAATGCGCACAGGTTCAGGTAAAGCTCAGAAAATAGAAAGAGAGGGCTGAGAATAGAATAAGATAGAAATATAGGTCCAATTCCTGGAACTCGAGGGAGTTGGCAAAATAGGAGAAACATGGTGAAGGTAGTGGGTTTTACCAAACAAGTCATCAGAATGCGTGACTTCCAAAACTTGGCAAATTTATTCTCATAGGTAACGATACGTAAGAACCAATAGAAGTGATTGTAGAAATAAAGGCGCGAATTCTAGCGCCATAAGAGAACAGATAATAGGGAGAGAGGCCCCGAGTTTAAGAACACAGATACTGTTACACTTGCTGCCAACGTGGCAGTTATCGTATTCGTCAGTGATGTGATTAAGTTATACAGTCAGGCGGAAGATTTTGCGTGTGCGTGTGGGTGGGAATATCGTGTGACGTATTAGACTAAGTCCAAAGAATAATTTCAGTAGTAGCGTTATGATTTAAGATGTAAAGATTTACAGAATTGAAAGGGAAAATTGCTAGCCGCCTGAGCAGGTATCATTGTTTAATAATCCAAAGTTTGAGGGAGATCAGTTTATTATTTGCCTTCCTACCAAATTCTTGAGGTCACATCATCAAACTAGCTAAGGTAGGAAATTTTCCTGTTCTTCGACTAGCAGCCGTACAGAAAATCTAAAACTACGGAGATCCAGGCTGTATACGAGGACACGTGTACACCCGCTATAAGTCAAATAGCGTCCATAAATAAAACTCAATTTAATTTCACTAAAGCTTATTTCTTTCTCTACTTAATATTAGTTAAGATAAGTATTTGCATAAATTTTTTTATTGCATATATCTTTGTAGGTAAAAGATAATTAGGGGCATAATTAAGCTTAAGCTATAATGAAATCTTTTAAGAGCGGGTTGTAATGTGATTACTGAAATTCCGTCCTCTTTGTATAACCACAAAAAAATCATAAGCGTTTTTTTATTTTTAGAACAGCATACGTATTTGAAAGTTCAAACTAATAAAATAGAATATCTCTGAAATTAAACCCCACAAAAACTTTTATTTGGCATAAATTAGGTGTTTTAAAGATATCTAGGTTTTTGTATAGTGAGTTATACAGAAGTCACTCAGAATGAAGAGGACTTCAAAGACTATTCCCAGAAAATTGAATATATACATTTTATTTGTCATGTAAATATCTTAAATATATGGTATTTTAATCAACATTTTACAGCATTATATAGAACGAGTTTTCATGTAAAGGGTAAATTGGAGAGGGAGAATTTTCTTGAAAGTCTTCGTGTCGTGTCTTCGGAAGATGCTGAATTTAAATGCCAAGTTTGGTATTTATAAAACAGTTAGTTTTTGAGTTATACTGCTCAAAAGCATATGGAATTTTTCTCCAAAATATTTTTTTCAGGAGCCCTTGTTTTTCTTTGTAAAGTCTATGTATCGATTCTTTTTTGGGGGAT
The DNA here is from genome assembly GCA_030765065.1 of Deroplatys truncata. Classification (NCBI taxonomy): domain Eukaryota; kingdom Metazoa; phylum Arthropoda; class Insecta; order Mantodea; family Mantidae; genus Deroplatys; species Deroplatys truncata. The sequence goes on from CM060976.1 coordinate 240,682,715, forward strand.
GCAATACTTCCTCTATAACAGAGATAGTGACTAGATATCATTCCCGTTACAGTTATTTCTCTACAGTGCTACGTTCATGCATTTATAGGCCACATTTTGTAACGCAAGCCAATAATCTTGTTCACTGGAGTGTAGCACGTGACAGTGCCAGATGTGGTAGGGATTCGAACAGTTGTTGATCCCGCTTACAGCCGGGTTGATGTAAATATATTACACATGCGAATGTGTTTCTTATGGATGATCCAGACGAAGGGAATTATTGATGTGGCCCAATGAACCAAGGCTCTTGCTGCAAAAGCCCTCGACGTGATCATGTATGCTTCACTGACTGGATGTAACGAGTCTCTCGAGATGATATGAAGCCTTACAACTTACTCTTGATGCACGATCGACTCGGAAAGGACAGCATTTACCAAGCACTGTCACCTGCTGCCCAAAAATGCCAGTCGTGTGCACAGTTTACATTCGCTGCAGAGGCTTCAAAACGTTATTTCAAACTGCAAGGGGTTTATTGTAGTTTGAGACTGAGTGGTGGTGGTGGTGGTAGGTGGGGATTTTCTAAGTTTCTCCCTTTGATAAATATACTGTGCAGTACACAATTCTTGAGTTATTAATTTCCTTTCTGCTTACCTTACTAAGTAGTGAAAGTATTTCATTTGACACAAATATTTGATATTGTGATTTCACTGTAAATATAGATTTTGCTAACCCTTGAGCCAAAGAAGTATTTTTACTTTCTCTACTATTTACCTATAATAATTAGAAGTATTGCATTCAAACCAAAAAATTCGATATCGTGTTTTCAATAGAAGGCGGCGCCGTGGCCGAGTGGTTAGACCGCTCGCCTCTCACCGAAGTGACCCGGGTTCAATCCCAGGGACCCGCATGTGGGATTTGTGGGGGACAAAGCGGCGTCTGGGCGGGTTTTCTCCGGGTTCTCCGATTTTCCCCGCCATTCATTCCACCAACTGCTCCATCATCGCCTTTCCTTTCATCCATTTCATCATCATTTCGTTTCATCTACTTCCTTCCTCCCATACCAAGCATTGGGCTGATCACCCATCCTGGATATTCTATCTTATCCATGAGTCTCTGCTCCTCTACGGGCCTCTGAACCAGGCATCCGCCTGTAAGTCCTGGGGGATGTAAGTCCTACATACGAGGAAGTTAAACAGAGAAAGCAGAAGTTTTCAATAGAAATACACTTGAATCAAAGAATAATTTTTACTTTCTCTATTACTTACCAAGCGGGATGACTCAGGCGGTTACGTCTGTAGGCCGCATTCGGGAGGTCCCGGGATCGATTTCCGGCGACCACCCACCGTGACCCATGGTGGTTTCCCCAGGTCACCAGGAAAATGCTGGAATGGTTGATCTTGTACCACCACTCGCCTTCCTCTCATTTCCTGTACGCATCATCTTCCTTGTCATCTGTTTCAAGGTTGTAGGACCAGGCGACGGTGTTCGGCGAGTTGCAGGTGGGCGGTGGCTACGGCACCGTTCAGTAAGATCTTTCCTCAGCATGGGACTCCACTCAGGGGATCCCTGGAAGTTGACGGCTTCTAGGCAGTCGGATGCGTTCTATCTGGAAACGTCAGGCACCCGTCCCTGCTTGCGCTGTCGCATCCGAATCTGGTCGCCCTTCGGGTCTCTCCCCTCAATCTTCCCTCCCAGGGGTCACGTTGGAAGCACAATAAGTCGGCTAGCTTGCGTGCGGTGCTCTGGTCCGGTTTCGGGGGCCCCTCCGTGATACGTACCTTTGCCTTTACCTTCTCTATTACTTACTTATAAAAGGTACGGTAAGTATTGTATCCCACTGAAAAACTTTATATAGAGGCATCACAGGAAATACGCGTTTAGGTTTATCTTTAGCTTCTGCTCTGGAATTATTCACTGAAGTAGCCAAACCAAATCTAACGCGAAGTTGTGTTATTCCTTAGATCGTTAGACAAAATCACTCACGACTTGCAGTGGCTCGCGAATTTTTTTGAATAACGAAGTCTTTCTTATGATATATATTTGGATACGATAAGTATGTAGCTTGTGTATTTTAAAAAGTTTGTAAATATTAATTTTAATTTTTAATTGGTCTCAAATAACTGAAAATTGAGTTTTCAATGTGCAATTTAATTCGTATAGTTGCTTAGAAGACGATAAGATGACGTCTAGGGTGGGAAGTTTGGCTGCAGTTTTTATTTTTGCAAGTACCTTGAATAAAACTGTGTTTACTTTGCAGTGAACCGAGCGGCATGGCTCAGGCGGCAATGTCTGTGGCCCGCGTTCGAGAGGTCCCGGGTTCGATTCGTCTACTCTCACCATGGGATTTTTCATGGTTTTCCCCTGGTCGCCTAGGCGAATGATGTATTCTACCACGATTTCTCCTTTCTCCCATTTCCTCTCACTTCATCCTTATTTCACGTTTCAGATGTACCTTCAGGTCTTGCGGTGTTGTTGGTGCCGGGTAAATCACATGGATGCATGCGATTGTAAATATTTCTCCCCTTGAACGCCATAGTGAGCTACCTCTATTTGTGCGCGGGTGTTCAAACTGGAAATACGAGGGATTCTACGCGTCTCTATGAACCTGTCTGCCTACGGACGTGGGACCTCCTACGACTGCTGCACCTCAACTCTGCCTCCCGTGGAGTGTAGCCGCAATAGATCAAGTTGGTCGCAGTAGCGGAGAATCCCCTTCCGATAAACACATCCTATGTGGCGGTAAAGACGTCAATTCCTTAGCAACCTTTGTGGCATCCGTGACATAATTAGCCGTTTATGAATGATTTTGAATTACATAACCACCTGATAACAGCATCGAGCGAGGTGGCGCCGGGGTAACGTTTGGGAATCGCATTTGGGAGGTGCCACTCTGACCCTTAGGTTTTTCGTGGTTTCCCCGGGTCGGTAGGTGAATGCTGGGGTTGTCCATCTTCTATCACGACTTTCCTCCCCTTCATTCCTATATCTATCATCTTCCTTTCATTGTTTCAGGGATGTAGGACCAGGAGACAGTGTTCGCGGATTGCGGCTGGGCGGTGGGTAAGCGCTTTATAGAGGTTACTTCCTTGGGTTCTTGCGGGGCTGTTCAGTTAGCACCCGCGTTTGAATGAGCCTCACCAGAGTGGCTGTCGGTGGTTAGTTGGCTTGTGCACGGGCACTAGTGTTGGCGAATGGATTCGATCTGGAAACGTTAGCGACCCCGTCTATGTTTGCGTCCGGATGTGGTCGCCCTTTGTGTCTCTCCACTCATCCCTCCCTCCCAGAGGTCATGGTAGAAGCATGAAGTTCTGTTGTAGCGCACTTGCACTACTCTGTACCGGTTGCCGGGACCCCTCCTTTCATCCGCACCTTCCTTGTACCTAATAACAGTGTTAAGTTTGCATAAAGGTATTTTTGAAGAGGTATAAAATAAATGATGGTTAGTAGAGGAAGCCGTGATTGTAACACATCAGAAAATGTTCTTATAGCATTCGTCAGACATTGAAGTTTTAATTGATGTAACGAATTTTGGAAGGTTCTACAGTTTGTTTATATGTTTCCTGTAAAGCGACACAATTGCCCCAAAAAGAACTACATTTTCACGCAGTCATGTTAGCATATTTATGTTGTTTTGAAGGGCTCAATGCAGATTCGGCGTACAAATCCTATGTTTAAACACAGGGATAGAATACACTGGAGCTAAATAAATTTGTATCACATAACTGTGGGCAATAAAGCCGAGTTTTACATTCTCTCTAATCACGCCGTCATTAAATCTAGCCCTAGAACCAACAGACAAAACGAGATTTTCGTTTATAACGGTATTTGTTTCTTGTTTATTTTTTTTACTCCGTTTGGAATTTCGGTCAATGGTTTTGTTCGAAACGCAGATTACAAATCACCATGGTTAGGAAACACAGGACAGTGTTTTTTTAAAGCTTAGTCGCAAAAAGGAAAAACATTAAACCATTGTGAAGTGCAAATATAAACAGGATTTTGAATCTCCTAACCCAAGGCAGATTTGAATGCTAAGCTCTTGGTTTACGATGGTGCGATGAATACACAGGATTGATTTAGCGATACAATTGGTCGGTAATTGAGTTTTTATACGTTTCTGATGGATGTTTGTGGGGGTACTACACCCTCATGAGCCTGAAAACCACCCTTTCAAAGGCACGTGACAGCCATTGCACTGATAAATATTCTAATACTGCGTTTTAAATCTTTACTTGGTGATCCAACGGCGCCGTGGTAACCGTGTGGCGCGCATTCGGGAGAGTCCAGGATCGATTCCCGGCAATCACCCAATGGGTTTTTTCGGGATTTCCCGGGTCCTCAGAGGAATGCTCGAGTGGTTTCTTCCAGGCCCCGAATTTCGTGTCCTTCCATTTCGTTCTGTTCATCGTTTCATGCATCCTTCCCCCGTTAGGTCTGTTTCAGGGTTGGAAGTGTTGGCGATGGTGTTTGGTGCGGCGTGGCAGGGAAAAAGGATGTTCTCTGTGGAACTTCACCTCTGCCTCGGCCTTCTGCTGGTTTGCCGGGGTAAACGGACCACCCCTTAGGAGCGATATGTTGGACCCTTTATGTGGAGCGGGTTCCCGATCTGCCTGTTCGACTGTCGGGGTGTTTTAATCTGGAAACTGTAGGGTCCCCGTAACTTCTAGTTCCGGCCGCCCGGTGTCTCCTCTCACCTTCTCCTCCCACCCGGGGACGCCCTCCACTCCGATACTGAGGAAAACAAAATGTCTTTACTTTCTCTACAATACATTTTAGGCTGAAGAAGTATTAAATTTGACTGCAACTTTAGTATTTAGATCTCACTCATTTTGAGACATTATTAAAACAAATATATATTGTGTTACATTCACATGATCTTCCCCTCCCATTCATTAGCAAGGTAGTCTTACAAAATTAATTGTGAATCAGATTGAAAAATGCAATGCCATATCCCTACAAAAACTTATTCTTCTATCTATTTGAAGAAGTTTTGTTTGTTGTATTATTATTGTATTGTTATTTTTGCCCAACGCTTTGGGAGCCAACTTGAAGTTTCGTTGCTGCTACGTATGGAAAGTCAGTTTTAAGTAGGTGTTGTATTGTATTTCGACTGTTGGGGAGCCGAACTTGAACTAGTTGCAACCGCAAGTATGGTAAAAAGTTTCCGGTAGCCTTCCCCCAATGTGCTTTCCGGTGGCCTTTGCCCCAAAATGTTTAAAAATATATTAGCTTTGTAATCTGACTGTTTCTTTAAATATTATATTTATGTTTGCCTCGGCTGCGTCAGTACTTTTGTTAGAGACATGTTTCTCTTTACAGGGTTGTGCTGCAACTGAAGAATGTAGGCTTACACAGATTTTAAGTATTTCTTCACTCCATTTATTAATGCTTGACACAATTTAAATAACACTTCACTGATATAGAGAGCTGTGAGATTCTTTTGTTAATTACTTGTACCTTTTAACACATAAACTATGTTCGTCTCATACTGAATACGTATTACATTCTTTTGAGGACGTGTCTCGCGTCTGTCTACAAGCAACTGACTTTATTTCTTCCGCCACATTTGTAAATTTCTGTATTTCAAGTCCCTGATTGGCTATTCCTAATCCAATAGAATACTTTTATTTAACCTAAGCTTTTTCTGGTTGTTGATTGTCTAATTTATGAACTGTCTCAAAACTTACATTATTGTTTCCAAAAATGACTAGTAGCATTATTAAACATTCTTACTCATTATTGCCTCAAGGTTACCTCATTGTTATCAACTTTTAACCTATTATTCTCACAGCTCCTACATTATTAAATTACGTTATACATTCACATAGCATTATTACATGAATACAATAATATAAACATATACAATGACTATAATATACACTTTTTATATATTGTTACATACACATATTGCTTTAAGAGGGCTGTTATTGAATTATATATATTATATAACTAGACTGAAATCACTTAAGTGTTAAAAATACTGCCTCATATTCCCTGCAGAAGTGGTTTTATTGCATATTTCCTGGTAGGTACAACGAGAATAAGAGAACACTGTAGGCTTAGCGATAGTGAAACCTTTTAAGAACGGACCGCCAGGTGATGTCTTTGAAATTCCGTTCTCCTCGTTCCTCTCCAATTTTACAGTTGAAAAATTACAAAACATTTGACAATTCCAACTTATAAAAAAGAATATCTCGGAAGCGGTTGGCACCACAAAAGGTCTATTTGACTATTACTGTGTGCTTGAAGGAGATCTACATCTTTTGTCTCCTTACTTATAATTGTAGAAATGTACTATGCTTACCTCTTGTTTACTCGCATCTCTAGATCCTGATTGTCATTAGACGTGGAAACGTTTTGGGATGGCTGACATCTTACCCAAAACGTTTCTAGGTCGACATAGCATATTTCTACATTGAACTTGGCATCACTTACAGTACTGCTTCTTGTTACCACAAACTTACTTATACACTATCTTGGAAACTTGCTTATAAAAAATTAATTCATGATTAAAAGGACTGCAGACGTTATTCTCAGAATATCAAAGATATACATTTTACTTACCATGAAAATATCTTAAACATGTGATATTTTAATCAAAATTGATAGAACCATTCTTGAGAAAATCAAAATTTTCTAAACATTTTCCATTTAAGACGTAGTTTGGGGTAATGCAATTTTCTTGAAAATCATCGTCTCTCGTTCTTGGAAGATACTGAACTTTGTGCCATTTCCGCCCCCCTTCTCCTGCCCACCGGATGTCAGCCCAGTTCATTACAGTGAAAAAGTTCCAGGAAGATGTCGTCACCCATAACGTGGTTCTGGTAGCACGACATTAAGGTGTCTGGAGTCATGATTAGCAAGTTGACGTCATCACTCGCTGCGCCATTTACTCAACGGCACCACTGTTAACCTCTTCCGGCAGGACGAGAGTTAGTCTACAAGGGAAGAATCGAGCAGACAGCCAGCGAGAGCTAGAAGCTCTGTAGCATTTGGCCAGTTTCGGCGTACGCAGCAAAGGGCAACATCTCGGCAGATTCCAAATTCAACATATACATTTCTTTCGTAACTTGTATAAATTTATATCCTAGCCCTTGGCTTGCTTCAATATTATTTTATAGGAGAAGCCCATTATAATTCGGGCATATTTGTGTGCGATGGCAGCAAAATTTAAACGCTTTGTGTTGTCAATGATGTTTTATAGCCTCCTTTGGTGAAAGAGAGAAATTGTATGTTGTAATTGAAAGGCATATTAATACTGAAATTTGGAAAGCTAAATGTTTGCAAGCTTGACTGCATCATTCTGTTACAGTTTTAACACTTTATAATAAATTTTCATTAACTTTGATTGTTGAATGTTGTGAGCTCTACCTTCAAAATATACTTCCTCGTTCCACGGTTATTATACATTTATCTAGTGCCTCAGAACTTGCAGGTTACAATTTCAATATCAAATTTGGTATTTAACGCACTTTTTGGTTTTAAGTTATACTGTTCACAGACACACACACGGTACTTTTTCTTAAAATGTTTTTGGGGGTTCAGGCGACCTCAAAACACGCATTTTCGGTGAAATCTCGACATAGAAGTTTTAGGTGGATTGCAATACTCCCTTTACGTACCACCTATACGTAGTAGAGAAATAATAAAGGAAATAATGACAGTAGCCAGTACCCTCGCCTCCCCGAGCTGTGAGTGCTCTCTCCCTCGACCGTCAATGTCCCGTCCCGTGTCATATCCGTCGACAAGTCGAGTCAGTCGTCTCAAGCGTGGCTAGCCGGCAAGTCCTATTCTGTTCTGCATCTTCAAAAAGACAGCCCCTCTCCTTAGGCCCTTTCATAATCACCAAATAGGGTAGAAAACCCTGCTCATTTCCGCATTCCCCTACTCTGTTGCAAATAAATCAAGCATATCAATTCACTATACACGTCGTCTTTCGTGGTGTAGTGGTTACCATGATGGCCTCTAGTTTCCGAGGTCGCGGGTTCAAACTCGGCGGAGAGCGATGGGTATTTTTGGGGGTGGGCAAAATCCTTAGCACGGCTTCCTTCGGAAGGAAAGTAAAGCCGGTGGTCCCATATCGTAGATTTATGGCACGTAAAAGAACCTCAAGCCTGATAAAGAGGCCTCTGAGCAAAATTACCGGTCTTTTACGCCCAATATAGACGCTAAGGACCATAGTTGTTAAAGAGCGTCCGTAAATAAAACTCAATTTATTTATTTATTTTTTACTCACACGCACCTGTGGCTGAATTACATGATACTGCAATGTGATGGATTTGAAATTCCATGCTGTTTGCATGACATGGGAAGCCACGAATAGCGACTTATTAATAACAAACAATACCTCGGATACGGTTACCGCACGGTTTCGGGAAAATAAAATCTCTTCAAGAATAGGGGAGTTTAATTTCGCACGTGACGTCAAATAGAGGAAGTGCGCGTTTTCTGATCTGTACCGGACTTCCTGGAAACGATGGTGCGGTGTTACCAGACATGTTTACTGGAAAGAGTGATTTGGGATTTGTAAATATGTTTCACAGAAAACTGCCCGAATACAACATCTGAGAAGCATGCTCCATTGCTAACGAGAATTGTTTTAAAAGCGAAAAATCGTAAATTTTAAAAAATGTGAAGAAATATGAAGATTGAAGAAGGTATTTTTGTTGTATTGTATTGTCTTTACGTTGTTTGCACCACGCTTTGGGCGCCAATTTGAAGAAGAAAGTAAGTTGTACTGAAGGATGAGTTGTATTGTAGTTAACTGTTTCTTTAAATATATATTTATGTTTGCCTCGGCTGCGTCAGTATTTATATATTTTTAGAGACATGAATGTCTTAGCAACGGGTGATGCGACTTAAGAACTTTATTCCACTCTTTATATTAATGCTTGATACTATTTAAATAACACTTCACTGATATAGAGGGAGGGAGAGCTGTGAGATTTTTTATTAATTACTTGCACTTTTTAACACGTAAGCTATTTATTGTCGCATACGAATACGTATTAAACTTCTCGAGGACGCATCTCGCGTCCGGTTAGAAACACTGTCTACAACCAACTGACTTGATTTCTACCGCCTAAATTTGTAAATTTCTGTATTTCTAATCTCTGATTGGCTAATCCTAGTCCAATAGAATACCTTCATTTAACCAAGGCTTATTCTGGTTGTTAATTGGCTATTTTATAAACTGTCACAAAAATTACATTATTGTTACTCTAAGAATGACTAGTAGCATTATTACTTTCTAATTCATTATTGCATCAAGGTTACCTCATTGTTACCTCATTGTTAGCAACTTTTAACCTATTGTTCTCAAGATCCTACATTATTAAATTACGTAATACATTCATATACCATTATTACACATGTATACAATAATATAAACATATATAATGACTGTAATAAACACTTTTTATATATTGTTACATACACATATTGCTTTAAGCCGGGCTGTTATTTATTGTTTTATATAATTTGACTGTATTTATTTAAGTTTTAAAAATACTGCCTTAAAATTTAAAACAATATGAATGTTTTCCTAAAACATTATACAACATAAACTTTTTGTATCGTGCACTGAAATCTACTCACTACAAAGCGTAAAAATACATGTTCCCATTTCGATAGCAAGCAAGGTTTGGAATATGGAATATCATATTTTGTCTGTCTCAATTTATGAAATGAAATTAGCAGGTGTTTAATAGTGCATGTTTTAGCGCAGGTTTTTCAATGATGAAGGAATTATCAAAATTGGTTTAGTGGGTTTTTGAGCTTGAAAACACCAGTTACAGCGAGAACACGCTTTATTTATCACTAGGCGCCTAGCGTAACACAAACGTCACTCTGACACGCACTTGGAATACAACAGAATTGACCAGTTAAACCGCGGACTTCGTAAATATCCTGATTCAATTGACAGGCTCGGGTGTGTGATGTCACTCAAACACTGCGTCCTAGTGTGCGTATGTCGTTAAACAGTAACGAACCCGCGTGAGATTGTTACTAATTGTATCAGTTTTATGTTTTATTTGAGGATACAATAGAATAACACTTTAGGAAAACTTGCTCTCGGAATATCAGGGAATGTCATGCTGCAGTATCAATTACGTGTGAGGTGTGATAATGGATTAATATCATTCAGAAGTGAAAACTAAGTATTTTTAGGTTGTTACATAAACAACTAGAGAATAAATGCCGTTACAGTGCAGCGTGTTTATTAGTGCTAACAGTTCCTATAACTTCAGGTAACGTGCATCATTCCATTTTACATTCCAGTATATTACGTAAAGGTTAAATGAACTTATAACCGTCTTGAGGTAAGGTTAATCTTCAACCTTAACGTAATATATTTTGTACCCTTTTCAAAGTCCTTATGCAAATGCAAATTGAAGGGCTGGGTGCAAATTTTTCTGACAGTTGTGTAAGTGTGGGTTTGGGGATGTAGGTGTGAGGTGTGTGTGGAGTGTGAGTGTGTGTGGTTGGGCAGGTGGGTGGGTTTGGTTGTGTGTTGCTGTGTAAGTGTGGGGGTGGGTGTATGGGGTGGAGATTTTGGTGTGTTTGGGGGTGTGTGGGTGTGTATTGGTGGGTGTGTGATTTTGGGTGTGCGGGTGTGTGTTGGTGGGGTGGTGTGGATTGCAGCTGGAAACTATTGCTATCAAGGTGTGTCACATACTGGTAAATACTTGGGTGTAGTAAAAGGAAATCCATTACTTTTGCATGAAATTGAAGGCTCATTTACTATAGTTAGATTGGTCCGATTTAGGTCAAATATGCGAGGTTTTGTTTGACAACATGTTGCCATTTGGCATTATGCCTCTCTCATAGAAGTCCTCGTCCATACTGGCAAAAAATTAAGACAGTCGATTTTCACAAGCTTCTCTTGAAACGAATTTTTCACCAGAAGAAGCGTTTGCCATGGACAGGAACAGATGGTAATCATTTGGTGCCAGGTCGGGACTATAAGTCGGATGCATAACAACCTCCCAACCAAGTTCCCGGAGCTTCTGGCGAGTCAATATCAGTGTGTGTGGCCTGGCGTTGTCCTGATGGAACACAATTCCTCTCCTATTGGCCAAAGCTGGCCGTTCCTGGGCGATTGCTTCCTTTAGACGGCCCAAGTGTTGACAGTACAGTTCCGAGTTAAGAGTTTCGCCGTAGGAGAGCAGCTCATAGTAGATGATTCCCTGCCAATCCCACCAAACACACAGCAAAACCTTCCTGGCCGTCAATTCTGGCTTGGCCACCATTTTAGCCGGCTCATCGCGATTCGACCACGACCGTTTTCGCTTGACAATCCACTTTTCTTCACCAGTCACTAACCGCTTCAGAAATGGGTCGATTTTGTTACGATTCAGCAGCGATTCCCGGGTGAAAATTCGGTCCATGAGGTTTTATTTGCGTTAACTCGTGTGGCATCCATACATCGAGCATCTTTTTGTATCCAGCCTTATTCAAATGGTTCCAAACGGTTTTTTGTGCAATCTTTAGCTCTTGGGCAATCGAGACAGTGCTTACATGACGGTCGGACTCGACAATTTCCATGATTTTATCGACATTTTCGACAATTGGCCTTCCAGTGTATGGTGCATCTTTGACATCGAAATTACCGGAACGGAATCGACGAAACCAAAATTGCGCGTGATTGGCAGTTACAGTATCAGGACCATAAACAGTATTCACATTTTCAGCCGCCTGGCTTACGTTTTCGCCTTTATCGAAGAAAAACTGTAAAATGTGGCGTATTTTCTCTTTGCTAGTGTCCACTTTTGACGCGCGCTCAAACAAAACTGAGTCAACCAATTACCAAACTCGCAACATTTGTTTTAGTACGAAATCTCATCTTTCTAACGCCATCTAGTGTAACCCGATCGGACTCGTACAACGCGAGATACAGATAACTAAAGCCATCTATTGGAAAAATAATGGATCTTTTTTACATCATATATTATCGTAAACAGTTACCACATAGCGATTAACAATAATCTCGTGAACGCCAATAAACGTAAGTCATAATCGGCGCAACAGTTCTAGACACGTGAAAATCCTAATGAGAGCTATGATGCGAGTTGCTTACCAGATCAGGTGGTGACCGGTCGACTGCATGCTGCAGGAGTGCGTGGGACAGTCATCGTCAAATATCCACACCGGTTATGCACTGCGGTCCGCTGATAAACTTAGTTATATACAGTATATTAAAATCCACGCTGTAAAAAGCGCTTAATATAAAAAACGCTGTCAATCATTGCCTCCAATTCTTCCATATCTAACAACCCTTCCTCTTCTGCGGAATCACTCACATTATTGCCGTCATCACTGCTGTCACTACTTTCTGCACCATTATCCTGCATGAGAATTATTTCTGTTTGATTTTCTGCAATTCCGTATTTTTCGGAATAATGATTCTTAATTTATTCAGCATGTCGCCATACATTTTCCCATTCTGGCGTTCCAATTTCAGCAAATTGCTGGCGTTATAACTGCTCCACATATTTTAATTTAAAAGTCATATTTCTGCATGCCACCCATTTTTTGATATCAGCCCAGATTAATTCGATTGGGTTTAGATCTGAGCGATACGATGACAGTCTAAGTACATTATGGCGATGTTGTATTACTATCTGGTCAAGTATGTATGACTTCTGAAGCTGTTTGTTGGCTTTAATTAAGTTATATAGCTTTGTTTTACTCATGCTTTCATCTAAAGCTTTATTATGTCTAAGTAACCAAGCTCTCATTTCTTCTTTCAAGGAAGTTGAGGTAGGTGGTTTGTGAATTTGAGTGTTGACGCATTGTGAAGCATTGTCGATGACCAGAACAGACCCAGCAGGCATATTAGGTATCAACATGGCGTTGATTCACTTCATGTAATTTTCTGTATTCATTTCTTGATGAAAATCTCCTGTTGTTTGTTGCGACTTGTAAAAGAAGGGCATTTGGAACGAAGCCGATCTTTCCAACAGCACGAACGATAATAAGTATTTGCCCTTTGGCAACAGATGCCTGCAAACCTAATTCGCTATCGTCACTCCAACTTTTAGATGCTGTATGACTCATCTTCATACATTATAGTATTTTTCTGAAATTTGTAGCACCACCTTGAAAATTCTGCTGATATAAGTACACACTGCTATAAGTACATATAAAATTATAGTCATTTGGAAAGATAGAATCAGACTGAAAAATTCAATGCCATAGCCGGGATTTGAACCGCGGATCTTAGGCTTTCCGTGCCGTTGCTCTAACCGACTAAGCTATCATGGCACATTTACTTTTTATTTTTATTTTTTTATTTTATTATTATTCTTTTCTTTTATTTATTTATTTTGCTTTTCTGTTAGAACTCTTCTATTTGATTTCGGTTTCTTCCATTTGAACCCTAAATCTTTAATCATTTTTCTGAGATTTGTAGCACCACCTTGAAAGTTTCTGCTGTGTTTCAGCTGAATGAGCAATCTGCTTATTGTTAGCATAGTTTTTTCTTCCACATAGGAATTGTGAATCGTGCGCCGAATGACGCATTCGAAATCGTCTATTTCTGTAATACGTTTAGGGACCTTATGTTTCTTCCCAGGTGTGTCAAATGGTACTCTTTCATACATATGTTTTTTTCTCTTATCTTTGAGAACTCTGGAAACGCAACTCGGTGAAACACCAGTTGCTTTGACTACTCTTTCTTTCACTCTCCTAAGGCTTTTGTGGAACTCGGATATAATTTCTTCCTTCATCTCTGCTTCTTGCTTCATGAAGTCGATGACATTTGCAATTATTTCCCTACTTTGACTTTGTAACACCTTACCACTTAACTTTGAAAGCATAGGAGCCATGGTTATAAATATAACACATATAAAATAAGTACTATTTAGATACTGCAGCTCTCTTTAAAATTACAACCAGATGCAGACACATTCTATGCAGACTGTATGTGTTACGCACTGTGAGTAAGCAAAGGTATTATATCGCTTTCGTTGATTAAGCTAAACATAAACCATTCCTAGGCTCGGCAGCTGGGATGGCAATCAAGGCCACGATTCCAGAAGTTTTGCGCGAGTAATAGTGACGTTTACTGCACAGTAACATTTCTTAAAGTTGTGTGTGTGTGTGTGTGTGTGTGTGTGTGTGTGTGTGCGCGCGCGCGCAATATACTTATCAACATTTTCATAAACAAATTCTAGTGATAAACAGTAACTATATACCTTAGAAACTTTCCCGACAAGTGTGTCTTTGTATTTAGGAAACACTATTACTGTTGTCTGACTGTCTGGAAATATTTCAGCTCTATAAGTTACCAGCAATATACATATGAACTCAACAATCTCAAGATCGTGATATGCAACAATCTCCATGTGCGTGATGCAATGTTCTGGTGATTATTATTATTATTATTATTATTATTATTATTATTATTATTATTATTATTATTATTATTATTATTATTATACTCAATACCTCGTTTCGATCTATTTTAATGTGTTTGAGGCGGTGTCAGTTCCTATTTTATTGCAATCAGTGACCCTTCAAGGGAAACATTGTGTTCACCAATCAGTTTCCAACCATCTGTTCTATTATCACGATGTACTGTGGCTGAATAACACGCTGTAGCTAGCTCTAGGCGCACTACACGTGTGACGTCATGAATCCTAGTGCCCTATACTTTACGAGAGCCGCGGTTGAATCACATCACAACTGAAGTGCTGCACTGCACGACTCACAATGACTGTTAAGTTACAACTCACAATTAAACTGCACTGTCCACTTGCACTGTCACTTCTAACAGAACTCAACTTGACGGAATTCTACACTGGACTTGATTGTCCTCCAGCAATCCAACAGTCGAGAGGGCCGGACACTCACAACCTGGGTTCCGAAGGGAAGCCCGATATGTAGGCCGCGAAGAACAGCAGCGACAGTGGCAAACAGCATTCCCTTATATACCCCTAGCATACAGAGCGGAACTTTGAGAATGAGATTCTACTAGAACGTATCGAAAAGAAGGTTCTGGAATAAGTAAGTGGCACATAAAGGGGATTTTTATTGCAAACTCGTTATTGTTCTATTGTTACCGCCATCGCTATTGTTCCTACAGCCGACCGGTCGGTCAAACCCATTTTTTGGGGTAGTGACGGGAGTAGGTAGGAGAGTTGATGGAGAGGATTCGAAAGGAGAAGTGAGGAAAGGTGGTGGGGTTCCGCATAGCATCCCCGATAGTGCGGTAGGTAGCTGCCAGCTTCTTGCGCTGGTAGTGGGTGAAGGAAGGTGACCGGGAAACAGCCATGACCGTGCCAGGGCCTGACTGCCCCCCGAGGAGTGGATCGGGATTGGATAAGGGATTTCATTCGACTTTATTGTGTAAAATTCGGTATGATTGAGTGACCCCGAGAGGTGCGCTTGGTTTTGTCTGTAGGGTCTAGTAGCATATATCATTTCACTTTGTTGTGATATCAGGTGAAGGCGAAGTTTATCCTGACCACTCCTCAAGTCCGAGGGTACCGGAGTCCATTCGGCTATCGTCGTGATCAGGGCTGGCTTTCACAGTTCCGTGAGGCCTGTCGGCGTAAGCTTAAGCCCTCCAGGCAGTCTGTTGGAGCTGGCAGTGTTGACGTCTGTGGCAGGCAGGCGATGGTTTCGCCCAGGCCGCTGATGGCTGAGTCGGCGTTGTCGAATCGCTGGAGGCAGCTGGTGGTGAAGTTTTGGAAAGCAGATGAAAAGGCGGTGGTGATGGCGTGAAGGTCCTGGATGGCGGCTTCTGCGGCGGCAAGACGGTGGAGTTGGTGTTCGGTGTTAGCAGAGTTGACGGCGGTGATGAGTGGAGAGAGGATTTCGTCTTTTTGCGAGATGCTGGATCCAATGTTGAGGACCTCTGAGTGGAGATCCTGGACCGCATCTCGCAGAGTGATGTCTGTAGCTGCCGGTGCTGGTGCTGGAGGTGGTGGCGGTGTTGGCAGTGTTGGCGTCGGAGGAGCTGGAGGTGCGTGAACAGTTGAAACCGGAGTAGGTCGACGGCTTCTTGGATAAATGGGGCACTGTGCCTGCCTGGTGAAGTGGCCGTAGCCGTTGCAGGAGGCGCAGTACCGGCGGCGTCGGCGGAGGTCGTGGTTGGTGCACTGCGAAGTCAAGGAAGGTGCACCGCAGTAGTGGCACCTCGGAGGTGCAGCGCAGGAGGTGGAGTCGTGACCATAACGGCAGAATCGGCAGCATGGTTGGTGGCCTTCCGCTCGGCTAACCTCGACATAAAAAACCTGCCCTAAAAAGGGCAGGCCGGACCTCAAGGTAGCCTTGATGTCGGCCGGATTGGCGGATAACAGACGTACCAGCGATGTAGGTCCCCGGGAAGTAATTATCCTTGTGGCCTTCAAGGTTGAAGGCCACCGGTGTTGGGCGGCGTTAAAATGTATCTTGATGGAAGATCCCGGGGTACTCCAGAAATCACCGCGCTGCACCCCGATGACATCTGTGGTGGTGTACTAGATGGTGGTGCTGGCTGCTGCGTGGCTGTGCTGTGATGATGTGGTGTGATGCTAGTGGAGTCGACTGCTGCGGCGGAAGGTGATGTGTGGTGTTGACTGGACGAGAAAGTTGCTGTTGGCGTCGGGTCGAAGTCGTGACCGATGCCCAAGAAGGCCCTGCCACCGGCGGCGGTGAGGCTGCGCTCCCGGCAGATGCCGGGGGAGCGGCCGGCGAATCAGCAGCGGCGAGGCGCTATAGTAGCTTCTTCGGCCCCTCAGACGAGTGCCGGAGGTTCGGCGGCGGTTTCTGCGGCGGCTGCTTGTCGAGATCTTCTCTTGCCCATCTCCGATGGACGAGGAGCCAAACCTATGCCCCGGTCGGGAGGCGGCCCACATTAGCGCGCGCGCGTGGGCACAATATATACATACACATCAATTTTCACCATCTATTCTCCTCTTTAAGCGGCGGAAATGGGCGAAAATTCCTAATTTTTGTGAATAAAACAACACTTTTTTCAGTTTGGGGAAAAACAAGTATATCAGCGCTATTTTATCTATTCCTAAAGTTTCAAGGCCCTAAGGTATTTAGAACCTTAAGAAATGATATAATTTTAAAAGGAAGTCCTATTGTAATTCACTGCACTGCGGGTTTTAATTACATCTTTCACAGTTTTATTTTTGAAGCAGCTTCCTACATATACCACAAAGGTAAAGGTATGTATTATGGAGGGGCCTCCGGAAGCGGGACAGAGCACCACACGCAGGCCATTCGGCCCTTTATGCTTCCTATGTGAGCCCTGAAACCTCCAGGGTTCCCCGGAGCGGAGCCCCAAGCTGAGGAGAGGTCTAAATGAGCGGTACGGCAACGACGACAGGGAAGAAACCTTTACAGAGTGCAAGCCACCGCCCAGCCACAACCCGCCGAATAATGTCGCCTGTTACATTCACATGACTTTCTCTATCCTCCGTTTATTAGTGGGCATAGAAATTATTGTTACTTAACTTTACTTTTTATCTACTACAGTTTAATCCAAAGAAACCTTTGCAGAAATAGATAAATTACACATTTCGTTATGGATACAAAGATAATAGGGATAGTCAAATGTTGAGACAGTGTTTTTAACACTTAAATGATTTCAGTCAAACTATACAATGTATAAATTCAATAACAGCCCGCCTTAAAGCAATATGTGTATATGACAAGATATAAAAGTGTATATTACAGTCATTGCAATTCTTTATATTATTCTATACATGTGTAATAATGTTATGTGCATGTATTACGTAATTTAATAATATAGGAACTGTGAGAAAAATAGGTTAAAAGTTGCTAACAATGAGGTAACCTAGAGGCAATAATGAATTAGAAAGTTTAAATCCTACTGGTAATTCTTGGAATAACAATAATGTAATTTTTGTCACAGCTCATAAAATAGCCAATCAACAACCAGAAAAAGCTTTAGTTAAATGAAGGTAATCTATTGGAGTAAGATTAGCCAATCAGAAACTACAATGGAGCAAAATTTACAAATTCAGAAGTCAGTTGCTTGTAGACGCGTTTCTAACCGGACGCGAGATACGACCTTGAAAAATTGAATACGTATTCAGTGTGAGATGCAAATAGTTTACGTGTTAAAAAGTGCAAGTAATTAATAAAAAAAATCTCACAGCTCTCTCTCTCCCTCTCTCTCTCTCTCTCTCTCTCTCTCTCTCTATATATATATATATATATATATATATATATATCTCAGTGAAATGTTGTTTAAAACGTATCAAGCATTAATAAAAGGAGTGAAGTAAAATTATAATCTGTGTAAACCTACATCTTGTCGCATCACAACCCTGTTAAGACATTCATGTCTCTAAAAACAAGTATAAATACTGACGCAGCCGAGGCAATCATAAATATATAATATTTAAAGAAACAGTAAAAATTACAAAGTTTTTTTTTAAACATTATCTTTTGGGGCCAAAGGCCACGGGAAAGTACATTTGGGGCGAAGGCTACCGGAAACATTTTACCATGCGTGCGGTTGCAACTACTTCAAGATCGGATCCCCAAAATTTGAACTACAATATAACAACATCTTCAATGTTTAAGAACTAGGCGCTGTATGCTGGCCTAAAAACTTCATACTGTTTCATGACATCACGAGAAATAACTGAAAATCAACAGGACTAGAAAATTATGACAAGGTGTTGAACGAACCGAAATTGTAATATATGGCTTATGCCTCAACAAAGTTATTTGAAGTAAATGTGTGTTTTAAACAGAATTACATTTTTGTGGAGTACATTTTGGACTATCGCCCTAACATTTCCAAATTATACAATATTCTACAAACTTCCTTACGACTGAAAAGGACCTTAAAGTCTATCCCGTAAAATACAAGATATATACCGTATTCGTCATATAAATATCTTTAATACATGGTACAATAAGGTTTAGACTATTGGGTTAGCCATTTTTTAGAGAATAAAAATTTCTAACAAATTTCCATTTGAAGGGTAGTGAGGGATTTTCTTTAAAACCTTCGTGTCGCATCTCTGGAAGGTACTGAATTTAAATAGCAACTTTGGTATTTCTGAGAGACTCCATTCCTGAGTTATGCTGTTCACAGACACACACACGGATATTTTTCTAAAAAATCTCATGTGTTACACTCACATGACTTTTCCTACTCTTGTACAAACTATTTTTACAAACGCTTATTCTCCATCTACTTCATGTTAATCGAGATAAACGTTTGCATACTCTTATCTTATTGCTAATTTTCTTGTAGATGTAAGGGGAATATATATTTACAGTAGCCTTTTAGCATAGACATTACTCTTAATAGCTGGTTGCTATGTCCAAGCACCATTCACTTTGGCACAGATTAATACACTTTGCATATCCAAGACAAAAAAATCTGATGTGTTACACTCACATGACCTTCTCTACTCTTGTACAAACCAGTTTTACAAACGATTATACTCCATATGCTTCATGTTAATCGAGATGTTAGTCTCATTGCTAATTTTCTTGTAGATGAAAAGGGAATATGATAGGTTTTAAGCGACAGTCAAATCTTTTAAGCGTTGGTTGCTACGTGCGCATTCTATTCTATTTGAATGTCCAGGACATAAAAAATTAATAAGGAATTCGAGAAAACGTATAAGTATTGGAAAATTTAAGGGAATAACAAGCAATACCACGAAATAGTTCACTCAACAACAAAAATGTATATAACATTAACTGTGTATTTTAACGCGATCTACATTTTTCGTGTCGTGATATTTTGTCTATTTCTTATGGTTTACCAGTTATACAAAAGTCTTTCACAATGAAGAATACTTTTGGGGACATTCCCAGAAAATTCTAGATATACGTTTCATTTGTCATTAAAATATCTTAAGCATATGATATTTTAATCAAAATCGTTAGAGCCATTTTTCAGAAAATTAAAATTTTCGAAAAATCTTAATGTAAAGGGTAATCTGGGGTGGGGGGATTTTCTTGAAAACCTTCGTGTCGCATCTCTGGAAGGTACTGAACCTAAATACCAAGTTTGGTGTTTATCCGACTGTTCGTTTCTGAGTTATGCTGTTCACAGACTCAGACGCACACGCGGATATGTTTCCAAAAATGCTTTTTTTGGATTCAGGGGGTCTCAAAACATATATTTCCGGTGAAATCTCGGTATCGAATATTTCGGTGGAATACTATACTTCCCCTAATTACTGTACGTAGTAGAGAAAGTAATAACTGTTTTTTTCAACAGGCTCAAAACATGTTTTTCTGGTGAAATCTTGATATCGAATTTTTAGGTGAAATGCAACACCTTCCCCACCTACTTATGTACCTGATAGAGAAAACAAAAGTATGAAGACCGTAAACTTTTATATACAAATGAATAGTATTAGAATTTTTTAAAAATATTTTGATCAAAATGCGTTGGAGGAGAAAGTGTAATATTTAAGTTTTAATAAAAAGTTAACAACTAAAATAATATTCATCCCAGAAATATGATACCTTTATATTCGTATTAGTATATTATGGAACATGTATATAAAAAATTAAGTTTCCAACTTAAATACTATAGAAAGTATAACTTTTCCCCACACCCACCCTTAATAGAAGTTTTCCAAAACTGCAAAATAATGGAATATTCCTCATACCTCTTGCAGATGTCTATGAAAACAAAATGATAACTGATAGGGGATTGCTTTGCAGGAACATAGGAGTGCAGTTTGTAACTTTTGACTTTTCCTAGCAGTTTAGTAGCAGTACTAGAATCTGAAACCTACAGTGGCTTGGAAAATATGATATTACTTGCAGCCAAGTTGGAGGTTTTGTGTCTGGGTGTGGGGGTTCCCCTTGAGCAGTTTTTCTCAAGTAAAAGGAGCGAATGTAGGGCACTTTTAGTGCTCTCCAACACCGGACCCTTTCACCACAAAAATAAAACTAGACAGCTTGGCTAGGATTCGAAGCCCTCTCGATATCTGCAGGCCAAGGGATCGAATCCTGGTAGTGATTTGTAATACCGCCTTGCCTAGCATTAGCCTAAATACTTCCTGAACGGTTTTATCGGGTCTTTCATTTGTTATTCTGGGTTGCCTCTTTGTAAACCAGCCTTTGTTAGCTTTACAGTCTCCGTGCTCCTCGGAATCAACCTTTATACTTTCACCACCCTTGTATAGTAGATAAGAAAGTATTGCATTCCACAGAAAAGTTCCATATCTACATTTCACTGGAGTTAAATGTCGGATAAATACCAAAGTTCGTATTCAAGTTCAGCATCTTACATGAATGCCAAGTGAACATTTTCAAAAAAATCTGATGTGTTACACTCACATGACTTTCTCTACTCTTGTACAAACTATTTTTACAAACGCTTATTCTCCATCTACTTCATGTTAATCGAGATAAACATTTGCATACTCTATCTTATTGCTAATTTTCTTGTAGATGTAAGGGGAATATATATTTACAAGTGCAATATAAAAATATAGTAGCCTTTAAGCACATACATATCTCTTAATAGCTGGTTGCTAGGTGCAGCACCATTCCCTTTGCCACAGATTAATACTCTTTGCATATCCAAGACAAAAAAAAATGAATAACGAATTCCCATTTGAGAAAATAACTATTGAAAAATTTATAGGAATAACAAGCAATATCTCGAAAATGGTTCACTCAACAAAAAAAACGTATATTACATAAATTGTTATTTTAACGCGTTCTACATTTTTTGTGTTATATGTGTGTTTTGTGTTAACATAATGTAGTTATGCAAAAGTCGATCACAATGAAGAATACTTTTGGAGACATTCCCAGAAAATTCGAGATATACATTTTGTCATGAAAGTACCTTAAATATATGATATTTTAATCAAAATCGTTTGAGCCATTTTTGAGAAAATTAAAATGTTCGAAAAAATGTTCCATGTAAAGGGTAATCTGGGGTGGAGGGACTTTCTTGAAAACCTTCGTGTCGCATCTCTGGAAGATACTGAACCTAAATACCAAGTTTGGTGTTTATCCGACTGTTCGCTTCTGAGTTATGCTGTTCACAGACACACACACATGGACATGTTTCCAAAAATGTTTTTTTGGATTCAGGGGGTCTCAAAACATGTATTTCCGGTGAAATCTCGGTATCGAATTTTTGGGTGGAATACAATACTTCCCCTACTTACTATACGCAGTAGAGAAAGTAAAAATTAAATTGAGTTTTATTTATGGACGCTCTTTAACTGCTGTGATCCTTTGCGTCCCATTCTATATTGGGCGTGAAAAACCGGTAATTTTCCTCAGAGGCCTCTTTATTAGGTTTGAGACTCTTTTACGTGCCAAACTATTAAGAACGGATATCCCGAAAATTGCCGTAGACACAAATAAGTTTTTTATGTATTTATCATATATCTTTAATATATGGTATTTTAATCACACTCGAGGGAGTCATTTTTGAGAAAATCAAACATTTCTAAGCATTTTCTATGTAAAGTGTAGTTTGGGGTGAAGGTATTTTCTTGAAAACCTTCGTGTCCCATCTTAGGAAGGTACTGAACTTAAATACCAAGTTTGGTATTTATCGACTTTTCGTTTTTTTAATTATGCTATTCACAGAGAAGGATCTTTTTCTAAGAAGACCTTTATTGAATTCAGGAGACCACAAAACATGTACTTTCGGTTAAGTCTTGATATCGAATCCTTGGGTGGAATGCAATACCTTATCCCTACGTGGTAGAGAAAGTGAAATCTGATTTCCGCTTTAGAGTACTGTATTACTCTTATAACTAAAAGGAAATATGTGAATGTGTAATGAAAGCTTACCTGTATTAAGGAGAAGTAGACAGAAGGATAAGCTTTTGTAAGTATAGTTTGTAATAGAGCGAGTAGAGGAATATAGCAATTTATCATATGTAACAAATGATAACACTAGTTATTCTGAAAACACGTAAACACACTTTATTTATCACTAGGCACACAACGTAGCTCAAACTTGCACTTGAGTCGCTTGGGCACACACTGGAATACAACACCACTGATCCGTCGAATCAAATTCCAATTGACTGCTGAGTTACAACTTGCAATTAAACTGCACTGCCCAATTACACTGTCCACTTTTCACTTCGTCACTTCTAACATAATTCAACTCCACTCAATGCTGCTTGTTCTGGCGAACAGCAGTCCCTTATATAAGCCTCGGATGCAAAGCGGAACTTTCGAGAATAAGAACCTACTAGAACATGTAGGTACCGGAATAGGTAAGTGGCTTATAAAGGGGTTTTTCATTCCATATTCACTTTTGATCTATTGTTTTCGCGCTGGCTATTGTTCCGACGGCCCGTCGTCAGGCGCCGCCCAGGTCCTAGGTCGGAAGACCAGGTAGAGTCTCTGAAGTAATGTCGGTTTTTAAGCAAAACTTTATTTGGAACGTTTTCTGACAATAAATTAAACTACTCATCAAAGTAGAGACCATCAGATTCTATGGTCTTTAGCCATCTTTGAGAAAGAAGTTTGTTGCTTCAGGTATGGAAAGACAATTTGAAGTAGAGTTGTATTGTAGTTCAACTGTTGGTGAGCAGAACTTGAAGTAGTTGCAACCGCACGTATGGTAAAAAGTTCCCGGTAGCCTTCGCCCCAAATGTACCTTCCGGTGGCATTTTCCCCAAATGTTTCAAAAAATATATTAACTTTGTAATTTTGACTTTCTTTAAATTTTATATATTTATGTTTGCCTCAGCTGCGTCAGTATTTATTTTTAGAGGCATGAATGTCTTAACAGGCAGTGGTGCGACTGAAGAATGTAGGTTTACACAGATTATAATTTTACTTCACTCCATTTATGAATGCTTGACACGATTTAAATAACACTTCACTGATATAGAGAAAATGGTGAGATTCTTTTATTAGTTACTTGCACTTTTTAGCACGTAAACTACTGTTCGTCTTACACTGAATATGTATTAAACTTCTCGAGGACGCATCTCGCGTCCGGTTAGGAACACTGTCTAAAAGCAACGCGTCCAGTTATGAGTGCTGTCTACAAGCAACTGACTCCTGTATTTGTAAATTTTGCTATATTTAATTTTGTGATTGGCTAACCCTACTTCAGTAGAAAACCATCATTTAACTAAAGGTTTTTCTGGTTGTTGATTGGCCATTTTAATAAACTGTCACTAAAATTACATATTGCTTCCAAGAATCACAAGTAGTATTGTTAAACTTTCAAATTCATTATTGCCTCAAGATTACCTCATTGTTACCTCATTGTTAGCAACTTTTAACCTATTATTCCCACAGCTCCTACATTATTAAATTACGTAATACATTCACATAACATTATTACATATGTATACAATAATATAATATACAGTGACTGTAATATACACTTTTTATATATTGTTACATACACATATTGCTTTAAGGCGGGCTGTTACTGTATTTATATATTATATAATTAGACTGAAATTATTTAAGAGTTAAAAATACTGCCTCATCTTTCAGCGAGGTTTTTGTTGTGACGAATTCGGTGAGATCCACTTCCACAGGTTTAATGTTTTCGAAATTTCTTCCACGCAAGAAATGGGCCATGGATGGTGATCTGAAGGCGCAAAATCGGGCTGTATGGGTGTGGTAGCAGTTCGACTCCTTCAATTTCGTATTCTTGTGGTGGTTGTTTGTGCAGTATGGGGTGTTGCAAGAGAACATTATTCCAGTTAACTAATGCTGGGTATCACCGTCTCAAAAATCTGTTCCAGTTGTTGACAATGAGGATCCGAAATAACTGCACCCCGTTTGGGAGAATCTCTCAGTGAATCACTCCTTCAAAATTCCACCAGAGACACATTACTTTGTAGCCGAACTGATATTTTAAACGATGACTTTGTCAGGTTGACGAGGACTGAGCCTATTTCGAGGCGTTAGGATTGCGGTAATAGATACATCTTTCATCATATGTAACAATTCTCCTAATAAATCTATCATCCATGGGATTACCGATAAGCTGATGACAGATCTCCACTCTACTTTGAGCCTGTTGACGTGTCAATTCATATGGTACAGATTTACAGCATCTGTTTCATTTTCCAAGTTTGTTAATCTGGAGATGTATGGTGTTTTTTGATGGACCAAGTCCTTCTGACAGCCTACGAGTACCTTTTTGTCGATTTTCTTCCAAAACTGCGTGTATTTTCAATATTCCATAATTAAGGTCTTCCAGAACGTGGTAAATCTTTAATGTCTTCTTCTCCAGTGTTGAAACGTTGGAACCATGGTTGTGCCACACGCTCACTAACGACACCTTCTCCTTCCACTTGACATATTTTTCGAGCCACGGCAGTAGGTTTATAATCTAGTTTCCAGTAGTGCTTTAGAAGGTCTCTAATCTCAAACTTTGTAACTTCCATTTTGTGATTGTGTATTAACAACTGGCGACTGGCCGACCTAATGTATACTGTAGCGTATTAATAAGTATCGTCATACCAGACGCATTATTGCGTCGCATTGTCGACAGTATTATTGGGGTGACATTATTTTTTCGGCTGAACGAGCCTTCTCCTTTAGTGCCGACCACCCAGAGAGAGAGAGAGAGAGTAGGCTTTGTTAAAAGTACCGTCTGGTATGACACCGCCAGCTCTGGCTAGCGTGCCTAGCTAGGGTTGGAGAGGGGGGATAGCTAGCGTTACTTTTTGTGAGTAAGTGTGTAAGGAGTAGGTCACGCGTGGCCTGTCCTCGACAGCGTGGCATCTCGCTTCACTCCTTTGTTCTCCTGTGTGTAATGTAGGGCCACCAAGAATTTTATAAATAAATCACAAGTAATGTGTGGTTTGTGAAATTTGTGTATTGTGTTAAAAAACCTCACGCCTTCATCTGAATGCAGACACCAAGGTTCTGGTCCTCTTGCAGTTCTTGAGCTACGTTTCCCCCATGTGCGTGTTGGGGTGATCCAAATTTAATAATCTGATGGGAACCTTTCGGCCTTCACTGCAACATGTAATATGTATATTATACGAGTATATACATATAAATGAAAATTTCAATTAATAGTACTAATTAAAAAGCTATTTAAAAAGGCAGTTTAAGATTCACCTATAAAGCCTTAGTTTCTAAATGTTTTTTGTAAAATACTAATTTTGATTTAGACTTCTTACTACTTCCTCTACCTAGCTTAGGATAGCGGTAGCCAAAGTAAACATTTTTCACTTGCTTTGACAGAAGCTTTAATATTCGTGTAATTTATTTTAAAGTTCTAAAACGTTGCCTCAATTTATTCTAGAGAATAGAACGCATCTATACTCTAGTACAACTAGGGCGTTGTTTGCTGCCAGCTTATTCAGAACTAAATGATTAACCAACTCTGCAGCACGCTCTAGGTGCCTAGATAACGAAATTCTAGCGTTAATTGCCTTATCTGTCAAGGCAGAGTAAATGCTATGTGCTGGAATAATAAAGTAGTGGGGAGGGGGTGCGTTCTGATGGTTTAACCAAGGTAAGCGAACCGTAAACACGAGTTCCGCTATTACAATTTCAAATACCGCGTGGTGTTTGTCCAAACGTGGCCGTGCCATTCTCTAAGTAAATGAAGTCTATAGCGTCCAAGGAAACCATGCAGTGGGTCCCTTTTCAATAAAGTTTTCCCTCTTCCAATTGGCTGAAAGCGCTGTGAAACAATGGAGCATTGTTAACTGTGGCACTGAATTGATTATGTCAAGTCGATACTGTGTTTCCATTGCAAAGTTTATTTTCTCGGTTTATTCCAACTACGAAATAAACGAACGTCCACAAGACTAGCAATGGCTTTTGGAATTCTGTTCTCTTTCAATGACCACGAGAAAAAAAAAACGAATAGCGACAACGTAGTTGAAAAAAGTATCATTATTTGGCAATTCAAACCGATAATAAAGAAAGAGACTGACTCTACAGTCTGGCATGCTTGCTTCCAAATGCAGAGGTCTCGGGCTCGATTCCTTGCTGGAAAATGGATATTTATCTTCAGCCAGGATTATTCCTCATCCTCCCTAGAGTATGGAAGTATAGTGGAGTGTAAATGTGTGTGTGTTTAAACAAGACTTCATTTGGAGCTGATCAGTGCAGTAGTTAATTTTCTGCCCCACGTATGGAAAGTCAATTTGAAGTACTTTGTTTTGTTGTATTGTTATTATTTGCCCCACGCTTTGGGCGTCAATTTGAAGTACACTTAGGTAGTATCTTTACGTTGTTTGAACTACGCTTTAGGAGCCTTCGCCCCAAAAATTTAAAAAATATTAAATTTTCTAATTCGATTGTTTTTTTAAATATTATATATTTATCTTTGCCTCGGCTGCGTCAGTATTATTGTTAGAGACATGGATGACTTAGCATGGTTATGGTGCGACTGAAGAATGTAGGCTTACACAGATTATAATTTTACTTCACTCCTTTTATTAATGCTTGACACGGTTTAAATAACATTTCACTGATATAGAGAGCTGTGAGGTTCTTTAATTAATTACTAGCACTTTTTAACACGTAAACTATTTTCGTCTCACACGAATACCATTAAATTTCTCGAGGACACGTTTTGCGTCTGGTTAGTAACGCTGTCTGCAACTAACTGAATAGATTTCTACCGCCTAAAATTTGTAAATTTATGTATTTCAAGTCTCTGATTGGCTATTCCTAATCCAATAGAATACCTTCTTTTAATTAAAGTTTTTTCTGGTTGTTGATTGGCTATTTTATAAACTGTCACTAAAATTACATTATTGCTTCCAAGAATCACAAGTAACACTATTAAACTCTCAAACTCATTATTGCCTCAAGGTTACCTCATTGTTACCTCATTGTTATAAACAGCAACTTTTAACTTATTATTCTCACAGCTCCTACATTATTAAATTACGCGATCTTTTCACATAACATTATTAAACATGGATACAATAATATAAAAATATACAATGACCTTAATATACAATTTTTGTATATTGTTAAATACACACATTACTTTAAGGCGGGCTGTTATTGAATTTATATATTATATAATTAGACTGAAATCATTTAAGTGTTAAAAATGCTGCCTCATCAGTAATAAAATAATCCCCTGGCCGCGGTATGAGCGCTGCGAAGATTAAGCTTAGTGATGCGGCAGTCATCTTCCTGCCTCCAAGGTTTCATTCTTCGGAGTATCAATTATAATTTAAATATATCAAAAATTAAAACTAAATCAAGGGCTTTTTCACGAAACCCATCTGTTGAGATGTAAAGTTGTATTAGACAATAATATAATTGAACAAGTTAACACAATTAATTTGCGGTACACGTCGCTCTTCGAAGAAGGCTTGTACATTCCTCGCAATATGTAGCCGGGCTTTGTCCTGTTGAACTGTGGCCTGTGGAGATGCCTGAAGCAGGGGGAGTACCTCAGGCTCTATAACCACCGTTAGGTGCTGGTTGCTGTTCAAAGTGCCCACAATTCGTAGGAGGCGAGATCGGTTGTTGTAGCCAATGGCGCCGTAATCCATAAAAACCTGTTGTGTGTCTATTATGCCGCTCAACAATACAGCCCTCCAGATTTCCCTCACCACCGCACCGCCGGAAGTCGACGTAGTGGCGTGCATGCAACCAGTCCAACCTGCAGCAGACGGTGACGAACCGTTTATACCGACAAGTTCACACCTGTTGCAGTGCTCCAGCGTCGAACCAAAACTGTGGATGAAGCTGAACGGTCCGTTATGGCCATGCGGACAGGATGACGGTCATCCTGTGCTGTGGTCCAGTACCCGCTCTTCGTTGCGTACGACCATTATCTATCCACTGCTTCCACGCAGCATCACTGTCGCAGCAGCGTGCCCTGTACGAGACGAAATGTCACGTTGACAAACCCGCTTCCCGGAGACCAATCATTCTGCCCCGTTAGAGCTCACTCACATGCCGATATAGCTCCTTTTGATTTCAACGAGGCATACTGGCACTGAGTTTATTGTTTACACCTTGTTTTACAGCTCTGCACTGACTATCCTGGGCGCAGCACTGACCTGCCGGACCGACACGAAAGGGTTCTACTTGGCCTAAGCGTACCCCATTTCGCTACAAACCTAATCACTTATTGCTTGCACACGGTTCTAAACTTCCACCAAGTTTGGAGTTATTCGGGAAATTACTTCTTGGTGTTGCAATTTTCACAAACGGTGGAGTATTAAAGAAGCAGATAGTGGAATTAAAATATAAATTTTATAAAAATATTTGTAACAACTAAAAGAACTTTGAAAAATAAAGTGAGAAAGGATACGATGATGAAGTTTTATAAAACCATGGCAGTTCCAGTTGCTCTATATAGTAGCGAAATCTAGACAATGACAAATAGATATAAAAATCTGAAGTATTACACTCACATGACTTTCTCTACTCTTGTACAAACTATTTTTACAAACTCTTATTCTCCATCTATTTCATATTAATCGAGATAAACATTTGCAGAAACAATCTTTTGATGTGCAAAGAAAATTACATTTTACACATAGCGACCAGTTCTAAAAATATTTGACTATCGCTTAAGGCCTACTATGTTCCCCTTGTTTTGTATTTGTAAGGGCAATATAGAAATACAGTAGCCTTTAAGCATAGACATATCTCTTAATAGCTGATTGCTATGTGCAATACCATTCTCTTTGCCACAGATTAATACTCTTTGCATATCTAAGACAAAAAATAATGAATAACGAATTCCCATTTGAGAAAATAAGTACTGTAAACTTTAAGCGAATAACAAGCAATATCTCGAAAACGGTTCACTCAACAGAAAAAATGTATATGACAGAAATTGTGTATTTTAACGCGATCTACATTTTTGTGCAGTAAAATTTTGTCTATCTCTTATGGTTTACCAGTTATGCAAAATTCGTTCACAATGAAGAATACTTTTGGAGACATTCCCAGAATATTCAAGATATACATTTTATTTGTCATGAAAATATCTTAAACATATGATATTTTAATCAAAATCGTTAGAGCCATTTTTTTTAGAAAATTAAAAAATTTTGAAAACTGTTCCATGTAAAGGGTAATCTGGGGTGGGGGATTTTATTGAAAACCTTCGCGTCGCATCTCTGGAAGATACTGAACCTAAATACCAAGTTTGGTGTTTATCCGACTTTTCGTTTCTAAGTTATGCTGTTCACAGACACACACACACACACACACATACGGACATGCTTTCAGAATTGCTTTTTTTGGATTCAGGGTATCACAAAACATGTATTTCCGGTGAAATCTCGGTATCGAATTTTTTGGGTGGAATACAACACTTCTACTTACTATACGTAGTAGAGAAAGTAAAAATGGATTACAGGCGGCGGAAATTAGATTTTAAATAACAGTATTAGGAGGCACTAGAAGAGAAGAAGAAAGCTTGATGACAAAAGAAAACAATTAAGAATTTTTAATCTATATGAAGAAATAGAGCAGAGCAGACAAAAGTGGCTAGAATACGTAGAGAGAATTGATGAGGAACGTTACCCAAAGAAAATATTCTACTAAATACCTAAAAGAAAACGAAATGTCGGAAGACACAGGAAACGATGAGTAAATCAATAAAGTAAACATTCGGAGAGTATAACAAACGTTGGAAAGGTTTAATGCTTGGTCAAGAAGAAAAGAAGAGAAGAAGAAGAAGAAATATCTCTGAAGGATTTCTGAATGAAATAACTGTCTCATGCAAACAAAAAATGACATCAATGTATGCTTTAACGAGATCTATATTTTGGATGGTAAGATTTTACGGTTTACCAAATTATACAAAAGTAATTGTAAAAAAAGCAGACTTCACAGGCTTCGAGTATTGCATGAAAATGCTAGATAAAAAATTTATTTTCCATGACAACAAGTTAAACATGCGGTAGTTTAGTAAAGATCATTAAAAATCTATCAAGGAAATAAAAACATTGTAAAACAATTCTATGCAAGAGGTGGTTTGGGTTCAGGAGAATTTGTTGAAATTTTTCGTGTCGCATCTCTAGAAGATACTAAATTTAGGGGACACTGGGACCGAATGTTCTAAATTTTTTAATTTTAATGCAATTCACTTTAAAATTGGAACACTAAATATGAGTAAACAAAACAATGATGTGCAAAAGCTGGCAGCTCTAGCTCAAATAGTTTATATAAAATACAATTATATTTTTAATTAGCAAAAAATGCAAATCTTCAAAAACTGCCCTACGCATCCAGATTTGTCAGAGAAGCATGATAGTGGCCTTTTTATAATACTCTAGTGCAGTGAAAATAAGCTTAAGGATTTCATTGAAATTGATGTAATTTTTGTTTTGTTGGTATTGGTGTTAATATCTCGTTTTTCAATATAAATTAATTTTTTGTGAGGCAGTGAATAGAGAAGTCATAAAATGCATTCTGGAATCTCTAGATAGCATGTTTTAGATCGTGAAATGCAAGGAATTAAGTTCATAATGTAAAACTGAGAAAAAAACTCGCACAGAAAGGGTCCATTGGAGATATGAGGGAGCGCACGGATGGTTTAAAAATTCACTGGGACTTTTTCAAAATGGTGAATCGTAAAAAATGTTTAGCCAAAATGATTCACATGCGTTTATAGAATATTTATATGATATAATTCTAAGATGGTGTAATTTTCAGTACCACAGTCCCTTAAATCACCGTAATGGGAGGGGTTCCGACCTCTTCAGCTGCCGCGGTGCGGGCAATGCGGACCCTGAGCACCATAAGTACGCCGGGCCAAACGTCCGAGCCCCACCCGTAGAAGTGTCGTTTGGATTGGGTTGGACTCGGTGGTGCAGTGGTTCCCGATACCCATGTGAGGTGATTTTCCCTCCTGGCGGGGTTACGAGACACTTCAAGGTACTCCGGTACCGCCTTGGATAGGCGGTAGACAGTTGTCGGCCTCACCGAGGTTGTTGTGTATCTTCCCCTTTGGGGGTTAACGCGCGCAAGTGGCGTATCTACTTCCGCACTGTTATGGGGGGACGGATTATAATTTTCAGATGCCGGCCCAAAGGAAAATCTCTCGGGTGGATGTGTCGCTCGGATGACTCCCGCCTCCCAGGTCACGTAGTGGCCTATTCCCACTGGTGTCTTATGTTTCTTAAATACCAGATAGTTTATTATTCCTCCGACTTTTCGTTTTTGAGTTACATGACTTACTAACGCACATACATACAGATCTTTCCTAAAAATCTTCTTCTTCTTTATCTGTTTAACCTCCTCGTATGTAGAACTTACACCCCCCCAGGACTTACAGGCGGGTGCCTGGGGTCAGAGGCCCGTCGAGGAGCAGACACTCATGGATCAGACAGAATATCTAGGATGGGTGATCAGCCCGATGCCTGGTATGGGGAGGAAGCAAGTAGATGAAACGAAATGTTGGTGAAATGATGAGAGGAAAGGTGATGATGGAGCAGTTGGTGGAATGAATGAATCCGACCACACGCCGCTTTGTCCACCACAAATCCCACAAACGTGTCCCTGGGTTTGAACACAGGCCGCCTCGGTGAGAGACGAGCGGTCTAACCACTCGGCCACGGCACCACCCATCTTTTCTAAAAATGCCTTTTTTAAA
Source organism: Deroplatys truncata (assembly GCA_030765065.1). Classification (NCBI taxonomy): domain Eukaryota; kingdom Metazoa; phylum Arthropoda; class Insecta; order Mantodea; family Mantidae; genus Deroplatys; species Deroplatys truncata. The sequence goes on from CM060976.1 coordinate 240,715,197, forward strand.
TTCAAGGGTTTCGAAAATTGTATTTCCGGTGAAATCTCGGTATAGAATTTTTGGGTGAAATGCAGTACCTTCTCTAAATCTGTGTATGTCGTAGAGAAATTAAAAATTATCTCACCAACTTTAATTATACAAATTTCATTCCGGATGCACAGGATTTCACAACTATTACAGAAAATTTAATATATTCATTTTATTAACCATATAAATATTTTAATTAAAATAATTTCAGACATATTCTGAGAAAAAATGTAAGTGTTGTATCCTTGGAGGATGCTAAACTTACACTTATTTTAAGAAGTTTTTTTTCTTTTCGTTTATGAGTTATGTTCTTATCATACACCTTTACTTTCCCTACTACTAGATGAAGTATTGTATTTTATCAAAAAATACAATACCGAGACTTCACCGGACACATACGTTTTGCGGCTCCATGGGTCCAAGAAAAGCAGTTTCTTTTAGAAAAATGTCTGTGTGTATGTTTTAACACATAATTCAAAAACGTAAAGTCTGTTAATTACCAAAGCTGTTATTTAAGTTCTTGATGTGATAAGATGATTTTCAATAGTATCCCTCCACCCTAAACTACACTTTAAATATCTTCGTTATTTTTCACTTCGTCAAAAATACTTAAGATATTTACATGTTAAATAAAATGTACGTCTTGAAATCTCTGGGAAAATTCCGTGAACTCATCTTCGTTCTGAATTACTTTTGTATAATTGGTATAAATCCTCTTAAGTAATGGACAACAATTTACAACACGAAATATCTAATATGTTGCAGTTACTTAACTTTCTCTACTCTGATATAAACGATTTTTGCAAACGCATATTCTCCATCCACTTCATGGTAATCGTGATAAACATTTGCAGAGACTATTGGTTGAGACGTCTGGTTTTTTGGCCTTAAAAAGTCCGTATTTTGCATCTTATGCTTAGCTGCTGCATGAATTAAACCATAGGTAAATATTAACAAATAAACAGAAGGCAACGAGCAAAGTAACATTTAAATAGTAAAATTCAGCTAACAAATATGATCATATATCATATATGCAACAATATATATATATATTGTGAAGTAAATATTAATTTATTAGCTCCACGTATGGACGCCAATTTGAAGAAGTTGTTTCACGTTGTTTGCCCCAGGTTTAAAGAAAATATTATTTTTGTAATTTGACTGTTTCTTTAAATATCATATATTTACGTTTGGCTCGGCTGCCTCAGTATTATTGTTAGAGACATATCTTGGCAGGGCGTGATGCGACAAGAATGTAGGCTTACACGGATTATAATTTTAATTCACTCCATTTTATTAATCCTTGACACAAATTAAATAGCACTTCACTGATGCAGAGAGCTGTGAGATTCTTTTATTCAATACTTGCACCTTTTAACACTTATAATATTTTCGTCTCACACGAATATGTAATTAATTTCTCGAGGACCCATCTCCCGTCTGAACTGATTTCAAGCGCCTGAACTTTGTAAATGTATGTATTTCAAGTCTCTGATTGGCTAATCCTAGTCCAATAGAATACCTTCATTTAACTAAATTTTTTCTGGTTGTTGATTGGCTGTTTTATAAACTGTCACTAAAATTACATTATTGTTACTCCAATAATCAGAAGTAGTATTATTAAACTCTCAAACTCATTATTGCTTCAAGGTTACCTCATTGTTAGCAACTTTTAGCTTATTATTCTCAAAGCTCCTACATTATTAAATTACGTAATACATTCACATAACATTATTACACATGTATACAATAATATAAGCATATGCAATGACTGCTACATACATTTTACAAGTTATTACATACACATATTGCTTCAAGGCGGGCTGTTATTCAATTTACATATTACATGATTAGACTCATATTATTTAAGTGTTAATAATACTGCCTCAATTGTGGCTCGGCACTATGGCCCAAGATTATCAGGAGGTTGGTGCCAGGCAGTGAAGAATAAACAAAGACAACTCTCGCCCGGGATAAACACCAGAAGCGCTATTAGCAGATAACCAGTATCTTCTGGAAGTTTCTTTCTCCCTCCTCCAGAACGTGTGTTCATGTGGTTCTGAAATGTTCTGTGAAAATTTTCGTGGCTAAGTAAGCGAGCATTCTCGCGAGATGAGTCAGTCGGTGAGTGAGTAAGCGAGTTGTGCTGCGACATTTAAGTGCGGTTCTCCGAGTGAGTTGGTGATGTCTGCTGCGACGTGCAGCTAGTAGTAATGAGGAGCGAAAGACTATAAAAGTCTCGTGTTCAATTACCCAGAGATATATTGCTAATTTTCTTGTAGGTTCAAGGAAAATATGGTAGGCTTTAAGCGATAGCCAAATGTTTTAAGAGCTGGTTGCTATGTGGAACACTGCATTCTCTTTATATGCCCAGGACATAAAAAAACGAATAAGGAATTCTCATTTGTGAAAAACTTAAGAGCATTTTAAAATTCAAACAAGTAACAATGAATATCTCGGAAATGGTTCAGTCCAAAAAAAAACATATGTATGTGATATAAATTGTGTGTTTCAAGAGATACACATTTTTTTGTGTAGTAAAATTTTGTCTATCCCATACGGTTTACCAGTTATACCAAAGTTATTCAGAATGAAGAGGACATTTGGAGAAATTCTCAGAAAATTAAAGCTATTCTTTTCATTTGGCATGAAAATATCTTAAATATATGATATTTTAATGGGACTCATTTGAGCCATTTTTTAGAGAATCTAAATTTTATAAAATTGTTCCGTGTAAAGGGTAGTCTGGTGTGGGAGAATTTTCTTTAAGATCTTCGTGTCGCATCTTTGGAAGATAGTAAGCTCAAATACCAAGCTTGGTGTTTATCCGACTTTTTGTTTTTGAGTTATACTGTTCAGAAATAGAGATACAGACACATACAAGGACATGTTTCCAAAAATGCTTTATTAACGAAACATATATTTTCGGTAAAATCTCGGTATCGAATTTTCGCGTGGAATACAATGCTTTCCCTTCTTATATACGTAGTAGAAAAGGCAAAACTGGACAATAACCATATCAGAGATACTCTTTGTTTTTGGTTTGGTTTTCAAATACTTATACTTTTTCAACTGGTGATTCGTGTTCGTTTTTCCTCGTAATTATGCAAGGGGCATGGAATTTGAAATTAATCTCATAGCGATCCGTTTTTTAAAAATCTGACTATTGCTTTAACCTATTCTGTATCCTTATTATATCTACAGAGAAGTATTTAAGTGTGTCATGAAAATGTATCTCAATTAACAACAAATCTACAGAATTTTGTAAGAATTTTTTGTAGAAGAGTGAGTATTCATATTATTATTATTATTATTATTTTTATTATTATTTATTCATGGAATATCAAATTCAAAATATTTTCTGGGAGTTCAGTCCCTCCTCCGCTTACAAGAGGTAAAGATCGAGCGAATCCGTCAAGCCGGTTACCCTGTGGGTGTTTTCGTGTCTTCCTTGGTTGGTAGGCGAATTTTGGAGTGGTTGCTCCTTTAGCTTGAATATCCTGTCCATTTCCTATCATGTGTTTCATGGTTGACTATGTTGCGGCTGTAGCGCTATTTAAAACTTTCTCCATAGTGTTGGTTGAACTGCTGACGAACCTGCTTTCTGAGGACATCGCGGTGTCCGGATGCGCTCTATGTGGAAAGGCTAGGGACCCCGTACATGCTTCCGCACATCGTCGCTCGAATCGGGTCGCCACAGGCTCCTCCCCTTTTTGCTACTTCCCAGAGGTCACGTTAGTAGCAAAAGGGGTACTCTGGCCTACTTGCCGGTGCTTTGCCCCATTTTGGGGTAAGTAAATGTTTGTTGAACTCGTGGATAACTACTCATTAACACTGAACTCGATCTTAATTAATAATCAAACTGATAATATTAGTTTAAATATGAAAGCAGAAAATAAACATTAGGTGATGCAATTACTGGTTTTTCCCTGGCAGGTAACTCTACTCTCAAACAAGAATAAAAACGTAGTTATTTGTAGGACATACAAACCTTTGGGGAGGATTGATCGATTAGCCACGTCTGTCGTGTGCTACAGGCATTGTATTCGTCACGGAAACGGGGAAATGCCAAACGTACAGTGACCACAGCATTTGCCGCCCTTGGCTCGAATCCCAACCACAACAGTGTGGCTTTCCAAGCTCATTGTTTCACAAGGAGAAATCACTGACACAGTTTCACCTGGTTGCAGAATCCTTCAGGGCAAAGCGTGCAAATGTTGTAATGTGTTTAATGTCTGGGGTATATATATCTTGCACAAACTATTCTTACAGAAGGATATTCTTCTATCTAATTCTTAATAATAGAGACAAACTTTATTACACTAGTATAAGAAGAATACAGAGGATAAAGCGAAGTCAGATTTATAGACATCTAAATGTTACATTTTTATTTGAGGGTACACAAATTATTCTTACGAAAGCTTATTTTTCTATATTAATTCAGTTTAATCCAAATAAACCTTTTGCAGAAATAGCTACATTACACATTTCTTTATAGATACAAAGGGAACAGCGATAGTCATATGTTTAAGAACTGGACGCTGTATGTTGGCCTTAAAATTCCATACTGTTTCCATGCAATCGCGAGAAACAGCTGAAAATCGACAGCACTTTAGAAGAATGACAAACTATCGAACACATTATAACGGATATCTCGTAAATAGCTAATGCCACGAAAAGTATTTGGGATAAATTGTCTGTTTTAAAGAGATCTACAGTTTTTGTGCAGTACGTTTTCGTATATTATACAAGATTATACGACATTTCTTCCGAATGAAGTGGACTTCACGGGCTATTCCCAGAAAATTCAAGATATAATTTTATATGTCATATAAGAATCTTTAATATATGGTATTTTAATCAAAATCGTTAGTCAATTTTATTAAATAAAAAGTTTTGAAAAATGTTTTAGTAAAGGGTAGTTGGGGTAAGGCATTTTTCTTGAAAATCTTCATATCGCATCTTTAGAAGGTACTGAACCTAAATACTACGGTCCGTCTTTTGACATTTTTTTTTGGGGGGGGGGGGGTACTCAAGGTGAATCAAAACATGTATTTCCGATGAAATCTCGGTATCGAAGTTTTGGGTAGAATGCAATAGCTTTTCTATGTAACATGTATTTGGTAGAGAAAGTAAAAAGTTGGTCGCTGTGTGGTGGTTTTGAAATCCCATGCTCTATGTATGACCAGGAGAAAAAACGAATAGCAACTTACCTCTTGAAAAAACGTTATAATCATTCGAAAATTCAAACATTAATCATCCTTTTTAGTTTTTCTACCCTGTACCTAATATTTAGAGAAGGTACTGTATTCATAGAAGATTCAATGTGAGATTTTACCGTAAAGTAAATTGTTTAGAGGTCCTAGGAATGCAAAGAGAATGTTTTAGAAAGAGATATGTCTGTGTGTATCAGTGTGAACAGCATAACTCAAAAATAAAAGCCGGATACTACCAAAATTGGTATTTAAATTCAATGACTTGCAAAGTTAAGACACGAAGATTTAAAAAAACGCCCCCACCTCCAAACTATGGAAAACTAAATGTCATTTTCTTGTTTTATAATTAGTTATAACGGTATTGACTAAAGTATATTTTAATATACACAGTGTATCTTATTGGTGTCATATATTTGGGGGACGTGTTCCTGACATCAAAACAGTAAAAAAAAGTTCATATAATAATAGGTCTGAAAATAATTTTTTTCAGAGTTACAGCACAAAATCGAACGTTACAAACATTGCTCGAAGTGCCTACCTCTTGCTTCGATGCATGCAGTTAAGTCTGCGTTCCATGCTCTGGCATACTCTGTTGAGAAATTCCCAGTGTGTTTCGTATTTGGTCAAATACAGTTTGGATACATCCTCTCAAAATGTCAAAATCAGGTACAGGAGTCGCATAAACCAAGGACTTCAAATTCCCCAGACGAAGAAATCCATTGGATTCAAATCAGGCGATCGAGCAGGCCATACAATAGGTCCCCCTCGACCAATCCATCTTTGCGGAAATCGATCATTCAAAAACTTACCAAATGAGCTGGAGCACCATCGTGTAAAAACTACATTCGTTGGATGATGTCCAGAGGCACATTATCAGTTAAGTGATGCAACTCATTTCTGAGAAACTGGAGAGAGGTTTGTCCATTCAGATGCGGAGGGAAGAAGTAGGGACCAATAAGGTGATCATTAAAATTCCATCGAAATGTTGAGAGAGAGAGCCTCTGTTGATGGTCGTACTTCATTAGTATTTTCAAATGCCCAGTTATGAGTATTATGAAAACTGAAGATGCCGTCATGAGTAAAACCAGCCTTATCCGTGAATAAGATACAGGCTAGGAAATTGATGAACACAGCGCACTCCTGTAACATGCGTTGACAGAAACAGCCCCCTTCTTGGCTCAAAGTCCGCCTCATTTAATTCTTGCACACGTTGAAGATGATACGGGTACAGAAGATTTTCATGCAGAATTCTCCAGATAGTCGTATGACTAACTCTTTCCCTTACAGCCATAGTCTTTGCTTTGTGATGGGTCTGCATCCACAGCACGAAGAACTCGTTCTTCAAGCTCAATGCTTCGTGCCGCTCTTGGTCTACCAATATCCCTAATACTTCTGTCAAATGCGCCATTTTCTCTCAAGCGTTGCTGAATTCGTATGAATGTTCTTGCACAAGGTAACGGCCTGTCAGGGTACCTTTCTGCATAAAGTTCACGTGCTTGTGCTGTATGGCGTCCGCACGGCCATACGTGTAGTGCATATGTTCACTCATGGAATACATCTTCTTTGACCTATAACAACGAAACGGTTGATTTTCAGACCCATGTACATATGCACTTGTTTTACTGTTTTGATGTCAGGAACACGTCCCCCAAATATATGACACCAATAAAGATACACCCTGTGTTTAAATGACAAAATTTATAATGAATATTCTAAGAATAGTCTATGAAGTCGTTTTCATTTTGAAAGAGTTTTATATAATTTTATATAATTAATAAACCGTAATATAAATATGTACTTACTACATACAAATTGTAGATCTCTTTAAAAGTACACGAATAATCCCTTATTTAATTTTTGAACCACCAACCGCAGTTATTTCTCGCAATGTCTTGGAAAGAATAGAAAACTTCAAGGTCAATCAATATATACAAAATGTTACAATCACATTGTACCTAAAACGAAATGTGTAAGGAACTTATTTGTCTGTTTAGCTTAAAACAAGCTTTTATAGCAATAGTTTGAAGAAACTTTATAAAATAAATGATAATGGGTAGAGAAAGTCATATGATTGTAACAAACTATATTTCTCTAACATTGTTTCTTTTTGGGGTTTGGGATTTCTCTAAGTACCAGTAAATAGGTGGTATAGAAAGGAGCATTATATTTTGAGATTCACGATTCAGATTTCTGCTTCATATGAGAAACCAGACGATATGAAACAGATGTGCACATACTTCCTTAGCATAAGAAGGGACTGATATTTCCTAATCGAGTCCTAACGTTGTTTTCACGTCAAGCAATGAATACATAAGTAGCTAACGGTTTCTTACGTGAAACTGGATCTTGCATGCCCCGTTCGCGTACCGGGCAAAATGTATGCAAATAGAATTCAGTGCATTAAGAAACTTTTCTCTCCATTTTTCTCCTCTTTGTGCGTTTTGAATATCACACATGTTGGCGATGAATATTTCACAAAAACAGATGGAGCAAAAAACTTCTCCGATCTTGTGCGTGGCTCGAAACAAGAATCCTTTATATACGAGAAAATAGTATATTGCGATAAGTGCAGCATTGCAGAACGTGGCAAAGTTTGAAAATTTGAGAAGTCGCATATGTATTGCATACTGTTTTTACACCATTGGATGGGACTTGGAAATGGAGTGGATGCGGCACCGATCCAGTTAATCGGATATTGTACCGACGCTCCATGAGATCTACATCCTTCACTGGGGAGACACCGGGCAGTCGGAACCAAGAGTGACAGCACGGCAATGACAGGATCTCTGCAGTTTCCAGATATAGGCGCTCCGGCATTCGTATAGGCAGAATGGGGACCCCTACCCATAGAGGAACCAACGTCCCCCCCCCCAGGTGGTGGTCCTTATATTCCGGCAATCAGCCCAAGGCCGAGGGACAGAAAAATTGCACAGAGAGCATCCCTTTTCCCTGCTACGCTACACCGAAACGCCATTGCCGACACTTTCAACCCTGAAATAGACCATGTGGGTTCAAGGATAAATGCAATGGCTAACTAAGCCAAATAGAGGGACAGGAAAACTTATTCGGGTGGCCTGACGACCCCGGTAAAACTCCAGGAAAAACGTATGGATCAGAGCGGGTGGTCGCGGGGTCAAGCTCTCCGAATGCGGGTCACAGACGTTACGATCTCTGCCATATCGCTCGGTATTCTTAGACAATAGTGAATAATAGTACTTACGTGAAAATAAAATTGGTTACTAGCAGCTGTTGTGCATGGTGGTTAGTAGATATAACCTAGCGACTCCAGCACACAAAGGATTTCCCGCCATCTGATAAGGTTCTTTGATCTATGCCGCTAGCCCCGCCCCCTCCCTTTGTGTGCTACTATTTGCCGCCCGGTCGCGTGCCGCTAGCTCCGCCCCCTTCCCTTTGTGTGCTGATCTAATGCCGACAGGTTCTGTGCCGGCAGGTCCTCCCCCCTCCCCCCTGTGGTCACGTGCCGGTGATTCGCCCCCCCTCCCTCCCTCATACGCGTACCCTCCCTCCCCTTTGTGTTCTGGTTGGTTCCCTGTGGATAGGTGGGGGAGTGTGTATTGATTCTATACGTCGGTCGCGTACCTTCCCTAGGTCTAAATCCCTGCCGTGTGATTGGCTTGGGGTAGGGGATGTGCCGCTCGGGTGATGGGGTATAAGGGAATGGGGTTCTCGGTGCGTGACGTTGGCGGTGTGGGAATGCGATTCTCGATGCCTGCCGCACATCGGCAAATCGTTTGAGTACATAATTGTGTCAATCAATTAGGTAATGTGTGTTATTGAAAAAAAAAATAAGAATGCACATCATATTACTACTAATGCAATTAAACGCTATTCTTCGAGCAATTAAGTATTTTTTGATTGAATCGCGCGCACCTGCCCCTAAACCGCTATTTATAACCTACTATTGTCAATAAATTACACGTCTAATGAAACAAGGCTAGTCTGTCGATGAAAACAATTAAGTATTTTTGAATGATTAATTGACTCGCACGCAACTGTTCGTTATCGTATATGTGTGGTAGCAGGTGTATAATTATTTCGAGTAATAACATTTATTTAATTCTACTTTTGAGGGAAAATATATTTCGGATTTATAAGAATATTACAACACTTAGATGAAAGGACAGACTTGACGTAACACTCGTTATCGCGTGATAATTGCGGTGGAACACCGACCGCAACCTTCCGCTGCGAGACGTTTCACTGGAATGACTACCTCACGGTGCTTTCAAGGAACAAGTCGACTAGCGCACCCCCTCCACTCACGCTTCAGCTCGCTACCTACACTAGCGCGCCAAGTGGTAATATGAGTGAAACTCCAGCGAGTGTTCCCTCACAGCGCCCCTGGTGGTCATACTCGAAAGTTGTGAATTCACCATATTTAAACTCATTATGGGTGCAAGACGGCCATCTTAACTCTATATAATTCTGCGAAATATGATTCCGGAAAAAAAATAAAGGTGAATTAACATGCGAGATGCGTTCATGCTGGCTCCGGAGGAATTGATTATGAAATAAATAAAAAATAAATAAGACTCTCGCTGATCGATGAATACAATGAATAATTAATGTAATTGACTCGCGCTCCTAGAGATATCTCACCCAATTATTCATCTACCATGAATATCTCACTTCTAATGAAACGACGCAGTCTATCGATTAAAAACAATTAAGTTTTTTTTATTGATTAATGTAATTGACTCGCGCGCAACTGTTTGTTATCGTATATGCGCGATTATTACGCGTATATAACTATTACGGCTAATAACGTGTGTTTAATTCTTCTTTTGACTGGAGGGTTTATAAAAAATATTACATTGCTTAGATGAATTAAAAAGCAACTTAAAGCGAAATTGCAAATAGCTTGTATGAGACGTTAACACGAGAACCCTTTACGAAAAAACAAGACGCAATGCGACAGCTGTACCTCGTCTAAATAGAAGCGGTTAAACCAGGACGCTTGGGTTTTCCCTCAGTACCTGCTCTTAATGGCTAGGGGTATCCAGCACATCGAGCACGCTTCAACTGACGTTAAAAATAAAAGCCCTCTATGTCTCTTCTCACACGAGAGAAGTAATAATTACAATTCAAAACAGGCGTACCTGTAAGTAACACGCACGAAGACTTCAAATATAAATGTTATATTCGTTTTAAATGTTCTTTCTAAAGACGTAGCGAACTTTGAGAAATTCAACGAATTATTCACTTGCGTACACTGCTTGAAAGAAATATGGTGTACACCCCTGAAGAATGCGTGTGTAGACACATTAGCAGGCGACAGTCCCTTCCGCATCATTAATTTTCTTCAGACGAAGTTAAAACCAAGGTCTTGTATAGAGCTCTTAGTGAACAATGAAGGGTGTTTCCAGTTCATTAAGCAGGCTAAGTGCTCTGAAAAACCACAGACCCTCGGGGTAAATAACTATTAGCGACACAAAAGATTTTCTTAATAGCTTCCCCTGTGCAAAAATTCCATCATAGACAGGGGAAAACCAAGTCTAGACATGTTTTAAGCTTACCACAAAAAATGTTTTCCCGATAATTAATATAATTCTACATGAAGAATATTAATGATTAAGTTTTCAATTAAACGTATACTGTATAGATTCTGTACTTAAACATTCGATTGTATCTTTGTCATTATTTAAATACTCGCGTACAAGAAATGCAAACATGATATCAAAAAATTAAACTGATTTTTTTCGGAATGTTAAACAAAGAAATATGATTTGGCGAGAGTAATATGAAGAATAAAAAGTATTCAGAATGATAGATATTACATACGTTATTAAAATAAATAAGGCTCTCGCTAATCGATGAAAACAATTAAATATTTTTTTATTAATTAATTGTATATGAATTGACTCGCGCATTTGCTTGCTGTCATATGTGTATGATTATTACGACTAATAGCATTTGTTTAATTCTAAATAATGAAATATGGAGCCTTGCCTAAACAATCCTTGTTACTCTTAATTTATTCCATTTTAAAAAGATTGGGCTTAGTAAACATAGGACGAGTACGATTTTAAATACCCCATCCATTCGAGATATATTTTTCGAATATTCCAGCATGTTAATATAAACTTAATACACACACACAAAAAATTCATTTCAAGTAATATTTGTGCGACATTAAGTATTTGCGACTGAGTTTTTACTTTCTATACTACGTATAGTAAGTAGAGGAAGTGTTGTATTCCACCCGAAAAAAATCGATACCGAGATTTCACCGGAAATACATGTTTTGAGACCCTCTGAATCCGAAAAAAGCATGGTTGTCTGCGAGGGTGCCTGTGAAACATAACTCAGGAACGAAGAGACGGTTGAAACACCAAACTTGGTATTTAGGTTCAGTATCTTCCAGAGATGCGACACGAAGGTTTTAAAGAAAATGCCTCACACCAGACTACCCTTTACATGGAACATTTCTCGAAAATTTTAATTTTCTCAAAAATGACTCTAACGATATTGAATAAAATATTATATGTTTAAGATATTGTAATGAGAAATGAAATGTATATCTCGAATTTTCAGGGAATGTCTCCAAAAGTATTCTTCATTCTGAACGACTTTTGCAAAAATTGATAAACCATAAGAGATAGACAAAATTTTACTACACAAAAAAATGGAGATCGCGTTAAAATACATAATTTATAACATATACATTCTTGTTGATGAGTAAATCGTTTTCGAGATATTGCTTGTTATTCCCTTAAAATTTCCAATACTTATACTTTTTCTCAAATTCGTTATTCTTGTTTTTATATTCTGGACATGCAAAGAGAATGGAATGCGGCACATAGCAATCAGCGTTAAAATAATTTGACTATCGCTTAAAACCTATCATATTCACCTTGTATCGTCATGAAAATTACCAATAACATTGACATCTCGATATCTCGATTAACATGAAGCATATAGGGAATAAGTGTTTGTAAAAATAGTTTGTACAAGAGTAGAGAAAGTCATGTGAGTGTAACACATCAGATTTTTTGATATTGGTTTAAATTTTCAAATACATTTAACTTTTCTCAAATGGTAACTTGCTATTCGTTTTCCCGTGGTAATACATAGAGAATAGAATTCTAAAGCCATCACATAGCATCAGACGTTTTTTAAACATCTGTAACGTATCTATTCACAATCGAAAGGTTGCTGGTTCGAGGACAATTATATCTACAAAAACAATACATTATTTTCACTCTGTGATTAATTTGGCAATGTAACAATAATTAACAATGAATTTTAGCGGTACATGTAAAAAATAAAATATATTTTTATTTCTAGCGTCATACGCAGAAACATTCCCCTTAAGGAACGCCGGCGTGATCGAAGGATTTCCTCATAACAGGTTTAGACATGCTCACGAAATGCCCCTGTGCGAGGCTAGCATTTCCCCTCTCCTTCTCGAATTTTTGGAGTAGCCAATCAAAATTGCTGTATTATATATCTTAAACTTTCACTCATACACTTTTATATCGCAAAAGAACACTATAAAAAGGCTGCTTCATCGGGAATTCTCACAGTTTCTCCGCTGAAATCAACGAGTTAAGGTCTCTGCAAACTTTTCTTATTCAAAGTGAAAGTTCAACGAACATCATGTCTGGTAAGTTGTAAGAAAACACTTCATTTACTTTTAAAAGTTAAATTATTTCTCTGTACATTTAACTTATATTCGCGTTCTTGTTTTTAATGCATGGCATTTATATGCGAATAGCTGAGCATTCTAAAAGTTAATAGCTAGACAAGTGAATTTTCTGAAATGTGAATAGTTTAGTTAAGTATTCATTTTAGGCAAGCTTATTCTGCATTTAATAGCTAACTGCGCGAATTCTCAAAAAATGTGAACAGTTTAGTTAAGTATTCACATTGTTGAGTAATTATTATTCCGGATATTTAAATACGTGTTTTCACCGGGTGAATTATATTCCTTTCTAGAGAAATACAATTACTTGAAAACCCTGCGAATCGAATAAAAAATGATCTGTATAAAAATTTCTTCCGGGTAACCGACGGTAATCGATCCGAAGACTTCATGCTTGCATGCATTGGTCGAACATTCACTGTGAATGTTTCATTCCTCTCTCGCATTTATTTAGTAAAAACTTTCAGCCTGTTTCCGTCATGTTAAAGAGATATTTTCCATGATTGTGTCGAGAAATACACGTGATTTATATCTGTAATAGAAATTTCTCAGGTGTTTAAAATACATCGACATTTTCCCTGTATAAGGTATTCGCAGTAAAGTAAATTAACTTAATAATATATCGTTTCTTTAATAAATAAAAATTTTAACGCGTAAATTAATTGCGTTTTCAGCAATCAGTTCTGCTAACATGGCTGAAGCATACATCCAGCTCCAGCAGGATACCCACCGCCGGCTGCAGGATCGCTCATCAAATGCCGTGATGATTCAGGCACCCGAACAGTCGAATGGTAAGCATTCTTCAGTGTTTTAAAAAAGCAATGTAACAATTCATATTAACTTCTTGTTCATATTCTTTATTATTATTATTATTATTATTATTATTATTATTAATATTGTTATTATTATTTCAGGAAATGGACTTTATTTTGGTATCGACCATCCATCGACCGCTGCACAGGCACCGCCAGGCTTCCAAACCTTCCTGGTACCAAATCATTATGGAGGTGGCTCTGCCCCGTACATACAGCAACAATCGTACGGTAAGAATTTACAGACTGGTGTTCGAGCATTTGTAACTAAAAAATTACATAATAGTAGTCATACATTGACGATTCTGGCACACAAAGACCTACCTACGACAGCATAGAGTTCCGGATTGTATAACGAGAAAAGGATATATTTAAGGGGAGTTTCTCACACATATGCAGTCACATAACTCTTTCGGTCTCCCAGAATGCTATGTATTTTTCACACGGGTGTTTAAAACATGTATTTTTTCACGTATAGCGTGAAGATTCTTTAGAACTCTGTACTTAAACATGCTACACTATTATTATTATTATTATTATTATTATTTATTTTTTTCCAGGAAATGGACTTTATTTCGGAGGCGGCATCGCTCAACAGGCGACCGCTGCACCGGTACCTCCAGTCTTCGCGAGCGTTGTACCAGCAGGCTTCGCGACTGTTGCACCGCCACCTCCAGGCTTCCAGACCTATCTGGTACCAAATCAGCAGGGATGGCGCCCTGCCCCATACATGCCGCAACCACCGAACGGTAAGAATTTTTTCAAATATTTTACGAACTTCTTTTACACATTCTATATTATTATTACTAATATTGTTATTATTATTAACAGGAAGTGGACTTTATTTCGGAGGCTGCATCGGTCAACATGCGAGCGCTGCACCGGTACCTCCAGGATTCGCGACCGTTGCACCAGCAGGCTTCGCGACCGCTGCACCGCCACCTCCAGGCTTCCAGACCTACCTGGCACCAAATCAGCATGGTTGGGTCCCTGCCCCATACATGCAGCAACCGCCGAACGGTAAGAATTTATCAGCATTTTACGAACTTCTTTTACACATTCTATATTATTATTGTTATTATTATTATTTCCAGGAAATGGACTTTATTTCGGAGGCGGTATTGTTCATCGCGCACCCTCTGCACCACACGCATTCCCTGCATCAAATCAGCAGTGGAGGGACCCTGCCCCATACATGCAGCAACCGCTGAATGGTAAGAATTTTTTCCACATTTTATGAACTTCTTTTACACATTCTATATTATTATTGTTATTATTATTAATATTATTATTATTCCAGGAAATGATCTGGGTGACCTTGGAAGCCAGCCTATGGATCTGGCAACACAGCAGTCGACATCACCGGAGATAGGTGAAGACTCGTCCGCTGCACCATCCGCCTCCTCATCATTCGACATTCTGGAGGAAGTTGTACCAGCTGCACCATCAACCTCCTCAGTCGCATGCGATGAAACCGCTGCACCATCGACCTCCTCAGGCGCAAACAATGAAGCCGCTGCACCGTCAACCTCCTCATCATCATCCAGTAATGCGACAACTTTGAATGGAAAGAGAGGGCCGGCATCGGACGGGAGCGAGCAGCTTACAATCAAAAAGGCCAAGGTTAGTGCTAGTAATTGCCAGGGGCTGGAATGCAATACCATCCAATCGGCGTTCAAGGGACGTATTTTTAATAGTAGAATAGAAAATACATTAGAAATACTGGACCCCGGAGTCTTTTTAGATGAATGCAAGGAGCTTATTATTAAAGAAGTGGAAAGCGTCTTGCAGAAAAGCAGGAGTGGATTAAAGATGCATTGTTCCCTGGAACTTGAATATTTAATCCGCAAACCTGATGAAGAGAAGAGTCTTTCCACTGGCTTTAATTCTAAGCCTGTATTGATTCTTCCGTCAAGCGACCTCAATCAGATCTTCTCTTCAATTGCGGGGGATATTTTGGAAAACATTTCTAAATTTGAGGGGGGAGCATCATCGAAGTCCTTGGTAAAGATACTCAGCCTGGTGATGGGCTTTACACACTACGACCCTTTACACGCAGGTTCATACATCGAATTGCCATTGAAAATCAGGAATAAAACTGCAATTATAAACATAAAGAATGAAGACAACTTCTGCTTCGCATGGTGTATGCTAGCCTCTAAATACCCTGTTAAACGCAACGGGCAGAGAACTACAAAATACCCCAAGGAACTGCTTTTCGAGGCATTCAATTATGAGGGTATCGAATTTCCGACACCGCTCCATCAAATTGAATGCTTTGAAAAGCAGAACAATGGAGTATCCATTTCAGTGTTTGGTATAGAGGAGGAGAATGAGAACATTATTCCCCTATACCAAACAGCTGAAAAGAAGCAGCATCATACCAATCTGTTATATATTGAGCAGGAGGAAAAGTCCCACTACTGTATAATTAAAGACTTGTCCAGACTTGTAAGGAGTCAAGTTACTAAATACCAACATAGAATATGGACATGTGAGGCCTGCCTCAAGAGATGCACCAATGAAAAGGCCTTGGAAACGCATCGATTAAGATGTGGAAAATGCCAGCTGCTTAAAATGCCTCAACAGGATGAATACCTTGAATTTAAAGCATTCTCCAAGAGCGTTCCTGTACCATTTGTTATATACGCAGACATTGAATCTGTTCTGGCGAAGGTTCACTCTTGTGAGCCCTCAAGCAGCTCGAGCTGGACCCGAGCCGTTCAAGAGCATGAAGAAATATCTATTGCCTTGAAGGGGATATGTAGGCATGACGAGTCAATGTCAAAATTCTTTCTCTTTAGAGGTCCAAATGCCGTCGATGACTTTATCAAACAGTTGAAATCAATTGCTGATGACGTCATTGACATGTATTCCAATCCTAAACCTATGGATTTAACCCTTGAAGAGCAACAGAATTTTGACAATGCCTCTGAGTGTCATATATGCCTTGCTGCTTTCACTGTGGGCGATTTGCGCGTGAGGGATCACGATCATGTGACAGGGGAATATCTGGGTGCTGCTCATAATAGATGCAATTTGAATAGAAAGGTCCCTAATTTCATACCGATCTTTTTTCATTGTCTATCTAATTATGACAGCCACTTCTTGATAAGACGCCTGGCATATGATAATAAGCCCGTATCGTGCATCGCTCAAAGTGGTGAGAGGTATATAGCGTTTAGCAAACGGTACAGGAACATCAGCTTCAGGTTTCTGGACAGCTTTAAGTTTCTTGACGACAAGCTGTCCAGCCTGGCTGACATGCTGGAGGAGAGTGATTTTAAAATAACAAGGGCAGAATATCCTGTTGAGGAGCATTTTAAGCTGGCAAAGAGCAAGGGAATATTTCCATATGATTATGTTTCAAGCCTTGCCGTACTCGAAGAAACTTCTCTACCACCGAAGGAGGCGTTCTACAGTACTCTCACTGACAGCCACATTACCGAAGAGGAATACAGGCATGCTGTAAAAGTCTGGGAGGTCTTTAATATCCGGAATCTCGGAGAATACAGCGACCTATACCTGAAAACAGATATACTGCTCTTGGCGGATATTTTCGAAAAGTTTCGAGATCTCATCCTGGGAATGTATAAACTTGACCCAGCATGGTTTTATACATTACCAGGACTCGCCTTTGACGCTATGTTGAAGATAACAAAGGCGAAACTTTCCTTAATATCCGACAAGAGCATGCTGGAATTTTTCGAGTCGGGAATTAGAGGCGGACTGTGCACAGTGGTGAAGGGCTACACCAAAGCTAACCACAGGTACATGTCCAACTTTGACCAGCATGCTCCTGTTAAACACCTGTCCTATTGGGACATAAACAACTTATATGGAGCTTCTATGGTGTCTGCCCTACCATACAAAAATCTGAAATGGCTCACGAGAGAAGAAATTGAAGGCATAAACTTCGCAGAAGTCAAAGAAGATTCAGAGACTGGATATGTGATAGAAGCAGATATCGAATACCCCGACCATATCCACGACGCCCATAACGAACTTCCTTTCTGCCCACAGAGCGCAATACCACCGAACGGCCAATACAAGAAACTGCTTGCAACATTAGAACAGAAAAGCAAATATGTTTTGCACTACATGGTGATGCAGCAGTGTATCGAGCAAGGTCTAACTGTGAGACATATTCACAGAGTGGTGTCCTACGACCAGTCTAACTGGTTGAAGACATATATCGACGTCAACACCGAGAAGAGAGCACAAGAAAAGTCAAAATTCGGCCAAAACCTGTGGAAAAAGATGAATAACGCCGTATATGGGAAATTTATAGAGAATGTTAGAAAGTATACGGATTTCAAAATAGTTGGAACCTGGAAACAGGCAAAGAAGTTAATAGCACGCAGCACTTACCTACGCACCATAATTTTTGAGGAAAATCTTGTGGGAATCGAACTGGGCAGAGAGGAAGTACATATGAACAAACCAATTTACATAGGACACGCAATTTTGGACATTTCAAAATTTATCATGTATGACTTCTTTTACAATATCATGAAACCGAATTTAAAAGACTTGCTGCTGAATTACATGGATACAGACTCGTTTATTTTTGAAACGAGTTCTGATATCTATGAGTTCATCAGGGAGAACCCTCAATATTTCGACACTTCAAACTTCGAAAAGGATAATGTATATGGCATTAAGCAAGCCAATAGGAAAAAGATTGGGTTGTTCAAGGACGAATTGGGTGGCTTGATTATGGAGGAGTATGTCGGTATTAGAGCGAAGCTATACGCCTACAGATATGGAGGGCAGACAATTAAGAAAGCTAAGGGCATCACCAGGACAGGCATGGATAAAATAGATTTCGGCCATTATTTTGAATGTTTAAAAGACCATAGCCTAAAAATTTATTCGAAACAAAAAACATTTCGGAGTAAACACCACGAAATTACAACAATTGAGACAAATAAATTGGCGTTGAAGGGAGGTGACGATAAGAGGAAGTTGATGGAGGGAAGTTATAAGACTCTAGCGTGGGGCCATTATTCCCTTAGACCTGGTGATTGCTAGTGCCTAAACTTGTAAATATGTAAATATTTGAAGATATCTTGTTTTTTTTCAATCTGGATTTTGTGAATATTCATTTAAATTGTGTATGAGGGTTTTTATATATTAATTTTTCCCTCTGATAATGTCGTTGTATATATTCATTTAAAGTGTGTGTGAGGGTTTTTATATATTACTTTTTCCCTCTAATAATGTCATTGTATATATTCATTTAAATCGTGAATGAGGGTTTTTATATATTAATTTTTCCCTCTGATAATGTCATTGTATATATTCATTTAAAGTGTGTGTGAGGGTTTTTATATATTAATTTTTCCCTCTGATAATGTCATTGTATATATTCATTTAAAGTGTGTGTGAGGGTTTTTATATATTAATTTTTCCCTCTGATAATGTCATTGTATATATTCATTTAAAGTGTGTGTGAGGGTTTTTATATATTAATTTTTCCCTCTGATAATGTGTTGTATATATTCATTTAAAGTGTGTATGAGAGTTTTTATATATTAATTTTTCCCTCTGATAATGTGTTGTATATATCCATTTAAAGTATGTGAGGGTTTTTATATATTAATTTTTCCCTCTGATAATGTGTTGTATATATCCATTTAAAGTATGTGAGGGTTTTTATATATTAATTTTTCCCTCTGATAATGTGTTGTATATATCCATTTAAAGTATGTGAGGGTTTTTATATATTAATTTTCCCTCAAAAAAAGAGAAAATATGAAGGATTTTTAAAATAAAAAATACTCGTGATTTTACAATCATAACAACTGGTCTTTATTAAGTCTTCATACATTACACCAAATCCTTTATATCAATCCATTGAGTATCTGCAAAACGGTACCACTTTACAAGAACTTTGTTTCCGCGTTTACGTATAACCTTTTCTACTAAATATGTGTTAGGATAGCTGGTCTTTTTTAGTTCATGTCCATAAAAGCCACCTTTTATGATTTCACCATTCCTATCCTTTAGTATGTATGTTGTAGGCTTGGTGCGATTCACACGAAATACTTTGAAGATTTCAACGCTCCAGTTAGATTCATAACCCTTTTCAAAATGTCCTTTATGTTTAGATATCCTGACATAATCACCAACACTAAACTTCCTTGAAGCCTTCTTCTCTCTTCGGTCTTGATTATAATTATACACAGTCAGAAGAAGATCGTTGTTTTTCACTTCAATAGGCTTCATGCGGATAGTTGAATGAAACGTATCATTGTACTTTACAAGGATTCTAGGTAAAAGATCTAGCCACTTGTATGAGCCTTGGACTAAAAACTCGCGGTACATCATATTCTTCAAGGTTCGAATTAAACGTTCAACAGCCGCAGCCTTCACATTGGTATAGGTGCTGTAGTGGTTAATATTATACTTAAACATTAATCGTTTAAAGAACTTGTTATAAAATTCTTTCCCGTTGTCACTTTGAATATTCCGGGGAGGGACGTCCATTTCTTGTAATATATCCTCCATAGCCTTTGCAACATTAACTCCGCCCTTATCCTTTAAGGGTTTTGCATATGCCATTTTAGAGTAAAAGTTGATTGCGATCAGAATGTATTTGAAATTTTTGTTCACTTTTGCATAGGGTATCATTTCAATCAAATCAATTTGTAATAAATCATTCATACCTTTGCTGATAATTTTCCGTCGTAAATAGTTCCTCCTCGCCGATCCGTGAAGTTCTCTGGCGATATTCTGTTTGGCGGTCATGCTATAATTTTAGATGCTTTCAATTCCCGGATAATTTCCTCAATCTCTCGAGTGTGGCTATTATTACCAGCGTCCCTCGAAGCAATAAGTAACCTCAGTCTATTCACTAATGTGTTAGGATTTCTCCAGAAAACGTAGTCAACCTCCTTATCAGGCTTATGCTCCTTCCATGCCAGTCCTAGACCTGAATGTGTATTGAGCAAGGGTCGTATTATATTCTTGTATTTATACGATTTACCAGATTTCAAGCGACCGTGTCTGCTGTAGCCACTTCTATGAAGAAAAGTACTTTTCATAATCTTAGCGTATGTCTCCAAGTCTTCACTAGTGTATGCAGAAATCTGAGGCGTTCGCTTAAAGATGAGCTCCGTCAAACCGGCGGTAGACTCATACGTTTCATCACCTATCAATATTTGATTATTTATAAAATGAATATCTTTATTTCCAAGCATATAACTTCCATCCTGATATCTCACGCCGAACAATGTATCAATACGATCCTTGTCTTTTGAGCGAACGTGTTGAAGGTAAGTAGAAATACTTGTAGAATCACCATCTTCATTCTTGACGTTCTTCACCGTCAACCCTCGTTGAGTGTCCAAAATATCCTTGAGGGGAGCGGTTACAGGCTTCAAAGCTTCGGACATGACATGCTGAGTCTCAAACCTGAGACCTTTTAGGGCTCTCAGTTTTTCTTTTACAGCCCTGGTATGCTCGGCTACAGACTCTTTAAGTCTTATGCTTTCACTATCCATCTTACAAATGATGAGGAAATAGACGATTACCTTCAATTTATAGTCTGCGTTCAGCTTGAGTTCTCAACGTGTCGATAGCCTTAGCTAACATCTCTATCGAAGTTCTCAGTTGCTCGGTTTCTTTCTTATGCTCCTGTGTATGTGTCTTGAACGCTTCAGCAAAGATTGCCGTATTAGCGTACTGGCTTCTGGCCGATTCTTCTAGACTCGTCATTTGCTGCATATTAGTTTTGTAGGCGTCCATCATCATATTTACATTATCCTCCACTTTCTTAAGTTTATCATTGCAGCAATCAGTTTTGAGAGTATTCAAAACCTCTATCTTTAACTGTCTGACTGTAGCCTCTAAATCTGAAACTCGCTTCATCGCTAACTTTTCTAAATTACTAATTTTCTGATTGCAAAGATTCTGAAGATTTGTTTTTTCTCTATCAAGCTCTGCGGTAATTTGTTTAATAGAGTCCATTACAGAATCCACTCTGTCTTTTGTAGAGGTTGTTAGAGTATCCACTTTACTCGTAGTTTTATTCAGATTTGCTGTAATGTCTAGCAGCTTCTGGCCTATTTGCATCTCGATTTCCTTTGGTAAGTACCTGTTTAACTGCTGTCGCGTCTCGTTCGATTTCCTAATGATCATAGCTCTAGCATATCTTTTATTTACAGCATCCGTATCTCCGAGAGGATCCGCTATATCAATGATTCTCTTATTGTCGAATATAATGTTACCATTACCATCTCTCGACTGCGTGAGTGAATTGACATATCCAACGATGAACTTTTTATTCACAACATCATTATCGTGAACAGGATCTAGCAATACCTTCAATCTAACTTTATCGATCACGACGTTATTTTCCTTATCTCTCTTGAGGATATATCTTGAAATCAATTCATCGATCAGGGTCTTAACCATAACCTCAACATTGTTAGCAGCTTGCCGAGAGAAATCTTGCATCCTAATTTCGAGAGCATCCACATAATTCTTATTGGAGGCGTCATGATTATCTTCAGGGTCGTGAACATTGCACAATCTCTTATTCTTGAATTGATAGTTTCCTTTGACATCTCTATTTATGATAAAACGATCAAACACTCTTCTAACAGGCTCAGTTCTCTGAGAACCGAACCTGTCGATACTCATGGTTAACTACAAATGATCATTTTCTTTTTTGTCGAGCTTAATATATACATCAAAACCATTCCTATATCGTCCCTCATTCATGTGAAATTCAGGAACTATCACAACAAAGGGTCTTCCTTCTGTAGAACTCTCCCAAACGTTCTTACATAGATCTTTAAATTCATTGTAGGTCATGTCGGTATTTACATAATCTTCGTAAATGTGCTTTAAGTTTAAATTGTCTTGTCTGAAGAGTATTATCATGTTTGTATTATCGCGAATTAAATGTTTTGGAACTTTAGCATAGGACTGTGCTAGATATACAGAGTCGACATTTCGATGTCTACCCATACTGTAAAAGGATGCTATCTTTTCCTGCTTTTCAGTGATGACGTCATCAAATATAAAGATTGAATTTTCTTTGACTTCAGAAGGATGCAAAACATCATCTCCGTTCTCGAAGGTGTTCACTTCTATACCTTCGATGTTTCCGAGCACTTTAATTAGGTATTGGTACTTTGGCTGATAGAGAGACTTTGAATAAATATACAAATTTTCAAAACGTAGTCCATTCTCATGGAGTAGCATATTGAGTAATACGTTTGTTTTCCCTGCACTGGAGCTCCCTAAAATAAGAGCTCTGACATTAGATGGAAATAACTTGCCATGGCGATCGCTTCTAAAGTCACTTTCAAAGTCTAATACCTGAATAGGTAGAGAGCAGTGCTGCTTAACAAGCTCCATGTTAACAACTAACTTGTAAAATGCGTGTGCGATGTTTATATATTACCGGATGTAAAGTAGTTAATGACTGATTGCAATGATATAAAAGGGCTAATGTATGCAGTTACTCGCTTAGTATATCATGAGAGCTAAGAGAGGAAGGTCGCTGCAGTATAAGCGCGGCTCTGGAATTATTAATTTCATAATTAATTCGCTCCGCTTTGAAGCTCACTTACCTGGATATAGATATTGCGGGCCTGGTACTAAATTGGAAAAACGTCTAAAAAGAGGAGACCCTGGAATTAACCAATTAGACGAAGCTTGCAAACAGCACGACCTCGCGTACGCTGAGAATAAGGACACCGCTTCAAGGCAAATAGCGGATAAAATTCTTGCAGAGAAGGCTTGGAAACGGGTGCAGTCATCAGATTCAACTTTTGGTGAAAGGTTAGCTGCAAGGCTAGTAACTGCAGTCATGAAGGGAAAGGTTGCAGTGGGAGCCGGAAAGAGGAAGAAGAAGAGAGGAGGGTTCTTACCATTGATACCCATCATTGCTGCTTTAGGCGCTGCGGCAGGCGGCGCTGCTCAGATAGCCTCTGCAGTCAATAAAAAAAAGGCTGCTGATAGGCATTTAGCAGAAGTTGCGAGGCATAACAAGGCGATGGAGACACGAGGAAAGGGACTCCGAAAGAGAAGGTGTAAGAAGAGGAATAAAGGAGGATTCTTACCTGCAATGCCACTGATGTCGTCTTTAGCCACTGCATCTAAAATAGCAAGGTCCTTGAAAAAAAGAAGATCTAAAGGCAGAGGTTTAAAGAAGAAGGCAAAAAACGGTGGAAGAGGATTGTACATATACCGGAGGAAGCCCTAAGTAACGTAGCCATCGAATATTATGCTAAACGTTTAAAAATTCCTTATTTTAGAGGAGTTTATATGATTGACAAACTTCCTTTAAAACCACACTTCAAAGAGAGGCTTATTACCAATCTCGATACCTCCGATAATGAAGGAACACACTGGGTTGCTATAAGGAAAGAAGGTGATGTCGCATACTACTTTGATAGTTTCGGCAATTTGAAACCGCCTCCTGAGATTGAGAAATATCTACAAGGTGTTAAAATCTACTATAATACACGGAGATACCAGAATTTCGAATCAGTCATCTGCGGGCACTTGTGCTTGCAATTTCTTTTATCCTAGAAGCTGCTACATCGTCAAGATGAGTTATACAGTTACAGTGAGTGGGCCAGACACTGTTATTTCAACGTATTTAAACCCGCCTCTACAGCTAGATTCTCCAGGTCATTATGAGGTTGCTCTCTTGAATTTTGAAACATTCTATTCAATACCAAATGTCGATGAAAGTAATAATAGATTTCATTATATTCACAATGGTAAACCTGAAACCATTGTCATCCCGCATGGAACCTATGAGATTGCCGATATCAACGCATTTCTAAAGGATAAACTAGGATTGAATGATGAAGTCTTCTTCATAAGGCCTAACAATAATACAATGAAGGCTGAGATTAAATGTCCTTATACAATAGACTTTTCTAAGGCTAGATCTATTGGTTCGCTTCTAGGATTCACAGACACTAAAATAATTCCTGCTGGAGAAGCGTTTGAATCTGACGATCTTGTGAATATATTTAAAGTGAGTATCATACGTGTGGAGTGCAGTATTGCAACAGGCTCTTTCATTGACGGTAAAAGTGGACATTCGCTCTACGAGTTTTTCCCTTCTGTTCCGCCAGGCTATCATATCTCTCAAGAACCCTCGAACCCGATATATTTGCCTGTCATAGATACAAACTATATAGACCAGATCACTATTCGAGTGGTAGATCAACACGGAAAGGCTATCAACTTCAGGAACGAAGTTATCACTACAAGACTGCACATAAGACGCAATGGCAATACATTTTAAAATACATCGCAAATACTATAATAGACGACGTACACCACGTTCGAAGCATACTACCTCTCCAGCTTCCGAGGAGTTAACACGTGCTAACCGCAAGTTCCTCGAGGGTTTAGGTTACAGAACGCTATAATGGATATCTTAAACGTGACAGAAGTTCCAGCCTTTGACGACAAGATCACCAAGGAAGAGGAGCATATTTTTCTCCCATACAACACGTCCGCTCTGGATGTAAACGATGAAATTAGAATACCATGCCAAGCTGAAGATTTGTATACGCTACCTAACAAGAGTTATCTCTACATCGAAGGTGCTCTCACCAAGGTAGATGGATCGCCTACTACAGCGAAGCTCGCTAATAATGCTATAGCCTTCATGTTTGATGAGATACGTCTAGATATGAATGCTACAACTATAGACAGAACAAGGAATCCTGGAATTACTACAACTATACGAAATTATGTGACTCTCAACCCTATGGAGTCGAATCGGCTGCTGAATGCTGGATGGGCCTATCCCGGTGAAGAAGTTGATATAGTACACGCGACGAATGGAGCTTTCAATGCTGTAGTCCCTCTCTCGATGCTCCTAGGATTTGCTGATGATCACAAGGAGCTTATACTCAACAGCAAGTTTGAATTGATTCTCATAAGATCCAAAGATTCTAGAAACTGTGTCCTGAGTTCGAATGGAGAGGAAGCTAATGTAAAGTTAACTAGAATCGAATGGAGGATGCCTGTAATTCGTCTTTCCGATGCTGAAAGAGTTCACATTCTAAAAATTGTCAAGTCTGATAAACCTCTACACCTTGCCTTTCGATCTATGGATCTTCATACCCAGCCTGCTGTACCCCAGACAAGATCTTTCACTTGGAATGTAGCAACATCTAAGCTCGAGAAACCTCGCTTCATCATAGTGTGCGCGCAGACTGGAAGATTGGGTGATTATAGCAAGAACAGTTCCGAGTTTGATCACTGCAACATTACTAATTTGAGACTATTCCTCAACAGTGAATGCTACCCCTACCATGACTTGAACTTGGACTTTAAAAATTCAAAGTTTGCTTCACTATATGAAATGTACTGTAAATTTCAAAGTTCCTATTATGAAAGAGATAATTACCCCCTCTTGAAGAGAAAGGATTTTCTTCACCGTGCACCATTATTCGTAATAGACTGTTCTCACCAACCCGAGGAGGTTATAAATGGAGCTGTGAACATCAGAATCGAGATTCAAGCATCTGCAAATATACCAGCCCAGACGTCACTGTACTGTCTGGTTCTACATGACAAAGTATTTACCTACAAACCTCTTTCTCACTTGATGCAAGCACTTATATAATTATGTATATGTTTGGGTGAATAGTTTTGTAAAGGAATGTACTAGGATAAGTTTATGAATAATAAATTGAATTCATATACTAAAACAGTCTTTTATTGACTTTAGCATACATTTCAAGCATTTTCCTTCTCCCCCTCCTACTCCCTGAAAAACTAGTTGCTCCTGACTTGCAGAAATCATTTAAAATATTCAAATGTCTTTCAATATAGGGCAATAGCCGTTTTAGGTTCCTTACACCCTCAATGTCTAAAGATATTACATTATTATTTAAACATGTATTTATGAAATGAATTGAATGGTCAAAAAATACAATAATATTGTATGCATAAATTACATTGTCACAATATTCATCACACGCAAACGTTTTTTCTTGGCGTAGGTAATCTTCAATCATTGGAATGTTTTTGGATATTATATCCCAGTCTGATTTTGTAATATAAACAAATGATTTATCACTTTCGCAGTTTATGTAGAGGGAGGGGGTGTCATAGTATAGTCCAATGTTCACGGAATGGGTGGGGGAGATGCTGACGTCATCAAGCGCATGTGATCGATTCTCCATGCTCCTCCGGGGTATCTTCAATGAATAAGAAGACCATAGGACCCTCGTTGAGGATTCTCCTCTTACACCGTCTCTTCTGCTTTTTCTCACCGGTCTCGTTCCGCCTCTTCCTCAGCCTCCTCCTCACACCCCTGCAACATATATTCAAAACAATGTTAGAAATAGGTTTAGTTAATGATTTCATACGTCTGAAAGAGAAAATACATATATTAGAAAAATCCTCTCCCCTTGTCACACAAAAAAGTATTATCAAAGAGTGTCATACTCACTTCACGGTCTTGCACGATTCTGTGTGTATCTCGGGCGAGCAATCTGGAGTCGCCTGATTTATCCACTCCTGTACCCTCGTTGCTTTATCATCAGGGCTAGTAGTAATGACGGGTAATGGAGCGGCATCCTCCTCCATAGGCTGTGTATGGCGCTCTGCGATTGGATATTCCACTATATCGACATCGCGTCTCTCAGGATCCAGCTCCTCTATTGGCACGGGTACCTTAGGCGCAATCATTCGCAGTCTGTAATAATTTAATTTTTTAGGTTAGACACAGAGTAGCATTAGAAGCAGTAAGTGAATATGTAATTTAACATTTCTTCTACTTACTCGAGTTTTCTCTTCCTGCGCTGGTAGACCTCGCAGTTGTCGTTACATAGGAAGAAGGATGTCATGCGTTCATGCTGGGCCGGGTTAGTACAAAGTACAGAATGCATGTATCCGGTGCACGACTCTGTATCACATTTAGCTAGATGTTTCGAGACGAAGACATTGTCAACTTCATCGACATCGCTAAGATCCTCCACATCAACACCCATGCGATTTTCACTGAAAGAATGAAATAATTTCAAGTTAGATTTCATTTAACATGCGTACAATATATTACCGAGTTATAGAAATATGTATATTACTTACATGTTCGCTCCTCGATAAACAGGACAGCTCTCTGTACACACTTCCAGTGTAGTCATCTGATCATGATGCGACGGTTGAGTACACAACACTGAATGCATTAAACCATTGCATGTTTCGGTATGGAAGTATACGTAGTGAAAATAATCTTCCCCGCACTCGCTCCAGTAATCATTCACATCAGATGCACGATGATCACCAGCCATTTCGATTATCACTGAACGAACACTGAAAAAACAATAAATGATCGCTCCGGCTGCCTACGTTCCTTATATACTGTAGACGGTGACGTCACTCGGCGGTGGAGGGGGTGGAATGCAAGTTGAGACCTGTTATTCACCCTCCAGGCAGAAGCCACCCGTCTGTTTTTGAATACCAAGGAAAGTCCTTGGCGAGCGTGTTTTAACATGATTTACCAACGCCGACAGAGTGGAGCCGGGCTAGTCTACATGTCGAGGCTTGTTAGTGACGTCACGCACGCAGTCGCGGAGTGGGGGTGAAACTGGTTATTACCAGACAGAAGTCGGCTGGCGGGCTTTCCATTACATGTCGGGCTGTTGCCGGAGAGAGGTTAAGACCGTGAGCGTAGTTATACATATACGACGGCTGTCAGATGCGAGCGAGTCAATTAATCAATCAAAAATACTTAATTGCTCGACGAACAGCGTTTAATTGCAATAGCGGTATATAAACATTGATTCTTTTTTCAATAACACACATTACCTAATTGATTGACACAATTATGTACTCAAACGATTTGCCGATGTGCGGCAGGCATCGAGAATCGCATTCCCACACCGCCAACGTCACGCACCGAGAACCCCATTCCCTTATACCCCATCACCCGAGCGGCACATCCCCTACCCCAAGCCAATCACACGGCAGGGATTTAGACCTAGGGAAGGTACGCGACCGACGTATAGAATCAATACACACTCCCCCACCTATCCACAGGGAACCAACCAGAACACAACGGGGAGGGAGGGTACGCGTATGAGGGAGGGAGGGGGGGCGAATCACCGGCACGTGACCACAGGGGGGAGGGGGGAGGACCTGCCGGCACAGAACCTGTCGGCATTAGATCAGCACACAAAGGGAAGGGGGCGGAGCTAGCGGCACGCGACCGGGCGGCAAATAGTAGCACACAAAGGGAGGGGGCGGGGCTAGCGGCATAGATCAAAGAACCTTATCAGATGGCGGGAAATCCTTTGTGTGCTGGAGTCGCTAGGTTATACCTACTGTGGTTCCAGTAGCAAAGACACCAACATCAAGCTTGAACCCGCAGCTTATGCTTAGCTATTGCATGAATTAAACGGTGAGTAAACATTAACAAATAAAAAGAAGGTAACGAACGCAGTAACGTTTAAATGGTAAAATGCAGCTAACAAATATGACTATATGTATATCATATCTGCAACAATAAATACATTGTGACCAGACGACTATAGCCTAAGGTTATCAGAAGGTTGGCACCAGGCAATCAACAATAAACAAAGGCAATCTCGCTAGACATATATACCAGAAGCGCTATCGGCAGATAATCACAATTTGCTGGATATTTCTTCCCTCTCCTCCAAAACGTGTGTCCAGATGGCTCTAGAATGTTGTATGGAAGATTCCATGGCTATGTAAGCGAGCATTCTTGCGAGAAGAGTCAGTTGAATCACTCAGTGACTCAGTAAGCGAGATATTGAGCGCATTTCTACTGTGATATCAAGTGCTGTTCTCCGAGCGAGGTGATGACGACTGCTGTGACATGCAGAGAGTGCTACGGCGAGCGAGAGACTACAGAAGTAATCGGCTCCCCAGCGATTGAACCTTACGGAAGCCGAGGCTACGTCATGAAGAAAGTAATGTGACAGGGAAATTTAACTGTGTAACATCAGTAAATTGACAGTGCGAACAGTTGAACCAGATCAAAACAGAGACATTGACAACTAAGAGAAGTGACATGGCGAACTAAGTGAAGTCCCAATGAAAATTGAAGAAAACAAAACAGAGACAATCTGAGAGAAGTGACACCGTAAACTAAGTAAAGTCCCAGTGAAAATTGAAACAGCTAAAATGGAAGCAGAACTGAGATGTAACATTGTAAACTAAGTCAAGTCCCAGTAAAAGTTGAACCAGATCGAAACAGTGACAGAACTGAGAGAAGTAACATTCGGAACTAGGTGAAATCCCAGTGAAAGTTGAACCAGATCACAACAGAGGCAGAACTGAGATAAGTGACAGTATGAACTAAGTGAAGTCCCACTGAAAGTTGAACCAGATCAAAACAGAGGCAAAACTGAGAGAAGTGGCAGTATGAACTAAGTGAAGTCCCAGTGAAAGTTGAACCAGATCAAAACAGAGGCAGAACTGAGAGAAGTGACAGTATGAACTAAGTGAAGTCCCACTGAAAGTTGAACCAGATCAAAACAGAGGCAGAACTGAGAGAAGTGACAGTATGAACTAAGTGAAGTCCCACTGAAAGTTGAACCAGATCAAAACAGAGGCAGAACTGAGAGAAGTGACAGTATGAACTAAGTGAGGTACCAGTGAAAGTTGAACCATATCAAAATAGAGGCAGAACTGAGAGAAGTGACAGTATGAACTAAGTGAAGTCCCACTGAAAGTTGAACCAGATCAAAACAGAGGCAGAACTGAGGGAAGTGACAGTATGAACTAAGTGAAGTCCCAGTGAAAGTTGAACCAGATCAAAACAGAGGCAGAACTGAGAGAAGTGACAGTATGAACTAAGTGAAGTCCCAGTGAAAGTTGAACCAGATCAAAACAGAGGCAGAACTGAGAGAAGTGACAGTATGAACTAAGTGAAGTCCCACTGAAAGTTGAACCAGATCAAAACAGAGGCAGAACTGAGAGAAGTGACAGTATGAACTAAGTGAGGTACCAGTGAAAGTTGAACCATATCAAAACAGAGGCAGAACTGAGAGAAGTGACAGTATGAACTAAGTGAAGTCCCACTGAAAGTTGAACCAGATCAAAACAGAGGCAGAACTGAGAGAAGTGACAGTATGAACTAAGTGAGGTACCAGTGAAAGTTGAACCATATCAAAACAGAGGCAGAACTGAGAGAAGTGACAGTATGAACTAAGTGAAGTCCCACTGAAAGTTGAACCAGATCAAAACAGAGGCAGAACTGAGAGAAGTGACAGTATGAACTAAGTGAAGTCCCAGTGAAAGTTGAACCAGATCAAAACAGTGATAGTGAGATTGAGAGAAGTGACAGTTGAAAAACTGAACAATGTCACTATATGAAATGTTAGAGTATTTAATGTAGTTCACGCATATGTGTGTAATCAAATAGACAAAACACAGGTTAGGTTACCGGCATTGAATGTAGAAGTTCAACTTTCCACCATGACCGCATGAACGGGAAAGGATAAAACACACTATAGTCATCAAAATACATTTATGTACTTGGGGTTCAAATTTGTAAGTTTGCATAATTTGCTATGGATTGAAATAGTTTCGAAATGCTAGCGATCCGATTATTAAAGATTTGACTATCGCTTAAGTAATGTGTATCCCTCTTGTATCTACAACTAACTGTGCAATGAAACTAATTCTCTGGATGTATGTATCCATTAATATGAAGTAGAAAGAAATTTGGGCTTTTGGCGGAGTATTTTCAGGAAGAGTTTTTAAAACAAAGGTTAGTGGCTATAGAAAATTCTGTTAATTCTAATAGAATATATGTATGTTACTTATGTTAATGTTATTTTGAGTTACACTTAATTGTGAATACGTAATTAAGATTTTATATTATTCCTTATTAGTATTTATAAAAGGATAGTATTGTTATTTGCTGAGTCATTACGAATTATTTTGTGTGTTGGCATCATAATTAAGAAGCTATATTTGATTTAAATCATGCTTAAATTTGAAATTAAAAACGTTATCGCGATCTTAATAAATATAGTATTTACCTACCCTTAAAAACGCATCTGATTTATTTTATATCCTTGAGAATAAACAAGCTGTAGATTCAATTACTTTAAGGCATAGAAACAAACGAAGAATTAGCAAGAAAGAAGATTCTCCACTTCATGTAAGTTTTCGAACGGAGGTATACACGTTAACAGACTTGGCACGAACAAATACAGACATATTAGCAAAACTTGTCGTAATACGTCGTAAACTAAAGGGTCCGTTTCTGTGATGTGTCCAAGGGATTAAAATTGTTATGTTTACTTATGGCCGCATTTGTTGGATAATAGTACTAAATTTAAAATAGTTAGTTTAATAAACTAGGATTATATTCCTCTTATTATTCGCCAGCAACAGAACAGCCAAGCCGTATATAGCTAACAGTCGGATTCCTTTTCATTTTGAGATTTTATATCGTAACTGGATTTTAAATTAATGCCCCATCAACTATAAAGGAATTGAAACATGATTGATTCTCTTTCAGACAATTCAAGTACAGCGCCAATGATGAACATCGCTTTATTTCATGAACTATTTCCTATAAAAAGTCATTTTAATTAAACTCTTATTCAGCTGAGCTGAAAGAGACTGGGTCATTTTGTATTTTCAGGCGGTGCCTTTGTACATTAAAAGTGTATTGAAGCGATCGAAAGCTTCGTAAACTGGCATTTTCTGTCCAACTATTGGAAGAAATAAAATTGTGTAATCCTGTATTGATACGGTATTATAAAAATGACCGGAAAGTTATATCTATTTAATTTATTTATTAAATTAATATTTAATTTCATTTATTCATTAAAGTTATTTCGATTTTGAAGTATATAATATTAGCTCAACGTATGGACGCCAATTTGAAGAAGATAGTATGTTTACATTATTTGCATCACGCTTTGGGCGTCAATTTGAAGTAGGTTGTATTGAAGGAGTTTTATTATAGTTCAACTGTTGGGGAGCCAAACTTCATGTTTGTTTGCAACCGCTATTGTTTCCACTAGCCTTCGTCCCACATTTAAAAATGTTAAACCTTGTAATTTGACTGTTTCTTTAAGTATTAAATATTTGCTTGCCTCGGCTGCGTCAGCATTATTGTTAGAGACATGTTTATCTTTGTAAGGTTATGGTGCGACAAGAATGTAGGCTTACACAGATTATACTTTTACTTCACTCCTTTTATTAATGTTTGACACGTCTTAAATAAATCTTCACTCATATAGAGAGCTGTGAGATTATTTTTATTATTAAATACTTGCACTTTTTAACACGTAAACTATTTTCGTCTCACATATTTCTCGAGGACGCATCACGCATCCGGTTACAAACACTGTCCGCAGGCAACTGACTTCTAAATTTGTAAATCTTTCTCCCTTTTAGTTTCTGATTGGCTAATCCTAGTTCAATAGAATACCTTCATGTAACTAAAGCTTTTTCTGGTTGTTTATTGGCAATTTTATAAACGGTCACTAAAATTTACATTATTGTTGCTCCAATAATGACTAGTAGCATTATTAAACATTCTTACTCATTACTGCCTCAAGGTTACCTCATTGTTACCTCATTGTTAGCAACGTTTAACTTATTATTCTCACAGCTCCTACACTATTAAATTACGTAATACATTCACATAGCATTATTACAAACATATACAATGACTGTAATATACGCTATATATTCTTACATACACATATTGCTTTAAGGCGGACTGTTATTGAATTATATATTATATAATTAGACTGAAATTATTTAAGTGTTAAAAATACTGCCTCAATTTAATCTTCACTCTGAAAGCCTATCAACTGTCGGTACCAATGTCATCGTCTTGAGAAGACTTCTTCGGGAAAAAGCATTCCATTCGTGTGCTCTCTACCTCAAGAGGGAAAACAAGTGGTTTTATACAAACAG
The DNA here is from genome assembly GCA_030765065.1 of Deroplatys truncata. NCBI lineage: Eukaryota > Metazoa > Arthropoda > Insecta > Mantodea > Mantidae > Deroplatys > Deroplatys truncata. Next base: position 240,748,820 of record CM060976.1, read on the forward strand.
TTTACTTCTGCTAATAGTTGGGTTCATCAACCAGAAGCACCTACTAGCAGTAAATGGAAAGAAGCACTTTAAATGACATCTAACGTATGCCCAGTTAGATCCGTGCCAGGCAGGGCCCAGGACAATAACTTGTCGCCGTCGCGGCCAAGATTGAAACTCTTTCTCATGTCCTTGGAATTTGTTCACACGGGGAAATACTCAGAAACAGCAGGCATCATAAAGTGCGCTCCTTAACAGCCGATGCTCTCAGACATTATCAGGTCTGTAAACAGATTCATGGCGTAGTGAAAAATGTGTCTCATAGAAGAATTGGATATAATAGCCTAAAACCTGGCTCATTCTCTGGCACTATAATTTACAATCAGATGGAAAACAGACGAAGATCAAACGTCAGCAGTGCACAATGAAGAATCTGATGTGTTACACTCACATGACTTTCCCTACTCTTGTGCAAACTATTTTTACAAACGCTTATTCTCCATATGCTTCATGTTAATCGAGATGTTAATCTTATTGTTAATTTTCTTGTAGATGCAAGGGGAATTGGTAGCCTTTAAGCGATAGTCAAATATTTTAAGAGTTGGTTGCTATGTGGAGCTTTCCATTCTTCTTTGTATGTCCAGGATATAAAAAAAAACTAATAGCGAATTCCCATTTGAGAAAAGATGTAAGTACTGGAATATTCAAACAAATTACAACGAATATCTCGGAAATGGTTCACTGGACAAAAAAATGTATATGACATTAATTGTGTGTTTTAACAAGATTTACATTTTTGTTGCAGTCAAATTTTGTCTATCTCTTACGATTTACAAGTTATGCAAAAATCACTCAGAATGAAGTCTTCTTTTGGGGAGATTCCCAGGAAATTCAAGATACACATTTCGTTTGCCATAAAATATGTTAAACATATAATATTTTAATCAAAATCGATTCAGCCATTTATGAGAAAATCAAAATTTTCGAAAAATGTTGCATGTAAACGGAAGTTTGGAGTGGAGGTATTTTCTTGAAAATCTGCGCATCTGTGGAGGATATTAAACCTAAATATCAAGTTTGGTATTTATCTGACTTCTTGTTTTTCAGTTATGTTGTTCACAGATGGACACACACACATGTGGAACTTTTTCCAAAAACTCTTTTTAGGATTGAAAGCCTTCAAAACATGTATTTACGGCGAAGTCTCCATATTAAATTTTTGGGTGGAATGCAATACTCTCCCTACTTACTACACGTTGTAGAGAAAGTAAAAAATGAACGTTCTGTGAACCAACCAGGCCAAATTACTGCGAAAAATATCAGTTGCCCTCAGTTAAACTTGTTGGGCTCATAATAGATCTAGAGGAACCGTTCCAAGTTTGTTTGTACAATTTTGCAAAAAGTTCAGTTGAAATGCATTTATAAAAATGTGACCCTTACAGTTATTAGGAATCACTCCTCATATTAAAAATCTGATGTGTTACACTCACATGACATTCTCTACTCTTGTACAAACTATTTCTACAAACGCTTATTCTCCATATGCTTCATGTTAATCGAGATGTTAATCTTATTACTAATTTTATTGTAGATGCAAGGGGAAATGGTAGGCTTTAAGAGATAGTCAAATATTTTAAGAGCTGGTTGCTATGTGGAGTATTCCATTCTCTTTGCATTACCAAGACAAAAAAATGCATAACGAATTTCCATTTGAGAATATGATAAGTATTGGAAAATTTAAGGGAATAACAAGCAATATCTCTAAAATGGTTCACTAAACAACAAAAAATGTATATGACATAAAATGTGTATGACACCATCTACATTTTTTGTGTAGTAAAATTTTGTCTATCTCTTATGGTTTACCAGTTATGCAAAAGTCGTTTACAATGAAGAATACTTTTGTAGACATTCCGGAAATTCGAGATGTACATTTGATTTGTCATGAAAATATCTTAAACCTATGATATTTTAATAAAAATCGTTAGAGTCATTTTTGAGAAAATTAAAGTTTTCGAAAAATGTTCCATGTAAAGGTTAATCTGGGGTGGAGAGATTTTCTTGAAAACTTTCGTGTCGCATCTCCGGAAGATACTGAACCTAAACAACAAGTTAGGTGTTTATCCGACTGTTCGTTTCTGAGTTATGCTGTTCAAGGCACACACACGGAAATGTTTCCAAAAATGTTTTTTTGGATTCAGGGGTCTCAAAACATGTATTTCCGGCGAAATCTTGGTATCTAATTTTTGGGTGGAACACAATACTTCCCCTACTTACCGTACGTAGTAGAGAAAGTAAAAATCATTTGTAGGATATTTAGTATCCAAAAATTTATTCCATTTCTAGAAATTAATTTTCTAATTTTAACTATTCAAAGTGTTTTTATAGCATATTCGCTATTTATATATATTTATATATATTAATTATATATTTATATATTTAATATATATATTTGAATCTGCAAAAATTATTTATTTATGTCCGTATTTGATATTTTAATGTTTTACATCCTGGTAAGCTTGGTATACACAACAGGCCTTCAGTTGAAGGAAGCAGAATTTTTCTTTTTCTTTGAGTGAGATCCACAACTGTTCCTTCTTGTGTGCTATTTTATTTAATTCTTTAATGATATATTTTAATGAACATCTAATTACTCGATACTGAGCTACCTTTAAAACATGATATGCGTAATATTCAAATGGCATTTTCCACTGCCCTCTTCTACAAACTATTCCTACAATTCTATTTTACTTTCTCTAACAAGTAACTAGTGGATAGAGGAAGTATTGTATTCTACCCAAAAATTCTATATCGATATTTCAGCTCCCTGAATCCAAATTAAAGCATTTTTACTTTCGCTACCATATGCATAGTAGGTGGAAAACATATTCTCTTCCACCCAAAAATTCAATTACGAGATTTCAGGGCAAATATATGTGCTGAGACAAGCTGAATCCCCCTCCCAAAAAGGCATTTTTACAAAAAGGTCGTGTTTGTCTGTATTTCTGTGAACGGCGTAACTCAAAAACGAAAAGTTGTACGTTAATCAAACTGTTATTTAAATTCAGTATCTTCAGGAAGGCGTCACGAATATTTTCAAGAAAATTTCTCACTCCAACTAACCTTTATACTATGTTTTTCAAGTTTTTGATTTTCGCAAAAATAGGTCTAACAATTTTGATTAAAGTACCAAATATTAAAGATATTTGCATTAAAAAAGGTTTTATGTTGAAGTTTTTTGGAATAGTGTGTAAAGTTCTCTTCATTCCGAAGACATATTGCATAATCTTGTAAAACTGGTAAACGTAAAGTGATAGACGAAAACGTACTACAGACAAAATTTAAACCTCTTTAAAATATTCATTTTATTCCAAATAACCTTTTTATCGCATTATCCATTTCTGAGATCCGCTACTAATGGTTCGATTCTTTGAGTTACATTTATACCCTGCCTTTAACTGCATTGGTCTTATCGGTGGCCCTTTCTATTGGCAATTATATAAACTCCTGTAACTCTTGTCGTTTCTAATCATTAGATCATACACACTCTCATTCACACTTCCAGATTCGGGGGAGGATAAGGCAGATGTTGTACTGACTGAGCTACGAACCAGTCTGGTTCAATTTATTCGATTTTGTTAGGCCTTGTCGATTTTCATTTGTTGCTCGCGATATCATGGTAACAATATGAAATTTTAAGGACAGCGTGTAGCGTCCAGTTCGTAAACATTTGACTATCGCTGTTCCCTTTATATCCATAACGAAATGGGTAGTGCAGTTGTTTCACAAAGGTTTATCTCTATAAAAATCTTATGTGTTACACTCACATGACTTTCTCTACTATTGTACAAACTATTTTTACGCACGTTTATTCTCCACATGCTTCATGTTAATCGAGATATCGAGATGTTAATCTTATTGCTAATTTTCTTGTAGATGCAAGGGGAATTGGTAGGCTTTAAGCGATAGTCAAATATTTTAAGAGCTGTTATGTGGAGTATTCCATTCTCTTTGTATGTCCAGGACATAAAAAAAGTTAATAACGAATTCTCATTTGAAAAAAAGGATTGGAAAATTTAAGGGAATAACAAGCAATATCTCGAAAATGATTCAGTCAATAAAAAAATGTATATGACATAAATTGTGTATTTTAACGCGATCTACATTCTTTTCCAGTAAACTTTTGTCTATCTCTTATGGTTTACCAGTTATGCAAAAGTCGTTCACAATGAAGAATACTTTTGGAGACATTCCTAGAAAATTCGAGATATACATTTCGTTTGTCATGAAAATATCTTAAACATATGATATTTTCATCAAAATCGTTAGAGCCATTTTTGAGAAAATTAAAATTTTCGAAAAATGTTCCATGTAAAGGGTAATCTGGGGTGGAGGGATTTTCTTGTAAACCTTCGTGTCGCATCTCTGGAAGATACTGAACCCAAATACCAAGTTTGGTGTTTATCCGGCTGTTCGTTTCTGAGTTATGCTGTTCACAGACACACACACGGACATGTTTCCAAAAATGCTTTTTTGGATTCAGGGGATCTCAAAACATATATTTCCGGTGAAATCTCGGTATCGAATTTTTGGGTGGATTACAATACTTCCCCTACTTACTATACGTAATAGAGAAAGTAAAAATGAAGTAGACAGAGAAGTATATTTCCTAAGAATGATAAACTTTTGTACCCACTAATAAGTGATAGAAGGTAGAAAAGGTGATGCGAATGTAATACATCAAATGTTTACAATAAGGACTGTGTGAGTGTGTCAAACTAAAAACAAAATGTCGTGTAAATAATAAATTTGCTACTTATTCAGTAACTTGCAAGGATATCACACGAAGACTTTCAAGAAAATTCCCTATATCAACCTACTCCTTACATGGAACATTTTTCGAAACGCTTTTGATTAAAATTCCAAATGTTTAATATATTTACGTGGCAAACAAAATGTACCTATCCTATATCTTGAATATTCTGGGAATAGCCTGTGAAGTCCTCTTCATTTGGAAGGAATGTTATGCAATCTTGTATATCCGAAAACACGCAATTTATTGCAAATAACTTTTTTGTAGCATAAGCCATTTCCGAGATATCTCTTATTGATGGTTAGAATTCTTCTATAATTTGTCAGTCATTTAAATTTCTGTGATATTCAGTTATTCATCGCGATGTCATGGAAACAGTATGGAATTTTTAAGCCAGCATATAGCGTCCAGTTCTTAAACATCTGACTATCGCCATTCTCTTTGTATATACAATGCAGTATTGTTACACATTTGGGGTGAAGGCCAAAAAGGTTACCAGAAAATTATTAATTTTGTCACCGCAACACGCACGGGGCGGGGGGGGCGCAACTGGCTGACTTGGTGTGTAGATTTAAGGGAAATTGAGGGTCTACATAACACACATTATCTTCACATACCTGGGATTTATTCATAAAACGTATGGCAACTCTACATAATTAACAAAGGAAACAGGATGGTGGGAGATGCCACGAAACCGTAGACGGCCACACACACGTCTGACTCCAACGACCACTTCCACTGGAGTTCGCTATCTTACCCCCACCAACCGTATCTAGCCGAAGCCAGAAATGGTTGACGTCATGACAGTTTCAAACAGTTCTTTCCTTTGGCGTGATCCTCGCCGAAAGGAAAGACCCAATATGCTACGTCTACAATACAGCACAACAGTACCTAGGGTAATGACAATAACATTATTATGCCACAATATGTAATGTAGCTATTTCTGCAAAGGTTTGTCTTGATTAAAATGAAATAGCTAGATAAATAAGCTTTTATAAAAATAGTTTCTCGTTGGAGTGTAGCACAGATGTTTAATTGCTAATTTGGTTAGCAAATATTTTTTTATAGCACCTGTTTGTGAATCATGACTTGATAATGATTCTGCAGAGGATTTCCTCGCAGACTAAAACGGAAAGCAAGAACATTACAACGTTACGGAGGAATAGCAAATATTGTACAGCCCTCGAGTTTGATTATTCAGAATGCCTCTTCGTATTCACAATAGGTCCCTGGAGTATTTAACACTCCAGAAGCAGCAGCCTCCTGCTAAGTCAACAAAACCTTTGTGTGTAGTGCATAATTCCGTGAGGCGGCTCTGATTTCATATGAGATTTCAGGAATATGTCCGCGGTGCATCAGCATTTGGAACGTACGCGACAGAGTTAACGAGATTAATTGAGAAGGAGGTTCCGCAGTGACCCGAGCTATTTCCCAGTTATGTAAATAGGAATCGAGGCCCGCGCAGCCTTTCGCGAGATTGTTTTGAAAAGTTGCATATATGCTTAATTGCACAGTGGTTCTCAAACTGCGGACGAAGTTGATTTATAGGCGGCTCAGGAAAGAAACTGAAAGATTTTTACACCTTCATAATTTTAAATAAGGCTAAAATCAACTGTAGATCTTTCATTTTTTCTGTCACCTACTATGTAGGTGGAGGGAGTAACGTATTCTATTACAAAAATTCTGATGTGTTACACTCACATGACTTTCTCTACTCTTGTACAAACTATTTTTACAAACTCTTATTCTCCATCTATTTCATATTAACCGAGATAAACATTTGCAGAAACGATCTTTTGACATGCAAAGAGAATTACATTTTACACATAGCGACCAGTTCTAAAAATATTTGAGTATCGCTTAAGGCGTACTATGTTCCCCTTGTTTTGTAATTACAAGGGCAATATAGAAAAACAGTAGCCTTTAAGCATCAACATATATCTTAATAGCTGGTTGCTAGGTGCAGCAGCATTCTCCTTGCCACAGATTATTACTCTTTGCATATGCAAGACAAAAAATGAATAACGAATTCCCATTTGAGAAAATAAGTATTGAACAATTTAAGGGAATAACAAGCAATATCTCGAAAATGGTTCACCCAACAACAAAAATGTACATGACATAAATTGTGTATTTTAACGCGATCTACATTTTTGTATAGTAAAATTTTGTCTATATCTTATGTTTTACCAGTTATACAAACGTCGTTCGCAATGAAGAATACTTTTGGAGACATTCCAAGAACATTCAAGATATACATTTTATTTCTCATGAAAATATCTTAAACATATGATATTTTAATCAAAATCGTTAGAGCTATTTTTGAGAAAATTAAAATGTTCGAAAAATGTTCCATGTAAAGGGTACTCTGGGGTGGGATGACTATCTTGAAAACCTTCGTGTGGCATCTCTGGAAGATACTGAACCTAAATACCAAGTTTGGTGTTTATCCGACTGTTCGTTTCTGAGTTATACTGTTTAAAAACACACTCACAGACAGACACACATACGGACATGTTTCCAAAAATGCTTTTTTTGGATTTAGGGGGTCTCAAAACATGTACTTCCGGAGAAATTTCGGTATGGAATTTTTGGGTGGAATGCAATACTTCCCCTACTTACTATACGTAGTAGAGAAGGTAATTATACCAGGTGAGTCAGCTGCCCCTATTAATTTTTAAATTTATGCAACGTGCTAAGCGACGTATTTGACGTACGCCTTTCTTAAATGCCTTCTAATAGCTGATTTGCATAACATTTTATAGAGAAGGGAAGGATAGTTTAGTGCATAAGTGTTTTACGGGACATTGTGCAATCGCTATGTATGTCGATGCAAAAAAAAAAAAATCCCACCCTGACACTGGGAGCTGCAGTACCACTTTTAGCCAATTTTACAAACTGTTATTCTTTAGCATACATTCATGCACAGCTTTTAAAACGCCCCTGAAGGAACAATCTATCAGATGCATCGGTTGACAATGCCATTACAAAACAAATGGCAGATCTACGCAGTGCGACCAATTGGGTTTAAGCCGTCAGTCAACGTTGTACAACCTTGTCAAAAAATGCTAAGTATTAGGGGGATAATTTCTCTTATGTCACAAACCATGGCGTATTTCAGATCATACAGTAGTTTTAATGACTGATGCAGCTTATTTATTTGCGTTAAAACTACCAAAACGAAATCAAAACACTGTATTAAACTGCAAAAAGCGTAAAGATTTGAGGTGGGGTCTAGTTCTGTGAATACTAATTCGTATAGGAATCTCAACTCGGAACGTGGCTTTGGCCGAATGGTATTATCATGGTTGCTCTAATACTGTACCACGTCAGTTTGAGTTCAAATCCTTCGTGTTGAATCAAAAATTTTATTACCTTTTGTTTTTTCCCTTTGGGCCTATAATTCGATATTATGATACAAATAACATTTTGATAACATTATAAGTGTGTACAGAATAATATAATGACAAAGCCCAAATCAGGCACTCATACGTGAAGAATGCAGGCAGATTACACCGGCATGTTACAGCATGCAAGGTTTCTCCGGCAACGTACACAAATGTACATTGATGAAGGGGGTCGTCATTTTGAACATTTACTTCGTTGATGAAATCCACGCTCTTTAACAATTTATTATTCTATGTAGATATAAGCTTAGCACATTTACAACTCCTTTGTAAGTAGAAGACGTGAAACATAAGGTTTAAACGTGAAACAAAAACTTTTAGATTTAATGTAGTCGATATGCGCTCAAAAGAATAAAAGCTAACTACGTAACACGGTTTACAACATCACATACAGTACAGTTATTACGGTAAGCATGATACACAATTATCTGCTTGTAATTCTTTTGTCTTTTGCTAACAGGAGAGCCAATAACAAAAGTAAATAAATTAGTATACTAAAATACAGAAAATTGACACAAGCAGAAGAAAAGAACAAGCAAAACAATTCGACGTTTGTATTAGATTCAAACCTCCGAAGCTAACCTTTTGCTTTACCACATTCCAACAGCTAATCCACTCGGCCAGCACGCATGTATTCCTCTATCTCCTTGCAAGCATTATATCCCTGAAAAACCGTATTTTTAAGGCTTCCCCAGCTCCTTGGTTCTCATTCACGCCTTTAACCATTAATGCTGGTATAGTACCGAATAGAAAGACAGAATTACAATAACAGTCTGTTTGCTAAAAGGGTAATGTTTTTACATTAGGCTGTAAACTGCAGGTTGCATAGATACGAATACCTAAGGGCAGCTGACTCATCTGGTATATCTAGATTTCACCTAAAATACATGTAAGAGGTATCCTAAATAAGAAATGTAATGTAATATATTGTAGCGTAGTAGTAAGCTTTGTCATACCAGACACATTATTGCGTCGCACTGTCGACAGTATTATTGGGTCACATTATTTCTTTCGGCCTTCTCCTTTGGCACCGGCCATGCCAGAGAGATTAGCCTTTTTTTTTAATATCCGCCTGATATGACGCCAACGCTGCCTAGCTAGCGTGCCTAGCCACGGTTGGAGAGGGGGGATAGATAGTTAGCGTCACTTTTGTATGAGAGTGTGTAAGGAGTGGGTCACGTGTTGCCAGTTCCTCGACAGCCTGGCATCTCCCATCATCCCTTTGTTACCCCGTGTGTAATGCAGGGTCACCAAGAGTTTTATCAATAAATTACAGGTATGTAGGTATGTGTGTAATGTGATATTTGTGTATATTTTGTCAAAAAATTTCACGCCAATGTAAACACCAAGGTCCTGGTCCTGTTGCAGTATCTGAGCTACGCTTCCGCCATATGCGTGTTGGAGTGATCAAAATTTAGTAATTTGCTCTGAAACGTTTTGGCCTTCACCCCAGCATATAACAATATTCACATAACTTTCTCTACCCTCTATCATTTATTTGTGGTTATACAAACTATTCTTATAAAAGATTATTTTTCTATCTACTACTTTTTAATCCGATTAAAACTTTGCAGAAATAACTACATTACACATTTCGTTATACCTACAAATATAACAGCGATAGACAAATGTTTAAGAACTGGACACTATATACTGGCCTTAAAATTTCATACTGTTTCCACGCAATCGCGAGAAACAACTGAATGTCGAAAAGACTTTAACGAATGACCATGTAATGAACAGTTGAGACCTTTGATCGGATATCTCAGAAATAGCTTATGCCACTTAAAAAGTTTTCAAATAACTTGAGTTTTTAAAAGATATCAACACTTTTGTGTAGTACGTTTTCGTTTATGGCCTAACGTTTAGCAGTTGTACAGAATCATACAACATTTCCTCCAACAGAGTGGGTTTCATAGCCTAATCCCAAAAATTTAAGAAGTCCATTTTATTTCCATGTAAATTTTTTAATATATGGTATTTTAATCAAAATCCTTAGAGCCAAAATTTCGAAAAATGTTCCATGTAAAGGATAGTCTGGAGTGCAGGGATTTTCTTGAAATACTTTGTGTCGTATCCGTGGAAGGCATTGAAGGCAAGTTTTTCGGATATTTTTTAAAAAAAATTAAATTCATGAAACGTGTATTTCCGGTGGAAACTCAACATAAAATATTTGGGTGGAATACAATACTTCCCCTTCTTACTATACGTAGTAGAGAAAGTAAAAAACTCATGTGTTACATTCAATGACCTCATCATAGGTAACACGAAAACAGATGTTTATAAACCGACTCTCAATTATTTTTGATAAACGTTTGGTTTGTTTATTGTTAGTATTATTATTATTATTGTTATTATTATTATTGTGATGCAGTTGCTATGGCCCAAGGTCATCGAAAGGTCGGCTCCAGACAGTGGGAATTGCACAAAAATAAGTCACGCTCTCGCTCGGCATAAGCATCAGAAGTGCTAATGGCAAATAACCAAAATCTTCTGGAATATCCTTTCCTCCCACCTCCAGGTCGGGTGTTCAAATATTTCTAGAATGTTCTGTAAAACATTCCATTGATTATATAAACGAAGTTCTCGCGAGAGAATGTGAGCGCGTGTTTGCTTCGACAGCAAGTGCAACTCTTCGAGCGAGTTGATGATGGCTCTGCAACGTGTAGCAAGTGCTACTGTATAGCGAGAGATTGTAGAAGTCATGTGTTCGACTCCACAGCGATTGAAACGACCGGAAGAAGAGGTTACGTCACGAAAAAAAGTAAACTCATAGGGAAACTGAACTAGTTCACTTGTGAACTAAGGAAGGTTCCAGTAAAGGTTGAACTAGATCAAAAGAGTAACAGTGAGAGACGTAACAATTGAAAAACTGGACAAAGTCACAATATATATCGCAGCAGCTTAACATCGGTAAATTTCTGAATAAAATCAGGAGAATATCGCTTTCAAGTTTTTAATTTCTCTACTACGTATAGTAAGTAGGGGAAGTATTGCATTCCACCCAAAAATTCGATACCGAGATTTCACCGGAAATATATGTTTTAAGGCCCTCTGAATACAAAAAAAATACATTTTAGAAAAAGGTCCTTGTGTGTGTGTGTGTGTGTGTGTGTGTGGGTGTGTGTGTGTCTGTGAACAGCATAACTCAAAGACGTAAAGTCAGATAAATACCAAACTTTGTGTTCAGGTTCAGTATCTCTCCAAGATGCAACACAATTATTTTTTAAGAAAATCCCCCCCAGATTATCCTTTACATGGAACATATTTTTGAACATTTTAAATTTCTCATAAATATCTCTAAGTATTTTGATTAAAATATCAGACATTTAAGATATTATCATGACAAATAAAATGTATATCTTGAATTTTCTGGAAATGTCCTCTTCTCTCTGAATGGTTTTTCCATAACGTCTAAACCGTAAGAGATAGACATCTTTCTACACAAAAAATATAGATATGGCTAAAACACACCATTTATGTCATATACATTTTTTGTGGAGTGAATCATTTCCGAGATATACCTTGTTATTTGTTAGAATTTTCCAATACTTATACTTAGGTATAAAATGGGAATTCGTTATTTTTTTTTGTCCTGAACATGCAAAGAGAATGGAATGTGCCATATAGCAACCAGCTTTTAAAATATTTGACTATCGCTTAAATACTACCATATTCCCCTTGCACCTAAAAGAAAATTAGCAATAAGATTTCTGCATACTTTTATCTCGATTAACTTGAAGTTGATGCAGAATTGCACATATAGTTTGTACAACAATAGAGAGAAAGTCATGTGAGTGCAACATTTCAGAATTTCATAATTATGATTATTAATAATATTATTATTGTTATTATTACTTTGCAGTAGCTTCAGCTCTGCTAAAATTCCGAGATATACACGTTATTGTACAAAATAGCTTTCGAATGCAAAGGCAATCAGAAGATACCCCAAAAGATATCCATACAGTTGTGCTTTTGAAAGGTTTAGAACTACTTTCTTATTCGCTAAGCCGTAAACGAAATTACTGCGAGAAGATGCATGCTTTAACTGTCTTCCATGTGACGTTGTTTAGTTCGGAGGCTAAAAGCTGGGATTCAACACCGTGTAACATGGACTATGGTTGCATTAAGGAACTCAGGTAATTGCTCGACAACACACATATGATAATTACTGCTAAGTTCGTGACGGGGACTAACACACGGGGTGGCGTGAGGAGGGGGTTCTGTCCCCGTTATTACGGAGATAAAAGGACACCGTGCAGTGTATCACTCACTCTGTATAACACTGTTGCAGTGTTGGCTGGTGGGGTGACCGTTACAACGCACATGTTACCAAAACAAAAGTCTTTCAAGTTACTTTGAACCACTTGCGTTTTAATACAAAAAAGAAGAGTATTCTATGCCACGCTTGTGGTGCTTTGTGGGGAATGTGACATTGTATAAAACTGAAACTGCGACATTTGGGGCTTTTAAAGATGGAAATGGAGAAGAAAAGAACGTGTGAAATGAAGGAACAAAACAAGCTCTCTTATAAACAACAAGCTGTCGTGAGAGAGTACTTCATGTAAGTAAGGGGTTGAAAGTAAGGATAGGGGTGGTACTGAGGGTGACAATAGCCTGTAATTTGTACTTGTACAACGAGCGCCAAAGAAAATCTCACTGCACATCGCGTCTATGTCACATTATTTATCGTTGTATGTGGCCTTGCGAAACCATGGGCATTTCATTGGTTGCTTTAGACCACGGTACAAGGATGCGCCAGTCCTTCTGCTAAATAGTTGCACCAATAACCACAACAAAGGTTACAAAGTGGCGTAGAAACGAAATATATCTTTACGCTCTCGATCGTATTGGCTAAACGAGAAAGAGTTAGAGTGAGTGCATTGAGTTTGTCATACAGACCTCTTGTCGTGATTGGTAGCCCATATCTTATCTGCTAGTGCAGGGCACGCATTTGAAAGGGTCAAAAGCTAAGGGAAAACTTAATGAGCGTCCAGGTTAGCGAAGTGTAGAATGTGCAGTGTGAGAAGGTTTTCAGGGGATGTAAATTTAAACTTGAATGGTATTCACTAAATACATAGCAAGGCAGCACTTTATAGGAAACAATAAAGAAAACTTTATTCCCACAGTGATATCAATGTTTGTTGCTGCATAGAAGCAAACATAACTAAATAATAAATAAATAAAGCAGCATGTTTTCCCTCTAATTCAAACTATAATTGTTTAATAAACCTTTAGTAACATATTGCTGATCATTGGAATACAACAGGATTATAGACAAAAGCATAATCCAATTTTATTGCCATAATACGTATGTCATTGAGGCAATATTTTTAACACTTTCAGTCTAATTATTTAACAAGTAAATTCAATAACAGCCCGCCTTGAAGCAATATGTGTATGTAATAATTTGTAAAATTTATGTAACAGTCATTGCATATGCTTATATTATTGTATCCATGTGTAATAATGTTATGTGAATGCATTACGTAATTTAATAATAGGAGCTGTGAGATTAATAAGTGGAACGGTACTAACAATGAAGTAACAAAGAGGTAACCTTGAGGCAATAATGAATTTGAAAGTTTAAATGTTACTTGTGATTCTTGGAGTAACAATAATGTAATTTTAGTGACAGTGTATAAAATAGGCAATCAACAACCAGAAAAAGCTTTAGTTAAATGAAGGTATTCTATTGAAATAGCCAATAAGAGACTTTAAATACAGAAATTTACAAGTTTAGACGGCAATTCAGTTGCCCGCAGACAGTGCTCATAACTGGATGTGTTGCTTGTGCGTCCTCGAGAGATTTAATATGTATTCGTGTGAGACGAAAAATAAGTTTACGTGTTAAAAAGTGTAATTAATTAATAAGAACATCTCACAGCTCTCTCTCTCTCTATCAGTGAAGTGTTATTTAAATCGTGCCAAGCAGTAATAAAAGGGGTGAAGTAAAATTATAATCTGTGTAGGCCTACATTCTTTGTCGCATCACGCCCTGCCAAGACATCCATGTCTCTAAAATAAATACTGATGCAGCCGAGGCAAACTTAAGTATAATACTTAAAGAAACAATCAAATTACAAAGTTAATATTTTTTTAAACTTGGGGCAAAGGTCACCTGAAGGTACATTTGGGGCGAAGCCTACAGGAAACCGGGTACCATACGTGCGATTGCAACTCCTTCAATACAACCTACTTCAAATTGACGCCCAAAGTGGTGCAAACAAGTTACTACAAAATACGTGGAGGGTAAAGAAACTATATTTTTCAATAATCAGTAAACCATATACATATTTATCTCTAGTTCCAAACATGATCTGCCAATTAAAGCAAAAGATAATTTTGCATTTAGTAAACGAATATCATTTTCCGCGGATGTTTTCCAGGAATATTTTATCCAGTAATTTACTATAAAAGACTTTTATGCACTGCCGTTGAATTGCTGTAACAGTGCAACCAACCTCCCACATACCCACGATATGTCCACGAGTAATGCGCTAGTATACGGCATGACTGGTTTTGAGACAATAAACATGTTTTGGTTTCAATAACACTAGAAAAAGCAAAGCAATCAACTCCCCCCCCCCGTATTGCTGTGTTATCACATGCCTCAAAAGACGCCAGAGAACGAAACAAAATATTTGGAGTTCTGAGTACCTAAAGCCTAACTGTCCAAAGGTTTCTCCGGATTGGTCAAACGACGGTGCTGAAAATATGGGAAGGGATAGGTTTCACTTTCACATCTTACCCATAATAAGGTAGAGAAAATTTCTCTTTGGCTCCATTTATACCCAGCCTTTGAGCCTATTATGACTCTTATTCTAGAGAGTAGCTGTTCTAGCAGAGATGACCCCAGTTATTAATGACTTTGGAACGATGGACTATAATTTTCGGCCCCTGGTCGTAACCAGATTGGCAGCCCGAGTAACAAATCAGTAACCGGCTGCACCACATGCCAACAGCACTCGCCAGGTTGCGCCCTCTCCGCCAGCATGGATAGCGCTTAAGCAGTGTCGACGTCATCGTCAGGTGATCTTTTTGGTGCGCCTCGAGGGAGACGCTCCAATCTTAAGAGAGTGTGTAACTGATTTTAATTCTCAGCGACGAGTGGAATTTTTTTTCGAGTGTAGGAGAAAATGATTTAATCACTAACCCCAGTCCCGATGGGAGTCAGTACTGAGAGTGTGGGACTCAACAATATTTTGCATACCCACTAAAAACTCCTCCACTGGAAGGAAAATGGAAGAATCAAAAAGAGGGATTCGAGTGTGATCGTGAGGCTAAACCACTGTTGCACCAGCGTATTCAATGGTGTGGATACACAAGAGCCTAAGCCAGGTGAAAGTAAGGTGCCAGGACACAAGCATAACGAGGCCTTACTTGCGCTCCTGGGAATGGGTGAGGTGTGAAGGAAGTGGAGATAGTGTGGCAGTAGACAAGTTGGACGAGGCCCAGCTTGCCGCCGCGGGAGTGAAGTTTGGTGCTGTTCAGTAGTTCCTAGGGTGCCTAATGCGGCCTCTGGGCGCTGCGTCCGGCCTGTCCGGTGGATCTGTGATTGCTTGGTAAAGTTTTCTGAAGAAGTGGAGAAGCTCATCTTTGACGATTCTTTGTAATGAGGTGCTGAGTCCGCCGATGAGTCCATGGAGCTCCGTACTATTCAGAGTATTCTGTAGCTATACTGTGGACATGGAGATGTAGTTGTTGGCTGCGATTTGGAGCTCTTGAAGCCCCACAACGAAGCTTCAAGGGCTCCAAGTTGCGTGGGTTGGTCGTCGCTTCCATCTTCGGCGTCATCTGGTTCGACGAGATGACACTCGATGCGTTCCAGCTTGCGCTAGACCGATGTGAGGATCCCGTCTTCACCTTGGAGGTTCGCAATCTGCCCTGAGAGTGCACTGATTGTTCTGGTCGAGGTCCGCTGCTTGGCCTCCACTGCCGCAAGGCACGTGTTGGTTGCGCAGCGTAACTCAGCCAAGCGAGAGGCGAAGTCCTGGAGCGTTGCCTGCATTGCAGACAGAGTTGCTTGCAGATCAGGTTGTGTTGTAAAACCAGGAGCTGGTGGTTGAGGCTTGGCCCTTCCATGAGGCGGCGTCGACGTCGGCGGAGGCAGTTTAGTGGCCGTTGTCAGTATGGGTGTCCCGAAAGACTTCTTGAGCTTTATGTCTGGGAGCGGCCGTCTCCACACTTTTTGGCCTTGTCTAAATTATACATATTATTTCGGCGTAAGTAAAGTACAAAAAATTGTTTATGTGCGGAGCGTTATTTAAATTTTTCATATTGAAATATCAGCACGTGCTAAATTGTATTATAATGGCGGACATTGTGTGAGAAGGATAAGATAAAAATATTTAATATATTTCAATTGTAATTTGTTAATGTTTCTTAGATTTTTATGTGAATATATCCAGTGCTTTATGGGCTGCAAGAATTACCAGTTTCATTTAGAGGTTTATTAAATACTTAATTCATTTCCTTTTACTTTATTTGTAGTACAAAGAATTTATTACTCTGGGGGAATGCTTTGTTCCAACGCATTCTAGAATGGCCCCGTACTTTTGCTTTATTTGCTGCTTATAATGAATAATTTGGGGCGTTCTATGCATTGACTATACTTACATAAATTACTTTGAATTTAAGCGGCTTTGCTTGAATATTACACTTTTAACCACAATGGCCTTATCGGCGGCCTTTTCTTTGTAACTTATCATTGCCTATAGGCAATGTTGTTAACTCGTATTACCTTGTCATTGGAGTACTGGTAAACTTTGGGTTTTTGCATTACATCACACACACATTCACACTCTCATACTTACGCCCTGACTCTGGGGAGGATAGGGAATAATTTTGCCTAGGGAAAAATTCCTACCCCCAGCCGGGAATCGAACCCGGGACCCCTCGCACAGCAGGAAGATCTCTACGACTGAGTTGCGGAAGTATTGTATTCTACCAAATAGCGATGTTTAACTATAATTACATGTTTTGAGGACCCCTGGACCCAAAAAAGCATTTTTAGAAACAGGTCTATGTGTATTTAACTGTTTCGTATTTCAGCATCTTCCAAGGATGAGACACGATGATATTTCAGCTTCACCCTAAGCTTTTCTTTGCATGGAAATTGCATTTTATTAAAGTTTTTTATTTTCTTAAAAACGACTATCGATGTTGACTAAAATTGATGTAATCATTTAAGATATTTAGATAAGAAATAAAACGTATATCTTGAATGTCATTCGAATAGAATTTAATATCTTTTTACTTCCTCTACTACGTATAGTAAGTAGGGGAAGTATTGTATTCCACCCAAAATTTCGATACCGAGATTTCACCGGAAACACATGTTTTGAGACTCACTGAATCCAAAAAAAGCATTTTTGGAAACATGTCCGTGTGTGTGTCTGTCTATGTGTCTGTATGTCTGTGTGTCTGTCTGTGTGTCTGTGAACAGCATAACTCAAAAACGAAGAGTCAAATAAACACCAAACTTGGTATTTAGGTTTACTATCTTTCAGAGATGCGACAGGAAGGTTTTCAAGAAAATCCCCCCACCACAGACTACCCTTTACATGGAACATTTTTCGAAAATTTTAATTTTCTCAAAAACGGCTCTAACGATTTTGATTAAAATATCATATGTTTAAGATATTGTCATGACAAATAAAATGTATATCTCGAATTTTCTGGGAATGTCTCCAAAAGTATTCTTCATTATGAACGACTTTTTCATAACTGGTAAACCATAAGAGATAGACAAAGTTTTACTACACGAAAAATGTAGATCGCGTTAAAATACACAATTTATGTCATATACATTTCTTTTCTTGAGTGAACCGTTTGCGAGATATTGCTTGTTATTCCCTTAAATTTTCCAATACTTATACTTTTTCTCAAATTCGTTATTCATTTTTTTTATGTCCTGGACATGCAGAGAGAATGGTATGCGCCACATAGCAACCAGCGTTAAAATATTTGACTATCGCTTAAAACCTACCATATTCCCCTTGCATCTACAAGAAAATTAGCAATAAGATTGACATCTCGATATCTCGATTAACATGAAGCATATGGAGAATAAGCGTTTGTAAAAATAGTTTGTACAAGAGTAGAGAAAGACATGTGAGTGTAACACATCAGATTTTTTTAATTGGTAAACTATAAGAAATAGGTGAAATTATAGACAAAAAGATTAAATGTTTTAAAACGCTTTTGTGGTATCCGCCTTTTCCGAAATATCCGTTATTCAATGGTTCTATTCGGTTTTTTCTCACGATATCATGGAAAAGTATGGAATTCAGGAATGTGACAAGAAGAGTTTCAAGAAAATCACCCCTCTCCGAACTACTCCTTACAAGAAAAAGTGTTGGCTAAATTTTACCCTCTCTAAAATGGCTTAGCAATTTTGATTAAAATACTATAAGGTATTTAATATACAATACGTGATCAAAAGTATACGTACACCTGGTTGAAAATGACGTACTAGTTCGTGGCGCCCTCCATCGGTAATGCTGGAAGTCAATATGGTTTTGGCCCACCCTTAGACTTGATGACAGCGTTCACTCTCGCAGGCATACCTTCAATCAGGTGTTGGAAGGTTTCTTGGGGAATGGCAGCCCATTCTTCACGGAGTGCGGAACTGAGGAGAGGTATCGATGTAGGTCGGTGAGGCCTGGCACGAAGTCGGCGTTCCAAAACATCCCAAAGGTGTTCTGTAGGATTCAAGTCAGGACTTTGTGCAGGCCAGACCATTACAGAGATGTTATTGTCGTGAAACCACTTCGCCATAGCCCGTGCAGTATGAACAGGTGCTCGATCTTGTTGAAAGATGCAATAGCCTTCCCCGAATTGCTCTTCAACAGTGAGAAGCAAGAAGGTGCTTAAAATATCAATGTAGGTCTGCGCTGTGATCGTGCCACGCAAAACAACAAGGGGTGCAAGCCCTCTCCAAGAAAAACACGACCACACCATACCACCACCACTTCCGAATTTCACCGTTGGCGCTACACACGCTGGCAGATGACGTTCACCAGGCATTCGCCATACCCACTCCCTGCCATCGGATCTCCACATTGTGTACCGTGATTCGTCACTCCACACAACGTTTTTCCACTGTTCAATCCTGTAATGGTGACGCTCCTTACACCAAGCCAGACGTCTTTTGGCATTTTCCTGCGTGATTTGTGGCTTATGAGCAGCCGCTCGACCATGAAATCCAAGGTTTCTCACCTCACGCCTAAATGCCATAGTACTTGGAGTGGATCCTGATGCAGTTTGGAATTCTTGTGTAATGGTCTGGATAGATGTCTGCCTATTACTTTTTACGACCCTTTTAAAACATCAGCGGTTTCTGTCAGTCAACATACGAGGTCGGCCTGTACGTTTTTGTGCTGTTCATGTCTCTTCACCTTTCCACGTCACTATCACATCAGAAACAGTGGACCTAGGGATGTTTAGGAGTGTGGAAATCTCGCGCACAGACTTCCGACACAAGTGACACCCAATCACCTGACCACGTTCGAAGTCTATGAGTTCCCGGAGCGTCCCATTCTGCTGTTTCACGATGTCTAATGACTACTGAGGTCACGGATGAGTACCAGGCAGTAGGTGGGAGCACAATGCACCTAAGATGAAAAACGTATGTTTGCGGGATGTCTGTATACTATTGATCACATAGTGTATTTGCATGACAAAATATCTTGACTTCCCTGGGAATAGGCAGTGAAGTTCTCTTACTTTTGTATAAATGGTAAACTGCAAGAAATAGGCAAAATCTTATTAAACAAAGGACAGTTATGTCAAATAGGAATTTTAGTGATTTTAACCATTTCTGAGATATTCTTTGTTATTTATTTTTTTCTCTCGTAAACAATAGAATGTTAAACCCATTGTATAGAGACACGGTCTTTAACTGCTTGCTCCTTAGCGTTCCATTCTATATTGGTTGTGATTTTGCTAAGAGACATCTTTATCAGGATTGAGGTTCTTTTACGTGCCGTAAATCTACGACACGGGACCACCGGCTTTACTTCCCTTCCTAAAGAAGCCATTTTTTCTCCCGAAAAAAATCCATCGCCCTCCGCCTAATTTGAACTCGCGACCTCAGGAACTAGAGGCTAGGCATGGTAACCACTACACTACGGAGGACGACAATCTGACAATGGCTTTACTTATTATGCGTACAATGAGATGTGTAAACGTGAACTGAAAATTTATTTCGATTAATACACTGCCTCTGTGGTCTGGTAGTTAGCATGCTAGCTTGCAAATCCGAGGTTCTGTGTTCGATTGCTGGCTGGAGTGTTTCTTAGCCAGGCTTATTCCCATTCTCCCTAGTGTCTGTAAGTATAAGTGAGAGTGTAAATGTCTGAGTAGCTTTAAGAATAATAAAGAAAAGCCCAAAGTAAAAACACCAAGGCTACACAATAGTACACAAGGAATATCATTGCCGATGAGCAATTGTTCCAAGGGCAAAGTAACCGAAATAGCCTTAGGTGTTAAAAACGGTATATAAATGCAACAAGAAATTCTTATGTATTACATTCAGATAACCTTCTCTATTCTCTATCGTTTATTTTTGGGTATATAAATTATTTTATGAACTTTTATTTTGCTATCTACTTCATTTTAATCCAAATAAATCTTTACAGAAATAGCTACATTACTTATTTCGTTATAGATACAAAGAGAACAGCGATAGTCAAATGTTTAAGAACTCGACGCTATATACTGGCTTTAAAATTTCATACTGTTTCCATGCAATCATGAGACTGATATCTCGGAAATGGCTAATGCTAAAAAGAGTTATTTTAAATAAATTCTGTGGTTTAAAGAGATGTTTTGTGTGGTACGTTTTTCTATGAGTTAACGTTTACAAGATGATATAAAATTCCTTCCGAATAAATAGATCTTCACAGGCTATTCCCAGAAAATTCAAGATATACGTTTATTTGTTATTAAAATATCTTCAATATATGGTATTTTAATCAAAATCATTACAGACACTTTTGATAAAATAACAAGTTTCGAAAAATGTTCCAATAAGAGGATAGTTGGAATGCTGTAGCTTCTTAGAAATTTTCGTGTCATAACTTTGTAAGATACTGAACATAAATGCCAAGTTGTGTATTTTTCCGATTTTAAATTGTTGAGTTGTGTTGTTCACAGACACACTGACATAAATAGATATATAGACAGACAAGCAGGCAGACGCACAGACAGATATTTATTTTAACCTGTAGAGCTTGTAAGCTATAAGTCATAAAATTACAACTAGATTAAGTTCATGCAAATCATAAGGGCACATTTTAATTAACATTCTCTTAAGATTACTGCTGTTTCACCATAATTACTTGTTTTGAGGACCCCTGGACAGATACTTAAATTTAGTTGTAGCTTTAAGGAGTTAAACAATTTCAAACTATAAACCATAGATATATTAAATTTCGTCCAGTGATGCATTGGAATGTTATAATTATGTCTTATACGGGTATTATGCTTATGAAAATCAACATTTATAAGAAAGTAATCTCTGTTAATAAATACCAACTCCATTAACTTAAAAATATATAATCCGTAGACAGTCAATATATTAAAACTAATAAAATAATCCTTACGGGATACCCTACTATCAGCAATACATCGTATTATGCGTTTTTGGGCAATAAAAACCTGCTGCATCATGGATCCTGACCCCCCAAAGCAAACACCATATGCCAACCGAGATTCAACATTTGCAAAATAAAACAAGAGTACAGCCTCAACATTAAGATAGGATCTCAAAAACCGTAATTGGTAGCAACAAACATTTAGTTTTTTAATTAATTCAATACAATGGGTTTGCCAAGATAGATGTTCATCAAATTTAATCCTAGATTTAGTAAGTTGAAGACAACGCAGATTCTGACCAAATATATTAATACCTAATTCCTTATGATTCCTTTTTTGATGCATATAAACATGAACAAAGCCAGATTTATTAACATTCAGATAAAGCATATTATTATTAAACCAGGTTTTGAGATCTCTAAGTAATTCATTACATTTCACTCCCATACCTGTCATATTGCCAAATTTAACCATCACAGTGTTATCATCAACATACATAGTTAAAAAGAATCTTTCAATTTACCAGGTAAATCATTCAAAAACAGAAGAAACAACACAGGAGCAAGAATAGAGCCCTGAGGAACACCAATATCAACATCAACAATATTGCAATTATAAACACTTCTAAAGGAATAGGTTGTGTGGTTAATCTGAACATACTGAATTCTATTTTTCAAATAAGAAGTAAACCACCTATACCACAATTTAGCAAACAGCAAATCATGATTAACGCAATCGAACGCTCTGCTAAGATCACAAAAATTCCAATAGGACATTCGCCAGAATCAAAAGCAAGTAAAATTTCTCTGAATACAGAATAAATAGTAGTAGTAATAGATTTACCTGATCTAAAAACATGTTGGTCAGGATTCAAGATATTATATTTCTCAAGAAAATTTGGCATTATATCAAGTATTCAATATTAAAACTTTTTTAAATACTGTTACAGATAGCAATTGGTCTATAATTTTCAGTATTAGTTTTATCAGATATTTTAAAAACAGTTTATTCAGTTTCAACTCACTCACACATGTAGGAATGTTCTTAAAATGCATTTTTGGATTCAGAGGGCCTCAAAATGTGTATCCTTGGTGAAATCTCGATATCGAATTTTTATGTGGAATGCAATATCCTGGCTCTATACTATGTATATGGTAGAGAAATTATAAATAAACCAGCTATACTATTCAATTTTGTAAGAATAGTTTATAGAAGAGCAGCGAAAGTCATATGAATACAACTCCTTATATTTTTATGACATTAATTACTTTAATGAATGCCACTAATGTGTTACGTAAAGAATTAACGTACAAGGGCGTTTTCCCGCGTGTTACGTCGGCGTTATTACAGGGTATTTTGGCGCTAATGTGTATTTTGGCTGCATTATTTGGACTTTTAACCGCCTTCAAACAAGTTTTCGCCTCAGTGAACTTTCACCGTTGCTACAACAACGAGCCCGAGAGACGGGAATGTGACGGCTGACAGATGCTATGCATAAAATAAACTAAATTTCAACACCCTAACAAAGCTTTGTTGGTGATTATTTTCCCTCGCTTTTCAGCAGCGAGGGAGCGAAAACGTCAGTTTCTGCAGATGGCGCATCTGGGCGCGTTATTAGTCACCCCCACCACCACTCCCACGACAAATTTTCCCGGAGAAGCATTACAATAAATGTAAAATAGTCCCTGAAGATGGCTGCTCGAAATTTAGTGCACATGTTCTACTTGGGCGTTTGCACTCCATAAAATTCCTTCAATGTCTTTACACCTGAACACATTGATAACTATTTCCGATTTATTCAGTTCCATCAATGACAACCCCTGTACTTCTGGTGAAATCCAGAAAGGTTTTAAGAGCCCTGAATACAAAGCAAAAAATCGGATGCGTTACATTCACATGACTTTCTCTAATCTCTGGCGCTTAGAAATGAATATACCACTTATTCTTACAAAGGTTTATTTTCCTAACTACTTCATTATACTTAGGATAAACGTTTGCAGAAATAGCTACATTACACAGTTCGTTATAGATAGAAAGGGAACAGCGATGGTCAAATGTTTAAGAATTGGAGCTATATGCTGGCCTTAAAATTCCACACTCTTTCCATGATATCGAAAGAAACAAGTTGATGCGAAGGTCTACCAGGGCAAGAGCCTAAGCCCAAGCTCCCTCCTATACCCAGGGTCGGCGTCATCCGAGTGGTTCTCCAAACCGTGGGTGTTTCCCATGAGGTCAATACCTAGAGTCTAAAAAGGCCCCCCGCTTACGCGAGGATGGAAGTGAATACGCCACTTACGCGCGTCATTCCGAAAGGGCAACTACTGAAAACCCCGACACAATCCAGCATGCCGGCTACCGGCTATCCAGGGCGGTACCCCGCCTACGACAACCCGCACAGACGTCCCCAATCTCCCACGTGTCTCGGGGACCAATGCCCCACCGAGTCCAACCCAATCCGAACAACTCCCTATCGGGAGCAGCTAGAATGCTCGGCCCAACGTACTTCTAGTAACGTCAGAAGTACCACGGATGCTGGGTTCGCAGCGCATGCAACTCCCCTGTGTTGAATAATTCGAATCATTAATAACCGATGTCTCGGTAATGGCTGATGCCACAAAAATGTTATTTGAAATAAAGTGTATGTTTTAAAAGACATCTGCATTTTATGTTTAGTACATTTTAGTCTAACGCTTGAAGAAGATAGGTTTGTTGCTGCTACGTATGGAAAGTCAGTTTGAAGAACTGTTGGGGAGCCGAGCCTGAAGTAGCTGCAACCGCACGTATCGTACCCAGTAGCCTTCGCCCCAAGTTTAAAAATATTAACTTTGTAATTTGGCTGTTTCTTTAAATATTATATATATGTTTGCCTCGACTGCGGCAGTGTTATTTTTTAGAAACACGTTTCTTTTAGCAAGGAGTGGAGCGACTAGAAGAATGCAGCTTATACAGATTATAATTTTACTTCACTCTTTTTATTAATGCTTGACACGTTTTAAGTAACACTTCACTGATATAGAGAGAGCTGTAAGATTTTTTATTAATTACTTGCACTTTTTAACACGTAAACTATTTTTGTCTCGCACGAATACGTATTAAATTTCTCGTGAATGTGTCTCCCGTCAGGAACCTGTCTACAACCAACGCGTCCAGTTATGATCGCTGTCTACAAGCAACTGACTCGATTTGTACTGCCTAAATTTGTAAATTTATGTATTTCAAGTCTTTGATTGGCTATTCCTAATCCAATAGAATAGTTTTATTTAACTAAAGCTTTTTCTGGTTGTTGATTGGCTATTTTATAAACTGTTTAAAAACTTACATTATTGTTGCTCCAAGAATGACTAGTAGCATTTAAGCTTTCAAATTCATTATTGTCTCAAGGTTACCTCATTATTACCTCATTATTAGCAAATTTTAACCTATTATTTTCACAGCATTATTAAATTACGTATTACATTTAGATAACATTATTACATGTATACAATAATGTAAACATGTACAGTGACTGTAATATACACTTTTTATATTGTTACATACACATTATGCTTTAAGGCGGGCTGTTATTGAATTTATATATTATATAATTAGACTGCAATCATTTAAGTGTTAAAAATACTGCCTCACGCTTAAGGTTTTTCAGTTATACAAGCTTATACAAAATTCCTTCCGAATGGAGAAGACCCAACAGGTTCCAGAAAATTCAAGACATACGTTTCATTTATCATGTAAATATATTTATTATACGGTATTTTAATCAAATTAATTACATGCTTTTTTAGGAAATAAAAACGTTTTCGTGAAAATGCTCGTGTCGTGTATTTGGAAGCTACTGAAATTAAATCAGGTATTTATCCAAATTTTCGTTTATTAATTTCTTGTTCTCAGAAACACACACACACACACATGATCATTTTTCGAAAACAATCTTTTTGATTTCAAGGGGCTTCAATACACGTGTTTACGGTGAAATCTCGGTAGTGAATTTTTGGGTGGAATGTAATACCTTCGTACCTAATATGTATACTTGCGTTCATAAAATGTGGCCCATAAGGCAACGGAGATGTTTATATTGTATGGTGAAATATAGCCTCACCCCGTACAAGCGTGACCATCTCTGTTATTTTAGCATGATTCTAGCCAGTGGATTGGCAGATACTTCATCTCCCCCAAAGTATCTCGAAGGGTAACATTACAACTCAAACCTTATATTTTCATGCTAAATTATAATTTGTATTACGTTATTTATTTTACGTTACTTTAACTACAGGTCATGTCGCGACGGATCTGTTAGTGTATAACGCTTAGATCGAGGTGTAGAGGACAGTTAGCCTTCTAGGTCTCATCCTTGTAACCACTCGCTTCGTCGTGTACACAGAGACCCTAGTGCATAGCAACCGGATCTTCTGTTTCGTGCCGTGTAGATGGCATTAGGGTGCCATCCAGTCTAACTGCTGCTTTCATATAGAAATGACGAGAGTTAGCCTTATAGATCTCATCCCTGTAACCATGCCATCTTGCTTCGTCACATTTCCACAGAGACCCTATTGCATAGCAACCGGATCTTCTGTTTCGTGCCGTGTAGATGGCATTAGGGTGCCATCCAGTCTAACTGCTGCTTTCATATAGAAATGACGAGAGTTAGCCTTATAGATCTCATCCCTGTAACCATGCCATCTTGCTTCGTCACATTTCCACAGAGACCCTAGTGCATAGCAACCGGATCTTCTGTTTCGTGCCGTGTAGATGGCATTAGGGTGCCATCCAGTCTAACTGCTGCTTTCATATAGAAATGACGAGAGTTAGCCTTATAGATCTCATCCCTGTAACCATGCCATCTTGCTTCGTCACATTTCCACAGAGACCCTATTGCATAGCAACCGGATCTTCTGTTTCGTGCCGTGTAGATGGCATTAGGGTGCCATCCAGTCTAACTGCTGCTTTCATATAGAAATGACGAGAGTTAGCCTTATAGATCTCATCCCTGTAACCATGCCATCTTGCTTCGTCACATTTCCACAGAGACCCTATTGCATAGCAACCGGATCTTCTATTTTGTGCCTTGCAGATGGCATTAGGGTGCCATCCAGTCTAACTGCTGCTTTCATATAGAAATGACGAGAGTTAGCCTTATAGATCTCATCCCTGTAACCATGCCATCTTGCTTCGTCACATTTCCACAGAGACCCTATTGCATAGCAACCGGATCTTCTATTTTGTGCCTTGCAGATGGCATTAGGGTGCCATCCAGTCTAACTGCTGCTTTCATATAGAAATGACGAGAGTTAGCCTTATAGATCTCATCCCTGTAACCATGCCATCTTGCTTCGTCACATTTCCACAGAGACCCTATTGCATAGCAACCGGATCTTCTGTTTCGTGCCGTGTAGATGGCATTAGGGTGCCATCCAGTCTAACTGCTGCTTTCATATAGAAATGACGAGAGTTAGCCTTATAGATCTCATCCCTGTAACCATGCCATCTTGCTTCGTCACATTTCCACAGAGACCCTATTGCATAGCAACCGGATCTTCTATTTTGTGCCTTGCAGATGGCATTAGGATGCCACCACCTATTTTTACTTTCTCTACTACGTATAGTAAGTAGGGGAAGTATTGTATTCCACCCAAAAATTCGATAGCGAGATTTCACTGGAAATATATGTTTTGAGACCCCCTGAATCCAAAAAAAGCATTTTTGGAAACATGTCCATGTGTGTACCTCTGTGTGTGTCTGTCTATGAACAGCATAACTCAGAAACGAACAGTCAGATAAACACCAAACTTGGTATTTAGATTCAGTATCTACAAGAGATGCGACACGAAGGCTTTCAAGAAAATCCCCCCCACGCCATATTACCCTTTACATGCAACATTTTTCGAAAATTTTAATTTTCTCAGAAATGGCTCTAAGGATTTTAATTCAAATATCATATGTTTAGGATATTTTCATGACAAATGAAATGTATATCTCGAATTTTCTGGGAATGTCCCCAAAAGTATTCTTCATTGTGAACGACTTTTGCATAACTGGTAAACCATAAGGGATAGACAAACGTTTACTACATAAAAATGTAGATCGCGCTAAAATACATAATTTATGTCATTCACATTTTTTTGTTGAGTGAACCATTTTCCAGATTTTGCTGGTTATTCCCTTAAATTTTCCAATACTTATACTTTTTCTCAAATGGGGATTCGTTACTCATTTTTTTGTCCTGGTAATGCAAAGAGAATGGAATACTCCACATAGCAACAGCTCTTAAAATATTTGACTATCGCATAAAGCCTAACAATTCCCCTGCCATCTACAAGAAAATTAGCAATAAGATTAACATCTCGATTAACATGAAGCATATGGAGAATAAGCGTGTGTAAAAATAGTTTGTACAGGAGTAGAGAACGTCATGGGAGTGTAACACATCATATTTTTTTAAATATTCTTTTAGATTTAAAGTGGAACTTCGGGTCGTGGTATTAAACATCCAATCCGGTATTTACCTTAGCAGCTGAGGGAAACCACACAAAACATCAGTAAGATTGGTCGGACAACGGGATTTGAATCCAGGACCTCCCAATTGGAGACACAAACGTTATCGCCTGAGCCATCACCTCGGTAGTTCAAATTTCTTAATGCCAGTTTTGTTGTTTCTAGTAATGGCAACAACTTTAACCTTCATCTCCATGTTGATTAAACCTCTCAGGTGAATGTCGTAACTCTCATTCAGTTTAACCACACATAGAAATAATTCTTCTTCCCTTCCTGTAGAAGACCGAATTATTTGTGATTGGTGTAAAGTTTCTTTGTGTGCCAATCGTAGCGAAATATTTTGTTGCGGTATTAATGTTATTTATTTAACATTATTGTAGCCCCACGTTGTGGTAGCCAATTTGCGAGTGTATTACTTATAGTGTTTGTTTACATCACGCGTTGAAGCCATCTTGTGACGTCATTCATTTGTTCGGTTTGTAGCTCCATCTAGTGTTAGCAATTTGCGGCAGTATTAGCTTTTGTTTGATTTCATTTCAAATGTCCTCCGGCTAGCTATTATCCTGTTGGCTTGAGCACGTATCTCTATACAGGTTGTGTAAACGGAAAGAAATCTTTTATCCAAAAATTACACTGATGAAGAAATTTGTTTTACACATTTATTGTCGAACACGTTAACTATCACATTTATACATTGATCTTAACACTCGCCAAACTGAAACTGTTATAATAACTTCTTACTGATCACTTTTAATCCACGTACTTCAATCTTTTGTATAATTAACTTTACCATACTTTAGATCTTTCATAATTCTGCTGCGCGTAACTTGTGAATCGATACCCGACGTTTGCCGTACAAATACTTTCGACGAACTGACTGACTGAAGACGACGTGTAGTGTACACAGATTTTTGATGAACTGGCCGACTGAAGGCGACGTGTAATGTACTAAGAATTTTGATGAACTGAGCAACTGAAGGCGACGTGTAATGTATTGAGATTTTCGATGAACTGCCCGCAATCTACCTCTGACTTGGCTTTTTATACACCCACTCCCCGATATGCCTAAAGATTATAACTGAACTGCAATTCGCTAATAAAACGCGCCAACATTAGCGTCTATTTTAATATCCAATGAAAATTATGAATACATATGCTCTAGGGAGAAAATATTCCAGAAGGTTCTAAACGGAAAAACGCGCCAATATTACGTAACTTCCTCGTTTCCAATAATGATAAACAGCTCACCCCCCTCTCTGCATTATTGCGCGCTATTATTGACAGTTTCAGTAAGGCATTAAAAACTTACTTCTCAACAATTACAGTCAAGAAACATCTCAAATCAATGTCACATAAAAATGCATATTCATATTACAATCATTATTTACATTTAAGTAATTTGTGATACAAATTACTGCATCATATGCCCCACTAGAAACATAATTATAAACATTTACAACTTGTTTGGAAATTTTATAATTGGGTTTTTAGTCTCCTAAATCTTGGAACACACGCTATCACTTTCACTTAACACATCACACGCATTTAACACACGACATATGTTTTTTTTTATCTCGCCACTACTTACTGGCTCTGGTTTAATGTGTTTAGACTTTAATCTGACATTACAAAATTTTTTTTTTTAGCAAATACTGTACCCTGAATTATTTAATGACTGTTTCAAAATGGTTTACTTTCTTAAGTTGTTGACAAAAATTTATACCTTTAAGAATTTTTGTAATTACTATACATATTTACTAAAATATTCACCCTCTACACAAATATATTTACATCTCTTAAATCTAAGCACTGTTTCACATTTTCTGTTTGCTACATAAGTATTTGTTTTTAATTATTTTTACCCTATTTTTGTTGTTTTGTACATTATTTACGTACTTTTACTTTTAATATCATATTAAGTTTCAATCTTTACATTCTTAATTTCAAATACTGTTACAGTTACTAAAAATTTAATTTTTTTTTTAAACGTTTCTCTTTTTTTTGTAATTTATTTCTCTTTTCAAATGACATATAAATAATTAACCCTCTTACGTTCCAATACATTGCTCTGCATTTCGTCTTTAACTATCCAGCATTTACTTTACATCTTATTGCTATTTACCCTCCTGGATCAAATTGTATGTGGCTAAACATTACTCGTAGCCGTAACCTAACCTTCAAATTTTTGTTCATGGATAACCTCTTGTATTCATATGATATTTCCTTCCCTGATAACATTTGAAAACAATCTAAAGTTTTCTGAATTACACATCTTTTAACAACTTTCATTTTCAATTCTTCTACTATCTCTTTAATTTGAAAGTACTCTGACAAATCTGTACTAAACTGTACTGGACTGGAGTTTTCATTCTGAACAGCTTGGTACTTGTTAATTTCAGAAGTTAGCTTTTGATTATTTACAGGCAAAACTTTAACTACTTCGTACAATTTATTTCTTTGCATTACTGACTCATTCTGTATTTCTGATATCTCCCCTCTGAAATTAACTTGCGCCTCATTCACATCTACATTCATAACCTCTTTCATCTGTCTTATCTCACTTGAAATATTACTCATTCTACTACCTGACTCTGTACATTCTACGTCAACATGTTCATTTTTAGTATTAACCTCACTTTCTTTGTTACCTATTTCCCTGCTCATGTCTAACATTTTCTTTGAAAATTCTCCTATCTCACTTGCTGTTACTTCCTCATTTTCATCTCTCATTTTTGGCATACTCCTATCTAGCTTCATAACTTTCTTTTCAATTTCTTCCCTGCTTTGATCTACTTTTTGCTCTAATTTATCATTACTCCTACCAATATTTTCAATTGATTTCCTATGATCCTTTTTATAGCTTCTCTCAATTCCTCAAAACTCTGATCTATACTCCTATTAATATCTTCCCTCAATTTCTCCATATTCTTTTGCATATCTTCCCTCATACTCTTACTAATATCTTCCCTCAGTTCCCTATTATTCTTTTCCATATTCTCATTAGTCTTTTTCATATCTTCTCTTAGATTTCTCAACATTTCCATCATCATACTAGCATCAAAATTAATATTTCCTGCTGTTCTATTCTCACTTCCTTCACTAACATTTCCTCCCTCCAATACTA
Source organism: Deroplatys truncata (assembly GCA_030765065.1). Taxonomy (NCBI): domain Eukaryota; kingdom Metazoa; phylum Arthropoda; class Insecta; order Mantodea; family Mantidae; genus Deroplatys; species Deroplatys truncata. Next base: position 240,780,231 of record CM060976.1, read on the forward strand.
CATCGTTTGAGCTATTTTCTATAACCTGTATTGAATTACAGCTAACTGTTACACTATCCCCCTCCATAATTATTTCTTCTGTATTATTATTAGCCATTGTTTTCTTTATCCTACCGCTCCTTAAGTACATTTGATTGCTACAATTTTGTTTTCTAAAAAAAAAATTACGATACTCTGACCTTTGTGATGCTGTCTGTTGCTGTTACTTTAATGTCCAACTTCCTGCCCCTCTCTCCTAGATTTGTATGTCGCTTCTGCGTTGTGTTATGATGAATCTACGTCGTTTTGTTGTCCTGTAGTTTGAATTTCCCTGTTGCCTTGTAATCTCGGAATTACGATGTCCAATCATCCGCGTAGTCTGTCGTCCTGTTGTTTCTGGAATCTGCGTCTTGTAGATCATTTCACTGCTGCATTCGTTCCACGTCCTGGTTCCTTTCCTGGTCATTCTGCTACTTCCTGGTCACTCTTCCCCTTTCCTGGTCACTCTGCCCCTTCATGGTCACTCTGCCCCACGTTCTGGGTGCCAATTTGTTGTAACATTATTGCTTACGTAATATGTTTTTACGTAAATTATTAGAACTTGAAGATCTTATGTTATGCTGCTTTTGTTTTGTTTGGTTACATAATTTTAACTGCCCCACGTATGGGCGCCAATTTGTTGCGGTATTACTTATATTATTTAACATTATTGTAGCCCCACGTTGTGGTAGCCAATTTGCGAGTGTATTACTTATAATGTTTGTTTACATCACGCGTTGAAGCCATCTTGTGACGTCATTCATTTGTTCGGTTTGTAGCTCCATCTAGTGTTAGCAATTTGCGGCAGTATTAGCTTTTGTTTGATTTCATTTCAAATGTCCTCCGGCTAGCTATTATCCTGTTGGCTTGAGCACGTATCTCTATACAGGTTGTGTAAACGGAAAGAAATCTTTTATCCAAAAATTACACTGATGAAGAAATTTGTTTTACACATTTATTGTCGAACACGTTAACTATCACATTTATACATTGATCTTAACACTCGCCAAACTGAAACTGTTATAATAACTTCTTACTGATCACTTTTAATCCACGTACTTCAATCTTTTGTATAATTAACTTTACCATACTTTAGATCTTTCATAATTCTGCTGCGCGTAACTTGTGAATCGATACCCGACGTTTGCCGTACAAATACTTTCGACGAACTGACTGACTGAAGACGACGTGTAGTGTACACAGATTTTTGATGAACTGGCCGACTGAAGGCGACGTGTAATGTACTAAGAATTTTGATGAACTGAGCAACTGAAGGCGACGTGTAATGTATTGAGATTTTCGATGAACTGCCCGCAATCTACCTCTGACTTGGCTTTTTATACACCCACTCCCCGATATGCCTAAAGATTATAACTGAACTGCAATTCGCTAATAAAACGCGCCAACATTAGCGTCTATTTTAATATCCAATGAAAATTATGAATACATATGCTCTAGGGAGAAAATATTCCAGAAGGTTCTAAACGGAAAAACGCGCCAATATTACGTAACTTCCTCGTTTCCAATAATGATAAACAGCTCACCCCCCTCTCTGCATTATTGCGCGCTATTATTGACAGTTTCAGTAAGGCATTAAAAACTTACTTCTCAACAATAATTACAGTCAAGAAACATCTCAAATCAATGTCACATAAAAATGCATATTCATATTACAATCAGTATTTACATTTAAGTAATTTGTGATACAATTTACTGCATCAATTTTCATAGAAGCGGTATCTGAAAACCGTAGATTATAATCATCGTTCATTGGTTAGCCGTTATTCCCCTGAAATGTTGTTCACGCCAGGCACATAGAGAACTGATACCGGCTGGGTGAAGTCAAATGTTAGTTATCTGAAGGTGGAAACCTTATGGAGAGAATAGCTGTATGGCGATTTAGGGGAATGCACCAGTTTTTATATACGTTACAGTGTTACAGTAAATAAGTTTACTAAAAGAGAGTGTCTGTTAATACGGGAAATATTAGATATACTGAAACTATATTGTAATTAATGATTACATAATGGAAAATTTCGATGAAATGTCCATGTAACTTTGATGTTTTTAGATAGAACTTTCAGATCATTGATTATTGAAAGATCTTGTTAATCAAATAATTATTTTTACTTAGTATTTGTATAATCTTTTACTTCTAAAAAAATTTTATAGGATATACTTTTCCGGATTGAAGATTGTTGCGGGGGAAGGAATGGTGGGGAGGAGTCTAAGTTTATAAATACAAAATCTACTGATACTCCATTTCAATTTCTGTGAATATTAGTGAAGTTTTCGTCCATGGGAGAGAATTGTGTGAAATTACAGTTCTAAGTATTACAAATTTTTTCTAGATTATTGCACAATAATTTGGTAAAAAGCACACAGAGTAAATTTAATTAAATTATCATTCGGAATTTAGAAAGCCAACCGTCCAATTTTGGGTTTGGAAGCTACTAATAAACATAGCTTCATATTATGGCTATGGCTGTTTTTATTTAAACAACAAAATTTTAAATTAGTCACATCATGCATTCGAATATTTTTACTGCAATATTACATGAAACAGTACTGGAATTTTTAAAAAATGGTACTGGAAATATAGTAGAATTTTAAACCTCAAGGCAGTAAATACCCTGTAAAAGTTCTATAATATCAATTGTTTTTTTACATTAAGCCAGAAAATGTTAGGAAAACTAATGATTTATATACTAGCCAATATTATTGTTTATTTCTCCATGTTAGAGCATTGTTTTAATAATTCTGATGTGATACATTCACATGACTTTGACGCTGACCTCTGATACATCTGTGTGCTTCAGTGGACTCAGAGTTCCGGGTTCGATGGTTGGATGGCAGGGATTTGGAATTTGTTTTTGGTAGAGCTGAGGTTCTTGTTTTCAGGGGTGGTGACACTGCCTTGATGATATTAATAATACTGCCGGCGAAGTTCGAGTTATTTCTTTATTTTGTTACGTAGATTCCTATCTGGTCGACCCGCCACCTTCGTCGTCGAAACCACTGTTATTCTTATCACTTTCGAAGTCGCTACCTATGTGATTCTCCGACTAGCCCCCGAATTGCCTAGATTTCACAACTTCATTTTTACACTATAATTTTCTGATTATTTTCTTCTAATTTTGTTTCATCAACCGTCCTCGTGGTTAGTTTGTATCGGAATGTGTCTCGGCGTTTCTTTTCCTCTTTCACGCCTTTCGTCAAACGTAGAAATTTCCCCCACCTTTCTTATGTTTCGTTCCGTTTTAAGTTCAAACGTATCATGTGATGCATACGCAATCTTTTGATTGGCTATCATTTTGTTTCATGATTTTTATTATTGGCTACCCCCACTTGACAACTTTCACATCTGCTTCTTACAGCTTATTTTGAGTTTTAAAATCTTCCCACGAATATTCTTAGATCGTAGATAAGGCATGTATACTTCCTGACCCTTCTAAGCTTTGAAACCGTTGTAAACTACCCGTCCGAGCCAGAGTACAAAGCGAAACTTCCGGTAGGCTTGTTGTGTCCACGCAGGTAGATACATCCTTGGAGGACAACAAACTTGTTTTCTGTCTTTCCTACAAAACCCATTCCTAATATGAATTCAGCACATTTTTGTCGTTATGTTCGATCGTATATTATTATTATTATTATTATTATTATTATTATTATTATTATTATTATTATTATTATTATTTCTCCTGGGTCTCGATAACCAGCTTCAACTTTCCCTACCCTCTACCATTATTCTTACTAAAGCTTATTTTTCTATCTACTACATTTTTATACATATAAACATTTACAGAAATAGCTAAATTACACATTTCGTTATAGATACAAAGAGAACAAACAGCGATAGTGTCGCGGTAACTTTCGTGTTATCTTATTTGCTGAGCGCCTGTTATTGTTTTATTATTTTGAATTTTTGGGTTCTTTGTCCTCCGGCTAGCTATTATTATTATTCAGTCGAGCAAATCTCTTGAACAGGGTGTGTAAACGGAAAGAAGTTGTTACTAAAAGTTAACACTGATAAAAGAATTTGTTTTTACACTTTTATTGCCGTCACAATTAATTAATTTCCATAATTACTCTTGATACACGCCCGACTGAAACTGTTACATTTTAGAATGTAACTATAATCACTTATTTGCCGCACATTATTAATTCGCGTATTTCACATCTTTTAACTAACTTTACGACGCGAGAGATTCTGTAGATTTGCGTAACGTGTACTCCGTGAATGATTCTGTTAAACTGCGCGACGTTTGCCTTGTGAATTATTCTGTAGAACTGCGCGACGTATAACCCGCGAATGATTCTGTTGGACTGGGCATTACCCGTCTCTGGCTTTAGCTTTTTATACTCCCTCACCCCGATATGCCTAAAGATTATAATCGAGCTGCTATTGGTTAATAAAACGCGCCAACATTAGCGTCTATTTTTATATCCAATCAAAATTATGAACTCATATGCTCTAGGGAAGATATTCCCTCCATTTCTAAAGAAAAGCGCATTAATCTGACGTCATTTGCTTGTCTCTTCTAATTAATAAACAACTCACCCCCTCGCTCATTGTTACCCGCTCCTATTGTCAGTTTCAGTGAGGCTGTGTAAACTTATTTCCTAACAATGCTTATAATTAACAAACATCTCAAATCATTGTCATACAATAATGCTAATTTACACTACAATCACTCTGGCATTTACAGTGTTGTGATATAAAATACTGCCTCAATAGTCAAATGTTTAAGAACTGGGCGTTATATGCTGGCCTTAAAATTCCATGCTCTTTCCATGAAATCGTGAGAACAACCAATGTTGACAGGCCGTAAAGAGACTGCTAAGAAATGAATTCGCACCTTTAATAACGGATAGCTCAGAAATGGCTTATGCTACAAAAAACTTGTTTGAAATAGATTGTGCTTTTTAATATATCCTGTGTAGTACGTTTTCGTCTATCGCTTAACGGTTACCAGTTTTACAATATTATACAAACTTTCTTCCGAATGAAGAGGACTTTATTCGTTATTCTCAGTAATTCAAGGTGTGCATTTTATTTGTCACGTAAATATATTTAATATATTATGTTTCAATCAAAATCGTTAGAGCCATTGTTTAGATAATAAAAATTTAGAAAATTGTTCCATGTAAAGGGTGTGGACGTTTTTTAGAAAATCTGAATATAAATACCAAGTTTGGTGTTTATCCGACTTTGTTCTTGAGTTATGCTATTCACACACATACGGTCATATTTCTAAAAATGCTTTAATTGGATTTGGGAGTTTCAAAACACGTATTTCCGGTAAACTCTTCGATATCGAAGTTTTGGGTGGATTGGAATACCTTCTAAAAAATATGATGTGTTACACTCACATGACTTTCTCTACTCTTCTACAAAGTATTTTTACAAACGCCTATTCTCCATATGCTTCATGTTAATCGAGTTATCGTAATTTTCTTGTAGATGCAAGGGAAATATGGTAGGTTTTAAGCGATAGTCAAATATTTTAACAGCTGGTTGCTATGTGGCGCATTCCATTCTCTTTGCATGTTCAGGACATAAAAAAATGAATAACGAATTTGAGAAAAAGTATAAGTTTCGGAAAATTTAAGTAAATAACAAGCAATATCTCGAAAACGGTTCACTCAACAAAAAAACGTATATCACATAAATTGTGTATTTTAACGCGAACTATATTTTTTGGGTAGTAAAATTTTGTCTATCTCTTATGGTTTACCAGTTATGCAAAAGTCGTTCACAATGGGGAATACTTTTGGAGACATTCCCAGGAAATTCAAGATATACATTTTATTTGTCATTAAAATATCTTAAACATATGATACTTTAATCAAAATAGAGACATTTTTGAGAAAATTAAAATTTTAGAAAAATGTTCCATGTAAAGGGTACTCTGGGGTGGGGCGATTTTGTTGAAAACCTTCATGTCGCATCTCTGGAAGATACTGAACCTAAATACCAAGTTTGGTGTTTATCCGACTGTTCGTTTCTGAGTTATGCTGTTCACAGACACACAGCCAGACAGACACACACACACACGGATATGTTTCCGAAAATGCTTTATTTGGATTGAAGGGACCTAAAAATATGTATTTCCGGTGAAATCTTGGTATCGAATTTTTGGGTGGAATACAATACTTCCCCTACTTACTATACGTAGTAGAGAAAGTAAAAATTAATTGAGTTCTATTTATGGATTTTAACTGCTGTGGTCCTTAGCGTTCCATTCTATATTGGGCGTGAAAGACCGGTAATTTTGCTCAGAGGTCTCTTATCAGGCTTGAGGTTCTTTTACGTGCCGTAAATCTACGACACGACACACCGGCTTTACTTCCCTTCCGAAGGAAGCCATGCTAAGGATTTTTACGCCGAAAAATCCATCGTTTTCCGCCGGATTTGAACCCGCGACCTCAGGAACTAGAGCCTAGCATGGTAACCACCACACCACGGAAGACGACAGGAATACCTTCTCTATGTAGGTGGTAGAGAAAGTAAAAATAAGGTTTGTTTTTCACAATGCTTGGTCAAATTTCGCAGATTCATTCCCTTAATGGTATCATTTTAGAGCCCAAATCTCCGTTTACGTCACACGAGAGTGAGGTCTAACCAAGTTATTTTCTAAAGCCAGAGAATGCCATAAATAGCAGTGTGCTGGTGTATATGTTTGATTCTGAGTTACCATATTTCTCACCTAGGTGGCGTGAAACCGATTTAAAGCTCCAGCAGCGTTATCAGGATTATTGTTAGAGTTTAGAGTGGAGGGAAAATGCAGCTAATAAACATCTCTAACGTGCTGCTAATTTATCGCACTAATGCTGGCTGCCAATTTCAGATAATGGCTTAATTCCAGGGTTACTACACCTTTGGGAGATGTGCCATTCTGAAGCCGAGCATGGCTGTTAGAAAGCCACCAGCCATTGATACAGATTAACAGTTAAATTGGTCTAGACATTTGAGTAGTAGGTATTATTATTTCATGCGTAATAAAGAAGATGTCTGTCTGTGTGAACGCATATTGAAAATCACTGGAGAGGTTATTTCTATTTCTGTTACTTACCTATAATACCGTGCGAGGTAGCGCCCCGATAATATGTGCGATTGACATTTGAGAGGTCCCGGGTTCGATAACTGGCGACAGCCCACTCTAAATCATGGCTTTTTTGTGGTTTCCCTGGATCGGCAGGCAAATCCTGTGGTGGTTCGTCTTCTACAACGACTCTCCTGTCCCTCATTTCATGTACCCATCGTCTTCCTTGACTGTTTTAAGGTTGTAGGATCAGGCGACGGTGTTCTGCGGGTTGCGGCTGGGCGGTAGCCCTGCACTCTGTGAAGGTTTCTTCCTGACGTCCAGGGACCGCTCGGTGAGATACCTGCCTCTGGATACTTTTGGGAACCCCCCGAAGGCGCGAGAGGCCTTGAAGGCGTTAAATCTGAAAACATTAGGCACCCCGTCCGTTCTTGTGCCAGTCGTCATCCGGATCTGGCTCTCCCCTCATCCCTTCTTCCCAGGGGTGAGAATCCCAAGGGGCCTGATGGCCTGCGTGCGATCCTCTACCCCTTCCGTTCGTCAGCAGTACCTAGCTTAATCTTTTACTAGCTATAATATGTAGAAGAAGTGTTGAATTCCACCCAAATATTTGATATTCGAGAAAAAGGTCCTTGTGTTTATGTATGTATGTGTGAGAGAGAGAGAGAGAAATACAAAACTTTGTGCTTAAAAATTCTGCATCTTCTAAAGATATGATAATAATTTTTCACGAAGATCCCCCATCTCACACAAATAGACAAATATTCATTGAATTTGATTTTCTAAAAATGGGTATCACTATTTTGATTAAAATACTGTATACATAAGATATTAACATGACAAATAAAATGAATACTTTCAATTTCTAGGAATAGACTGTGAAGTCCTATTTACTTTGAATAACGTTGTGTAATTGGCAGAGATAGACAAAATCTTACTACACGAAAATGTAGATCTTGTTAATGCACACGATTTATATGAATTTTCGTAGCGGCACTATTTCCGTGTTTATTCTTGGTTTGAATTTTCAATTGCCTGCAAATTACTATTCTTTTATAGTTTCTCTACTACTTACGTATAGCAAATAAAGTATTGTATTCCACCCAAAAATTCGTCACCGAAAACACACATTTTGAGACTCCCTGAATCTAAAAAGGCATTTAAAACGTCCCGTGTCTCTGTGTACTTGTATGTGTGTGTGAGTGTCTGTGAACAACCTAACTCAAAAGGGAATAGTTGGAGAAATACTAAATCTGGTATTTACTTATTGTTATACACCGGGGTGAGGCCAAAAGCTCTGCAGCTAAAATATGAAATTTAGTTACCTCGGCATAAACATTGGGGGACGTAGACAGAGGCACCAGAATGGTACCAAGAACTTGCTGCACAAAACTGAAAGCGGCGTGGAATATTTATGAATAATTACATTTGAATTCACATTTTTCTCAGGTTTATTATAAATCAAGGTGCTCTACATGGTTTACAAATAGAACACTGCTGTAGATGCCCCCCACACACACACACACCCATCATACATACACCCGTTCCCTCCGAAGTTTTACATTAGAGTCACGCTACTCTGGCTACAACAGACCCACGCTATAACGCACCCATAGCTCTTATCACAATTGCCTTCAGACTCCCAACTAGGAAATGGAATTGCCGCGCCAGACAATAATTAACACACAAACACAACAATTAGCGCAATAATATTATATACAGCAATAATGTGTCCGACGCGACAATACACACACATACACATACATATACTATTTGACATGCTAAACGAAGATTTTCGAGAAAATTCCCTTCTCAAAGTTACCCTTTACCAGAACCAATGTGCGTAATATTTTATTTTCTCAAACATTAAGATTTTTACAAGACAAATGTTGTGTATATCTTAAATTTTCTCGGTATAACCTGTGAATTCCTCTTCGTCCTGAATGACTTTCATATTATTGGTAAACTGTAAGAGATAGAAAAAATACTCCAACACAAAAATATAAATCTCGTTTTAGTACACAATTTATGCCAAACAAAATTTGTTGTATTAACCAAATTCCGAGACATCACATACCGACCGACTTTAAAAAAGATTTGAGCTTGGCTTTAGCTTAATGTATTCTTCTTACATTGAAATGCTTAAATGAATAATGAAGGTTTATCTGCATTAACACGATGTAGATAAAAGAATAAGCTTTTGTAAGAATACTTCATAGAAGATTGAAATGAGAAACTAATGTGAATGCAACACTATTCTTGCCTTATGGACTGCAGAGCATGGTTGTCCAAGTGAGTTGTCCAGAAGCATCAGTACGAGGACAATTGCGGACACGACACAAATCATGTTTTATTTGAGGAAAGTGTTTATTTTATGTTTTCAAAATATTGTATGACCCTAGCTAGATTAACCAACGTTGCATGGTTAGATTTTCAAACTTAAATAACGATTTAATTAATTTAATTAAACTCCTTCCCCATTCTTTATAAAATTATTGCACATTAAACTAGAACATTTTTATGGTGAATCCTCCTGTAATTTCGTTCAGCCCCGAATAATTCTAATAACGGATAAGGAATCTCTGATATTCATGCAAAAGAATGTAAAACATCGGCGGAACGTCTGACTCCCTTAACCTCCCCCAACAGTCTTCCAAGATCTGTAAATTCTGCACAGCCTACAAAGTTCCCTTTGGCGGTAGAATAATCACCGGACGGAATCGAGTAATCTTTTAGACAATGCCAGTAGGTGAAACTTCAAACCTGGCCCCATAGTTATTTATAGTATAACAACTTAGTAAAATCCCTCGGTCTGTGACTGAGCGAGTATTCAGGAGCGATAAATAGCCCCACTCTACTTGACGTTTGCTTTTAGCTACTGACTTATCCAATGAGGTGTCTTAAAGAGAAAGTGGCTGATACGCGGGAAACAAGTGTCACGTCTGAGAAAGGAGTATTTTAAGAAGTTGTATTATATTTCAACTGTTGGGGAGCCAAACTTGTAGTAGTTGCAACCGCACGTATAGTAAACAGCTTCCGGTAGCCTTCGCCCCAAATGTACTTTCTGGTGCCTTTGCCCCAAGTTTAAAAAAATATTAACTTTGTTATTAAACTTTTTCCTTATATATTATATTTATGTTTGCCTCGGCTGCGTCAGTATTTGTTAGAGACATGGATATCTTGGCAGGGTTGTGATACGAGTAATAATGTAGGCTTACACCGATTAGAATTTTATTTCACTCCTTTTATTAATACTTGATACGATTTAAATAACACTTCACTGATATAGAGAGCTATGAGATTCTTTAATGAATTAATTTCACTTTTTAACACGTAAACTTATTTTTCGTCTCACACGAATACATATTATATTTCTTGAGGACACTTTTGCGTCTGGTTAGTAACTCTGTCTGCAGGCAACTGAACTCTAAATTTGTAAAATTTTCTCCTTTTTAGTTTCTGATTGGCTAATCCTAGTCCAATGGTATATCTTCATTTAACTAAAGCTTTTTCTTGTTGTTGATTGGCTATTTTTATAAACTGTCCCTAAAATTACATTATGGTTACTCCAAGAATCACAAGTAGTACTGTTAAACTTTTTTTACTAATTATTGACTCAAGGTTACCTCATTGTTAGCAACTTTGAACTTATTATTCTCTCAGCTCCTACATTATTAAATTGCGTAATACATTCATATAACATTATTGAACATGTATACAATAATACTAGCATATTTTTGTTACATTTTACAAATTATTACATACAAATATTGCTGCAAAAACGGGATGTTATTGAATTTATATACGTATATATAATATATTATATAATTAGACTGAAATAATTTAAGTATTAAAAATACTGCTTCAAGTCACTGTTGTGAACACAGTAATTTTATAGTGCAGAAAATTTTAATAGGATCTTGTTTACATCGTGATAACTCAAAAACCTATTTCCTTATTTTAGTTCCGTAAGAAGTATGTTAAAGATCATAGTTTCGAGATGATTATGATGATGATGTGTGACTGGTTTCCTTGGAAAAATATTAAATCCGCTAGTTTTCTTTGTAAAACTTCAATTGAAATAATTTGTGTTATGGAAATCAAACAGCGAGGAGTTTTTTCCTTGAGGAGATAGATGGGGGAATGAAAGCTATGAAATACCCTTGATTAACTTTTGGAAGATATCCCATGATAATATCGCATTTATGTGAAAGACTATCGCTAGTTATATGCAAACATTTGTTTTCACACCCGCTGCACATTGCTCTTTGCGTGGCCTGTCAGAGCAATCTACAAAACCAGCATTTTTGTTGCAAGCTCTTGCGTCTTTAGTCCTGCCTCTACAGTTTTTTAGTTACAACAGTGGTGTGGTAAACGATTTTGTGAGAATAAAATAAAATAAAACACGGGATAGGCACAGTTATGGCGCGTTCTGCTTAAGCAGAAGATTTACCTGTCCAAGACAGTTACAGAGGGGGAATGACTAGGTGAGTTACCCCTCCCAATGTTTTTTTATAAATTGCTGAACTATAGTTGCATATAAACTACAGTTTCCACATAATACAGAAATGCTTAACATTTACAAAAATGGAGGTAAAGCTAGTGAATATAAATATTCCGTACTCCAATGTCACCAAGCTAACGTCTTTGGAAAAGACACAGAGTCTGCGATCATCGAGAAAAATAATTTTTTCGCTGGTATAATCAATTCTAATGCTGGCTGGACACAAATACTTAATTAGCACGTCCTGCTACCGAAGTTCATTACTCCATAAGTAAAAAGGAATAAAACAAAAGCATTCACTTGGGGATTATTACAATATATTGACTTTGGTATAGCAAGCGTATCGTAGCGTTATAAGTGGATTCGATTCTCTCTTGTTTTGGCGTATCTCATTGATAAATTGCCACCGTTAGTATAAAATGACGCGGACTTTGTGTTATTTTACATGTATTTCCTGTGGAGTAAGAACTATTTTTCTATTCCATGGCACTCTCAACGAAAAGTAGACCTATTCTCCTTTTTTATATCTCCGGTGTTCTTATCCAGTGCATAGGCTTTGTAATTTCGTTTTAGAATTTTAGTAATTTATAATAAAATAACTGAAGTTAGAAGATGTTTTGTAGCCAGTTTCCACCAGAAAGAAAAGGGATTCTCAAAGGTGAAAGAATTGTCAAAATAGGTTGGTTGGTTTTGAGATTATACTGTATTGCACTCATATAAATCTCCTCTCTATACAACATTAATTTACCAGGTGGCCAACAGCGTAGTGTTTTACGTGTGCAGACAACATTAAAAGATTTGCAAAACTCAGGGATAATTCCAAGTAAACACAGGTCAGTGGGAACCTGGCAGTAGCCAGTAAGTGACCTCTGTTCTATTGTTCTTGTTTATCAGCGAAGAATATGAGCAGATCGCGCTCTTGAGAGGCAGATTCCAGGCTTGTATTAGCGTGTACAATCCGTGATGAGAGACAAGAACATGGTAAACAGACTGAAACTGTTTCAGAATGTTTTCATGCTTTTTATTATAGCGATTTAATGCTTTGATTCAACTTTATAATGTGTGGTGCCTCTGTGCTTTGGTGCTTAGCATGCTAACCTTCAAATTCAGAAGTCCCGGGTTCGATCTCCTACTGGAGGGTGGGTATTTTTCTTTACCCAGGATTATTCCCCATTCTCTCTAGAGTCTGGAAGTATGAATGAGTGTGAATTCGCGCGTGTGTGTGTGTGTGTAATTTAATGAAATTACGCAAAGTAATGCCACTCAACCATAAAACGAGTAGTACCGTTGCCAATGAGCATTTATTCCAAAGGCAAAAAGCCACCAATATGACCTGAGATGTTAAAGGCGGCATATAAATTGGGAGAAAAATATGTAGAGTCCGTAATATTAAACAACAGCGAATCACACAATTTAAAAAAACTGATGACTTTCTCTACTCTTGTACAAAGTATTTTTTTAAAAACGCTTATTCTCCATGTGCTTCATGTTAATCGAGATGTTAATCTTATAGCTAAGTTTCTTGTAGGTGCAAGGGGAATATGGTAGTATTTAAGCGATAGTCAAATCATTTGCTGGTTGCTATATGGCGCATTCCATTCTCTTTGTATGTCCAGGACATAAGAAACAGGAATAACGAATTCCTATTTCAGAAAAAGTATCGAAAAATTTAAGGGAATAACAAGCAATATCTCGAAAATTGTTCACTCAACAAAAAAACTGTATGACATAAATTGTGTATTTTAACGCTATCTACATTTTGTTTAGTAAAAGTTTGTCTATCTCTCATGGTTTGCCAGTTATGCAAAAGTCGTTCACAAGGAAGAATACTTTTGGGAACATTCCCAGAAAATTCGAGATATACATTTAATTTGTCATGAAAATATCTTAAAAATATGATATCTTAATCAAAATCGTTAGAGCCATTTTTAAGAAAATTAAAAGTTTCGAAAAATGTTCCATGTAAAGGGTAATCTGGGTTGGGGAATTTTCTTGAAAACCTTCGTGTCGCATCTCTGGAAGATACTGAACCTAAATACCAAGTTTGGAGTTTATCCGACTGTTCGTTTCTGAGTTATGCTGTTCACAGACACAGAGACAGACACACACACGGACATGTTTCCAAAAATGCTTTTTTTTATTCAGGGGTCTCAAAACATATATTTCCGGTGAAATCTCAGTATCGAATTTTTGGGTGGAATACAATACTTCCCCTACTTACTATACGTAGTAGAGAAAGTAAAAATGGACGAATACTAGCAAGTCAAATAAAGACATTTTAATTATTTGCCAATCTAAAAAGTGAGTTTCTTCCCTCAAAAATAAAGTCTCGCTAACTGAAGAAGAAAACATTTACAGTACGTTTACATGTTTTTGTCTATCATCAAGGACTTGTACTCTAGTGCAAGCCTGGGAACTGCCTCTCAATGAGCGCGATCTGCTTTGCTGACAACCATCACGCTACTGCGCCAATTCCGCACTGAAATGCGTTTAGTTGGAATGGCCCCGCTGAGTTCTGCAACTCTTTTAACGCACGAAGGGATATCTGTACACGTGAAATATACGCTGTTGAAATACCTGATATATAGTTATCGTTTTAACAGACTATATACATGACTTATAAGATGTCGTTACACTTTCCAGTAAAGAAATGTAATGAAGTATACAATTCCAAACAATCACAGTCGCACTTCTCCACAATTCTTCAGGGTCAATCTTTTGTTTTATAATTATTGCAACCTCGTATTCTCTCTCACTCCCCCCTCTCTCTCAATTCCAGCAAGAGATTCATGTTATATAAATGTGTTTATGTTATATTTAATAAGAACAGAAAAGTGCAACACTGTTAACACCGTATTTCCACCTTTCTTTATTGGTATTAGAATTAGGGTCATGATTAACAACAGTAAGAGAATTTTGGAACCACGGCCAAGAAGCTAGCCTATTACTAGGACTGTCCAGAAAGTAACCTCCGTTTATGCTAGCACGAGAATTAGTGGAGGTAGCGCCGCTATTTCGACATCAGCGTGCGCAGTGGCTCAGTACGCTTCTAGCTGTGCAAGATGATACATCGTAGTGTTGCGTGTTTGCAAGTAACAACATGAGCGCCGAAATAACAAATCCCGCCAAGCATGACGTGCGTGTGAAGTGTGAAAAGGCCAAGAAAAGCAACCCAAAGCAAGCGCCGTGGTCTTCTGACAACATGTGTTGTGTTCTTTGCATGACAATGCTCGCCCTCACACAGCAAACAACACAAATAAGCTTTTGGCCAAGTTCAAAGCGGGCGTTTCTGACCATCCCCCGTACAGCCCGAACTTGGACCCTAGCGACTTCCATGAAAACGTGGCTTGCAGCTCAGCGCTTTTGCAATGACGAAGAGCTTCAAAACGCCTTGACAAGTTGGCTTAATTTACAGGCGGCAGAATTTAATGCAGAGGGTATTTCAAAGACTGTGAAAAGGTATGACAAGTGCTTGAATCTGTATGGTGACTGTGTAGAAAAATAGAGAAAAGCTGCAGTTTTCAGATGTATATAACAAAACTTTTGTTTATATCAAAATGGATGTTACTTTCTGGACAGCCCCTGTAGTTCTATAATCTCTTATATGTCCGGGAGGAAGGAATGAGGCGATATTGGACTAAGGGTGGCCAGATCCGACGGCGGCAGGCTCAACACCGGGGTCCATAACGTTTGACTGATGCATCTCTAATGTCCCCTCTGTCCGGATGAATGGTGTATAGAATCGGGCAGAAGGTACTGTTCTCGCCTTAAAGCCTATCTACCGCATGCGCCACACATCGCCGACCATCGCGCTAGGCACTGCAACCCTGAAGATGAAACGATAAAATGGGATGCAATGAAAGAAAGGAAAATTCGTGATAGTGACAATAATTATGCAATTTTTACCTTTTCAGCGAACTTAAGGGGAATTTCATTTAAATTTGTATTTATAGCTCCAATAACTATCACTGAGTGTCTGAGATTTCTAAGTAAATTTTTCGTCAATCTCAGACCCTTTTTATTTTTACTAGTGGTAAAATCACAGGAAGCTTAAGGTTAACCAAAAAGTGTGCTACTGAATTTATGTGATTAAACTAAAAACCTATTAAGATACTTGTTGCCGTAATTTCTGGAATAAAATTGAGAAACCACGTGTGTTTCTAGAGAACGATGGAGAAAATGTGTCTCTTTTCTAATACATTTTGTAGAAAAGATACATATTAAACATAAAGATAGAGAAAGTGAGATGAATGAAAAACAATCATTATTCATGTATTTGAATTATGGAATTTATGTTGAGTTGTTTATGCTTAAACTATGACATTCCCATTATTGAATTTTGTCTAAATTAGATACCATAATATTTTAATTAAGGTTAAGCATCTGGTTTATTACTAAAACCTGGAGTGACACAACTTCTGAGTTTAATGTATCATGTTTTTCATGGATTTCTTTTTTCCAGTGGAGGAGAAAATGATTTAATCACTTACCCCAGCCCCGATGGGAGTCGGGACTGAGAGTGTGGGACTCACCGAGGCGTCGGCATACCCACTAAAAACTCCTCCACCGGATTGAAAGGAAAGATTTGCATCGGTACCGCCTAAAGCACCCGCGCAGTCCAAGGTGATGGTTAAGCTGGACCGCAGTGCGGTCGCCAGTGGAGTAAGGAGTTATTGCCGGGAGACAGACTTGACCGAGGCCCAGTCTGCCCCCGCGGCGAATTCAAGGTGAGGATGAGAGAGGATTCCTGGTGGCAATGGTAAGGTTAGTGTTGGTGACGTTGATGCCTTCTGGCCGGCTGCTGGAAGGTGTCGAGTTTATCCTCCACGGCGTAGAGTCGGTCATAGACTTTCTCCAGCCGGGCCGAAAACTCGTTGATGGCTTGATGGTTGACTTCAGCCAGTGTTTGGTAAACTGGAAGTCCTTTGAGTTGCTCTGTAATGTCTGCTATGGCCTCTTCCAGAGCGGCTAAGTGGGCACCGACGTTCAGGAACTCAGCATGAAGATCCTGAATGGCTTCCCGCGTCACCGCGTTGGTTGAGTGTGCCGGTGAGAGTTCTCTGGCGTCTGTTGATATAGTGGATGGTGGCTGTGGTTGAAGTGGTGTCGTCTGTGCTGGCGTTGATTATGCGATGACTGGTGATGTTCCCGATGTTAGCTGTGGTTGTTGTGGTGTCATCTGCGGTGGTGTGGAGGTGACAGACGGTTTCGGCGCTGCCTTCCTGCGAGGATACAGGGGGCAGAGCGCCTGGCCGGTGAAGTGGGTCGTTCCTCCACAAGTTGTGCAGTAGCGGCGTCGATGGCGCAGGTCGTGCTGGGTGCACGAGGCAGTGGTGCTGGAGGCGCCACAGTAGTGGCACCTTGGTTGTGCCGTGCAGGACGTCTCACAGTGCCCGTAGGCACAGCAGCGTCTGCAGGGAGCCTGGCGTTCTACTCGGCTAGCCTCAATACGTAAGCACCGCCCTAATAAGGGCAGGCCCGCCTTCAAGGCCGCTCCGTAGTCGCCAGGGTCTGCAAACTCCATCCTGACGAGCGAAGTTGGTCCCTGTGCTCCGATGATCCTGGTGGTCTTCAAGGCAGAAGGCCACTGCTCGTGAGCTGCGGTGGTGAGGAACCTGACTGGCAGGTCCCTCGGGACCCCTCTGATGACAGCACTGTACCTCCCATGAGGCACAGGCTGGCACTGCGGTGGCTGGGTAGCGCCCAGAATCGGCAGCGTGGGTGCCGGTGATTGAGGCGGCGACTGCTGGCGCGGTCGCGGCGAAGCTGCGGCCGAGGCGTAAGACGGCCCGGGCTGTGGTGATTGCGATGAGGTTCCCAGGGCAGAAGCCGAGGCAGAAGAGGAGGTTCCTGCTTTAGCAGGCTCGGCGACTCTGCATGTTTCCTCTTCGCCATCTCGAGCTCCTCCCTATGGATACCGAAGTAGTCCCTTTTGAAATGCTAGGTTATGCAACCCGCTAAGTACTTGTGCTGGAGACATTGCCGCCATATCACGGCTGATTAAATTATGCTCTTCGGAGAGTGGTATGTAATCTGTTGAATCTATCTCTTTATGTCTATACCAACGCTTAATGGCAGACTGATTTCTTAGTCTTATGACCACAGTATACCAAAACTAGTGCAAAATATAGACCAATAAGAAGTAATAAAATATTTTGGTTTATGCATTTGTAGTAAGTACCCAATACTGATTAAATATTTTCATTTTGTTGCAGGTAAGATGTTATATTCAGAAATGTTGCAGCACGGATATTTAAGGTATGTACCACACATCTAATACCAACGTCTTAAGGAAATTCGTACAGATGTGTCTGTATTTCCTGCTCGTATGTAGGACATGCGCCCTCAAGACTTACAGGCGGGCGTCTAGGTTTAGAGGCCTGTCGAGGCCTTTCGATGCTCTTTAACTACTATGGTCCTTAGCGTCTAATTCTATATTGGGCGTGAAAGACCGGCACGATTCCTCAGAGGCCTCTTTATCAGGTTTGAGATTCTTTTACATGCCGTAAATCTACGATACAGGACCACGGACTTTACTTCCCTTCTGAAGGAAGCCATGGTAAGGATTTTTACGCCCGAAAATACTCCGTCGCCTTCGGACGGGTTTGAAACCGCGACCTCGGAAACTAGAGGCTACATAGTAACCACTATGCCACGGAGGACGACAAACCACAAGAAGCTCTCAAATTCAAGTCAAGTCGTAAGTACTTTAAGTCCAGGCTGCATAGTTTAACGAACTATTAGATCAATCAATGGAATTAATTATTCTTCCACACAAGCCGTATATAGGACAAGGTTGCAAAGGTAGAATCGGACGTCTGAATAATTCACGGAAGATCCGTGGTTTAAATCCCGGCTATGTCATCAAATTTTTCAGTATTCTGATTCTACATTCCCAACATTGTATAATTTGGTTTAGAGGTAAAATATGAGAAACAGATAAAACGTACTACACAAAAAATGTAGATCTCTTTAAAACACACAATTTATTTCAAATAACTAGTTCCGAGATATTCGCTATTATTTACCTTTGTTTTTGTAATACTTTTGTCGTTTTTAAAGGTGCGGTCGCTATTGAGTTGTTTCTCGTGAATTTTAGGGCCTGTATTTCTAAACATTTGACTATCACAGTTCCCATTTTACGTCTAACAGATTGTGTAATAATACAATAATTTTGGAATAATACAAAACATTTCTTCAAAAGCTTATTCTTATATCTAACTCAGGTTAATTCAGATAAACGTTTGCATATTACACATTGCGTTAAAGGCACAAAATGGATAACCTTAGTCGAATGCTTAAAAAGTGGTCGATATATACTGGACTTGAAGTTCCATACACTTAGCATGGTATCCTAAGAAACAACTGAATACCGACCGCACTTTAATTCCTTCCCAATGAATACGACACCACGGGCTATTCCCAGAAAATTCAAAATATACATTTTGATATTTGTAATAAAAATTGTTAGAGCAATTTTTGAGAAAATTAAAAATATGGAATATGGAGGGAATACAAAGCTTAACTCATCCCCCCTGTTTTGTTCTTCGATTGGCCTACGGTCCTAGGAGTTTCTGTGCTATTAGCACAGGACAAGTCCGAACATCCCCAATAAATATTGGAGGTATAAAACAGAAGAATAACGTGCCATAAAGTAGCATGACTGTTGCAAAAGGTAGTTTAGGGTAGTGGGGTTTTCATTAAAGCCTTCGGGTTACATCTCATAGTACGATGCTCAACTTATACCAAGTTTAGCATTTATCAAAAGTTTCAATTTTGATTTATGCTGCTCACATGGGCCTTTTTTCAACTTTTTTTGATTCAGGGACCTCAAAACATGTATTTTCGGTGAAGGATTTGCGTATACGTTTTGTTTGAAATACAATATTTCCTCTACCTACTACGTAAATGGTAGAGAAAGTAAAACCAAAATATGGTAAAAAAAAGCAAGTCATTTGGCATTCAATAAATTAGGGCGAAAATCTTCCGAAAATCCATCCCTATGACAAACCTTCAAATGTAAACATCGCCAGTTTTAATTTTCTGGAAAATAGTTATAAATATTTAGCTTTAAAACACATGGTATTGTGAAGTATTGACTAAAGTGTATAATATGTTGTAATACTTTCTCTACCACGTAAATATACTGTAGGGAAGGTATTGCATTCCACCCAAAAATTCGATTCCAAGATGCAAACAAAATACATGCTGACAGGCCCTCTGAATCCAAAAAGGAAGTATTTTTAGAAAAAGGTCCGTGCTTGTGTGTGTGTCTGTGTCTGTAAACAGCATAACTCAGAAAGGTAACGTCGGATACAATAGTAAACTTATTTCTTATGTTTAGTACCCCCAAAGATGCGACACGAAGTTTTTCAAGAAAGTCCCCCATCCCAATCCACCCTTTACATGGAACATTTACCGAATTTTTTCAATTTTGAGGCAGTACTTTATACCATAATATGCTGAGAATGCCAGAGTGATTGTAGTGTAAATTAATATTATTGTATGTACAGGATTTTAGATGTTTGTTAGCCATAAGTATTGTTAGAAAATAAGTTTACACGGCCTCACTGAAACTGACAATAGAAGTACGTAACAATAAAACGAGGGGTGAGTTGTTTATCACTAAGAAGAGACAAACAAATGACGTCAGGGTAGCGTGCCTTTCTTTAGAAATGGAGGGAATATCTTCCCTTGAGTATATATGTTAGTAGTAGTGTTGGCTGACAAAACAGACGCTAATGTTGGCGCGATTTGGTAATCAATAGCAGCTCTATTATAATGTTTAGGCAACTCGAGGTGAGGGAGTATATATTCTCGAGCCATAAGCATGTGTCGCGCAGTTCTAAGGAATCTCAAGTGAGATGCACGTCATACAGTTTGGAAGAATCTCTCGCGATGTACACGTCTCAAAGTTAGTTGCAAAATGTGAAGTACGCGAAGTAATTGGTACGTGGCAACTAATACGACAGTAATTACATTTGGAAATATTACAGTTTCAGTCAGGCGTGTACAAAGATTAAATATGTGAATTATTAATTAAGTGTGACGGTAATAAAAGTGTAGAAACAAATTATTTTATCAATGTTATCTTTTAGTAACAACTCCTTTCCGTTTATACGCCCTGCATAGAGACACTTGCTTGACTGAGTAATAATAGATAGCCGGAGGACAAGGAACCCAAATTATAAAATAATAAATCAATGACAGGCGCCCAGCAATAAGATAATACCAGACAGATTACCGCGACAATTGTATAAAAAATCGAACTAACAATTTTGATTAAAGTACCATACATTAAAGATATTTACATGATAAATAGAATGTATATCTTGAAATTTCTGGGATTATCCTCTGAAGTCCTCTTTATTTTGAAGGGATTTTTTATAATCTTCTATGACTGGTAAACGTTAAGCGATAGGCGAAAGCGTACTACACAAGAAATATAGATCTCTATAAAACACACAGTTTAGTTTAAATAACTTCTTGTAGCATCAGATATCCGTTACTAATGGTTCGGCTTGTTCAGTACTGCCATTCTGTCGATTTTCAGTTGTTTCTTGAGATTGCATGGAAATCGTATGTAATTTTAAGTCCAGCATATAGCGTCCAGTCCTTAAACATTTGACTATCGCCGTTCTCTTTGTATTCTAACGAACTGCAAAGGTTTAACCCGATTAAAATGAAGTAGATCTGATGTGTTACACTCACAATACTTTCTCTACTCTTGCACAAACTATTTTTACAAACGCCTATTCTCCATATGCTTCATGTTAATCGAGATGTTAATATTATTGCTAATTTTCTTGTAGGTGCAAGGGGAATTATTAGGTTTTAAGCGATAGTCAAATATTTTAAGAGCTGGTTGGTATGTGGCGCATTCCATTCTCTTTGTATGTCCAAGACATAAACAAAATGAATAAGGAATTCCCATTTGAGAAAAAGCATTGGAAAGTTTAAGGGAATAACAAGCAATATCTCGAAAATGGTTCACTCAACAACAAAAATGTATATAACATAAATTGTGTATTTTAATGCGATCTACATTTTGTGTGTAGTAAAATTTTGTCTATCTCTTATGCTTTACCAGTTATGCAAAAGTCGTTCACAATAAGGAATACTTTTGGAGACATTCCCAGAAAATTCAAGATATACATTTTATTTGTCATAAAAGTATCTTAAATATATGATACTTTAATCAAAATCGTTAGAGCCATTTTTGAGAAAATTAAAATTTTCGAAAAATGTTACATGTAAAGAGTAATCTGAGGTAGGGGATTTTCTTGAAAACTTTCATGTCGCATCTCTGGAAGATACTAAACCTAAATACCAAGTTTGGTGTTTATATGACCTTTCGTTTCTGAGTTATGCTGTTTACAGACACACACATACACACAGACACACACACGGAGATGTTTCCAAAAATGTTTTTGTTGGGGGGGGTCTCAATACATATATTTCCTGTGAAATCTCGGTATCTAATTTTTAGGTGGAATACAATACTTCCCCTACTTACTATACATAGTAGAGAAAGTAATAAACCTTCGTAATTTGTATACACAATAATAAGTGCTGCCGTTTTGCAGTTGTTTAATAAATTCATGTTTAGTAAAACTATGCAAAGTAGAAGAATGTTTTAGTAAGAATAGTTGTAGACGCTGTGTAAAAACAAAAACGATGTTGGGTAGAGAAAGGAATGTGAATGTAACGCATCAGATTTTTAAAGCGTCGAGATATTTATTCTTATTGAAGATAAAACTTTATAATAAATTACTGTAGAATACCATCTGTTACTTGATTATTAAAAAATTATTTTATTAATCTGAAAAATGGCTTTTATTTAGATATTGGGCCTTCCTGTTTCGGCCAGCAGCATGGTTTAGCGCCCAAATTAGCAGATTTATTGTGAGTCATCCAGAAGCAATCTACCTGAAAGTCAAATGTACGTTGGGAGTATTTGTGGTGCTTTATTTCGCATTTGACAGTGAAACATAACGAAATATCGCGAATAAACCGCTCTTATCGCTTTATGATAGTCATTAATGCATATACTCTCACGGGAGGAGAGACAATCTACGTCAGCAATACATTTCAACAACCAATCGATGTTCCAGGTATATGTGATTGTAAAGTCAGATAAATATCCATTACATTAATAGATAACATTTAAGAGATTTAAAAAATCGAACGCTTTTAGTGTTTGTATATGGAGAATTTAGAAAGCACAATATATCCCAGGAGTGAGTGTATTAAAATCACAAGAGGTAGAAACAAAGCAATGTAAAACTCCATACTGGATGTGGATTTAATGTAGCCAAAAATATAAAAACTGTACAGGTACAACAGATTCACATTGCCTGGATGGTCGCAGTGGATCGGTTACTTAGGCGATCAACAGAGCGCGGCGGCACTGGGAATTTGCATTGTTTCAAAGTGACCCACTGCTTCCCACCACTTACTCTGTTGGAAGCTGCAGTGATGACCGGGATTATATAGATTGACTCTACTGAAGTGACCATTATTAAAATATTGTAATGCTGAAGCCAGGTCTTAAGGATTAACAATGTAAAAATATCACGTTCCATCGCTCCTCTTCAGGGATCCATCGCCTGAATGGCGTATGACACAGCCACTTTGGGAATTATACAGTGCGTTTCAAAAGTCCTGCGTATTTTCTAATACTACTAAACATAAATGTTTATAAAAAGTACACTTTAAAAGACAATGTTTTACGGAAACAAACCATTTTTAATATAACTGTTATGCAAGTTGTGATGTCATCGGAAAGATTTTTAAATTACGTCCCATATTACTTTCTCTACCAAGTACACACCAAGCAGAGAAAGCACTGGATTGCACCCAAAAATTCGGTACCAAGATTTCACCGGAAATACAAATTTTAAGGCCCCCGGAATAAAATAAATCAGTTTTACAAAAAGGTCTGTGTGTTTCAAAAGCATAATTCCGAAATGAAATCTCGGATAAATACAAAACCTGGTATTTAGGTTCAATACCTTCAAAAGATGCAACACGCAGATTCTAAAAAAACACCCCAAACTATCCTTTACATAAAACATTATTGGAATGTTTTGATACTCTAAAAAATGGCTCTAACGGTTTTGATTGAAATACCATATATTAAACATATTTACGTGAAAAATAAGATGCATATGTTGAATTTTCTGAGAATAGCCTGTGAATTCCACTTCATTCGGAAAGAATTTTGTATAATCTTGTATAGCTGATAAACGTTGAGCGATAGAGAAATTTTACTTCACCAAAAAAAATGTAAAATTCTTTAAAACACACAATTTATTTCAAATAACTGTTTTATGGCATCAACCATTCCGAAATGTTCTTTAGTAATGGTTCGAATTGTTCAATAATTTGTCATTCTTTTAAAGTCTTGTCGATTTTCAGTTTTTCTCGTACTGTCATGGGAAGAGTATGAAATGTTAAGACCAGGCTATAAAACATTTGACTATCGCTATACACTTTGTATCTATAACAAATGCGTATTGCAGCTATTTCTGAAAAAGTTTTGCGCAATTAAAATGGAGCAGATGGGAAAAACTTTCGTAAGAATAATGTGAATACCCACTAATAAACGATAGAGGGAGAGAAATTATGTGAATGTAACATATTTTATACCATCTCAAATACTCTGTTATTGTGTGCGATTGTGCAAGCTATCAATGGTTTTATACAGGGTTATTCAAAAAGAATGAACAGATTTTAAAGATTCGTTTTTAATTAACGATAATAGATAGCGACACATACGACTCATCATTGAATAGAGAAAAGTTCAAAGTTTTAAGCCCCATCTATCAGTTGCATTCAGTGCCTACAGTGGCGCCGTGTTTGTTTACGAGAAAATGGCGACGCCACAGTAAAAGTCGTTTTGTATGCTGGGTTATGCAAAGAGTGAATCCATTCTTTCATTGCAGCGTGCATTTCGTTGTAAGTTTATCAACGAGCCGTCTTGTCTTAAAAAATTTAAAATTGATACAATAAATTCGTAGAAGATGGTTGCGTATGCAAACCGAAAAGCACTGGTCGTCCTCACATAACAAATGGTGCTCATTTTGAACACATAAAATAACATTTTTAACTTTTCTCTATTCAGTGATGTATCGCATTTGTCCCCATATATTGTCGTTGATTAGAAATAAATATTTAATATTTGTTCCTTCTTTTTAAGTAACCCTGTATAAGAAACGCTGCTATGGTAAGTAAATAAATAGTTAAATATCCTGGGGTTATGTGGGTTATTTTAGAAATTAACGCAAAATTAGCATGTTTTTAATTGAAAGTGAGAATTGAGATTTTAATTATGATTAGGTATGGTGACAGGAAATATACACAACACACAGCAAAATAAAAGACAATCAGATATACATATAACGTTACGATTTTATGTAGCTATTTATTTTAATGTTAACGATGTAATTTTTCGGTTGACATTCATAAATAAAGCTTTCCTGTCTACTAGCTTAGGCGATATCCATAGAGCCCGCAGTACTGTTTATTTCTATTGTTTTAAAAGCGAACCACTATTTCTCACCGTTTGTTTATTGCTAGCTGTCGTTCTTATGAATATTGACCGTATTGAAGCGTTCATTATTAAACAAAGTTAATGCCATCTTAAAGATTAATAATGTAAAAACACACGTTCCGTCCCTCATCTTCAGGGATCTGTCGCCTGTATCGCGGAGGTCAGAGCACTTTGCAATTACCTTTTTTACTTTCTCTACTACGTATAGTAAGTAGGGGAAGTATTGTATTCCACCCAAAAATTCGGTACCGAGATTTCACCGGAAATATATGTTTTGAGACCCCCTGAATCCAAAAAAAAGCATTTTATAAACATGTTCGTGTGTGTGTCTGGTTGTCTGTGTGTCTGTATGTCTAAACAGCATAACTCAGAAACGAACAGTTGGATAAACACTAAACTTGTTATTTAGGTTCAGTATCTTCCAGAGATGCGACACGAAGGTTTTCAAGAAATTCCCCCCCATCCCAGATTACCATTTACATGGAACATTTCTCGAAAATTTTAATTCTCTCCAACATTGCTCTAACGATTTAGTTTAAAATATCATAAATTTAAGATACTTTCATGACAAATAAAATATATATCTTGAATTTTCTGGGAATGTCTCCAAAAGTATTCTTATTGTGAACGACTTTTGCATAACTTGTAAAGCATAAGAGATAGACAAAATTTTACTACACGAAAAATGTAGATCGCGTTAAAATACACAATTTATGTCATATACATTTTTTTATTGAGTGAACCATTTCCGAGATATTGCTCGTTATTCCCTTAAATTTTCCAATACTTATACTTTTTGTCAAATGGGAATTCGCTATTCATTTTTTCCTGGTAATGAAAAGAGAATGGAATACTCCACATAGCAACCAGCTCTTAAAATATTTCACTATCGCTTAAAGCCTACCAATTCCCCTTGCATCTACAAGAAAATTAGCAATAAGATTAACATCTCGATTAACATGAAGCATATGGAGAATAAGCGTTTGTAAAAATAGATTGTACAAGAGTAGAGAAGGTCATGTGATTGTAAGAAATCAGAGTTTTTTCTTTCCATTGCAAGAGCTTATTTGTACATTTATAATTCGAATACTGTTTCCATATGTTAAAATCTTCTTGTTTAACTTGAAATAATTCCTTGGTAAAAATATATTGAGTAACGTTAATTTGTGGGGCTCGCTATCGAGAGGTCGCGGATACGACCGTCCGTTCTAACCTTGGATTTTTCATGGTTTTCCCGGGTCGGTAGGCGAATGCTATGGTGGTTTCTCATCTACCACGATTTCCTTTATATTATTTCGCTGGTGGCGTCGCACAGATACTTGCCCAAAGGAAAGAGTACTCCCCTTGGTCACTACAGGGCTACTTCATCGAAGAATCGTCCATCGCTCTCTAGGCATCTCCTGCAGTGAGTTGGCTCTTCGAGCCTGAAGTGTTAAGGACTTCCGCGCGTCTCCGTGTTCTGTAGCCATCTGGTCTCTTCAGTTCCACTCTTCCTCGGGGGGGGGTTGAAAGCCACAATAAATCTATGTATATCGCAGTCCGCGAGATGTTCCCCTCCGTTGTGTATTCAATACCTACATATCTTTATATATGAATAGAATAATATTTTATGCATATTTATGATTTTGCCATAGGTAGAGTAAATCGTGTGAATGCACTATATCAGATTATTTTACAGCGAAGAAGGTCTCAAAACGTGCATTTCCGGGTAAATCCATTTATTGGCAATTTTAGTAGAATTCAGCATTTCCGGTATCTACAGTGGATAAGCGTAGGGAAAATAAATAAATGAACGATAAATTATCTCTTATGTCAATTTAAAGCCAAAAGGGTAACACTAATATTTAATGTTTCTATTCACAGATGCATGCTTTAAAAACACCAAATAAAATTGTAATTAATACTGTTAAAACATAAATATTACATTTTCAGTAAAAAAAATGACTGGTGCTTCACCACAAGAACGGTTCATTCAAAATTTCGCCTTGGATAAGATATTACTAGTTAACCGGAGGAGACGTAAGTATGTGTTACAGAGGGAGGTCGCCGCAAGTCGACAGAGACGCGCAGATTTCCTTAATAGTTCTAGCCTTGACCACCCGGCCACGAGAGGGTAGCTAAGAGAGTCTCTCTAGTGGGAAAGGGTAAACACGACCAAGCAGTTGGGTCTCGAGAGGCTTCCCTCTAGCAGGGCCGAGAAGTTCCAAATTGTAAACCTCTGCGTCATCCATCCGGTACTGATAAACTCCCATTCTTGTACATACCGAGAAAAATAACAAACCTAAATTAAAAGTAAATAAAGCTCTTATATAAGGAAACAATGTTTATAAAACTAAAGATAAAAATAAAGAAAATGGTGGGCATACATAATATAATAAATAATTTGAAATTAAAGGATTTATGTATTCATTATGAAATAATTTTCACTAAATGGTTGAAGAATTCCATGAACGAACCACCGCTCCGGAGTCTAGCTGAAACATGGAATTAAAGGAAATGAGAGCGAGAGGAAATTAGTAGTAAAATACAGACCTCAGCATGCGCTTTTGTCAACCTGGAAAAGCCATAAAAATCCCATAGTCAGAATAGTCGGCCCCAGGAATCGAACGCGGAACCTCTTGTCGTCTATATGGTTGGTAAAAAATGTTACATTTTGGGGTGAAGGTCGAAAAGATTACCAGAAAATGATTAATTTAGGTCACCCCAACACGCACATGGGGTCGCAACTCGTTGGCAGCAAAACATCCGGGACCTTGGTATGTAAATTTTAAGGGGAAGGCGTGGGTTTTTATATTACATTGAAATATTACATAACACACATTACCTGGGATTTATTCACAAAAACATATGGCTTCTCTACATAGTTAACAACTCTACATAGTCCACAAACCGTAAACCGGCCACACACAACTTACTCTGGAGTGACGCTAACGTGTCTAGCCAGAGCCAGACAGGGCTGACGTCATACCAGACAATTTCAAATAGATCTTCCCCTTTGGCGAGGTTCGCGCCAAAATGAAAGACCGTTAACCAGAAATAAAATTAAGGGGACTGAATAATACTACGTCTGGTAGCAACAAAACAGCACAACAATGCGTCTTGTAATGACAAAAAAATTAATATACCACAATATAAATATCATAGATGTGCATATACTTTTTGTGGCATTCAGCATTTCCGAGATATTCGTTATCGGCTTGAGCTTCTTACTTCTTACACAAATTATTCACGACACAGTTTCATTTAGCAAGTCTGTAAAGTTCTAAGAGACACAATGAATAATTATTTAATATAATTAATGTATATTCAGTGATAAGTTTTGATCTCCAGAAATTTTTTATTTCAGAACTGCTTTTAGTTTTTTTCTACCACGTACAGTTTTTTCACAATTTCACTTCAAAGATATAGAGATATAGCTTCCGCCACTACACATAAAATTGGGCTTGATGAAGCAATGTAAGGGCTCTACCATAGGATGGAACCTGCTTCAGGTACCTTTCCAAGAAATTTCCCTTCATTACACAAGACAAATTAAAGGCTGAAAATTTTGTTGGTGCTCAAAATTGATGAAGGATGAAGATTTTGAGAAGACAATGAATGAGAGAGAAATAGAAGCATGGACCGCCTTCCGATCAGTTACTGAAAACTTCTTAGGCAATAACAAAGATCCTAATTACAAGGCCATTGTGGACAATGTTGTAATTCCATCAATGTTGGAAAATTTCAAGAAGATGGGTTGTAACATGAGTGTAAAGGTGCATATCGCCTACTTTCCAGAAAATCTGGGACATTATAGTGAAGAGCAAGGTGAACCTTTTCACCAGGATATTAAGGAAATGGAGAGGAGGTACCAGGGGAGATGGAATGAAACAATGATGGCCGACTACTGTTGGATGTTGAGGAGGGACAGTCATCTTCAAGGATCTGCAAACAAGTCAAAGAAGAGAAAGTTTGAAAAAAATTAAATGAAACACTTTGGCTTCTTGGTTTGTTAGTCATGAAATACATTAGGGGTGATCTTGAGAGTATTCTTAAAATGTTTCTTGAATAAAAACTTACCTCTTATGAAATGATATTTGAATACTTTTCTACGCTCATTAGTAAAATTGTCAAAATATTACTTCTTATTTTGTGTAAAAGCCTGACGTGATAGAATAAAACTGAAGTTATTTCTGGAATCAGCATAAAAATTTGATTCAAGAGCATCTACATTTAAGAAATTATCTGACAAAATGTTTGAAAATGCAGACTGGTGTTATTGTACGTTGCTGTACACCATAGCGTTTCAAAACGGTTGTTTACCTAACCACAGCGACCGTCTCCCATTATTAGAAAGGTGATTAAAGCAGCCGACAGCGGTGTCCTCCCCTAACATTTCTGACTCATTATCGCGGATGTCTCTCTGTCCAAATTGATGTAATTACATCAGCAAGCCGCCCGCTCATTATTGTACAGGTGTCGAAGCCAACCACGTGTCGTTCGGAAACGAACCAAGGAGTGAGATTCATTTGTAACATAACGAGGAGTATTGGGGGTTATTAGCCCAAGGCACATGCCCTGGCAACTGGGGAGAGTCCCTCTGCTGCACTGCTCCTGGTTTCAGTATAACCCTCCAGTAATAACGAAGCTGAAAGTGTGATATAACCAGACAGAGTTTTAGTAAGTAAACCTCAAGTTAGGAGCGTACCAAGGAACAGAGGCGAGGGAAGGTGGAAGTGACTTGGACCTTAGTGTTAATGCAGAATTTAAATGGGTTGAAAGAGGAGTATAAATTTAAAATGATTTAAAATTAAGTGAGAATTGTAATTCCAAAAAGAGAAACAATGCTGTACATTTTGTCATGCTATGTATTATCGTGATAAGCATTTTAATTAAGACTTGTTAAAAATATAGTGTAAAACATTTAAAATATTTGCAAAGAAGGTTTATATTATGAATTAATTTGTTTCATACAAAAGAAAGAAGAAAAAGAAAAGTGTCTACCGTATTTCAATCTGAAAGAATATAAACAATGCATTTGTACTTTAAATATACAACAGGAATGCAAAATATGGAATTAAAAGAGAAAAATAAATCAAGATAAGTGAAATAACGAATTAATATTGTTAATTTGTTATTTGTATTTAAATGGTGATTATTTAGCGCAAATAATTTGTATATATGTTATAATTTATTTCGTTAAGCTTGCAACACATACAAAGTAAACAAAATTCATTGTTTTAAATACTTTCAAGAAAATGTTCGAAACGCCAACATCTTATGGTGTATTAATGATTTGGGGGTTACATTGACATTGTCATTACCAGACACATTTTTGTTTACGTCACTCCTGGCTGATAGCTTTGCTAGCCACGAGTGGTGGGGATATAGCGTCTGCTTAGTTAGTGAGAAGCGGATCACGTGCGCAAGCCGGCTTTTGTATCTGTGGACATCCACTCTCACCTTTCATATTTAATAATGTAGGAACCCAAACGGTACGGAAATAAATCTAGGAAGGTGTAAGTAAATTTGTTTTACGGATTTTGTACAGTGAAAACCCACGCCTTCCTCTTAACCTCCATACCACGTTTTGGTCCTCCGCAGCCAAGTGAATATACGTCCCCTCAATGTGCTTGCCGGGTATTAGAAATTAATTTAATTTTCATGTGAACGTTTTGGCCTCTGCCCAAAATGTAACAATCTCGAGTATGGTAAAAGCTAATTACTTTCAATTGTATATCATATTACATTGTTATATGTATTAAAAGGAATAGTCAATATACATTGCTGATATTCAGAGAATTATTGAGATAAAGAAATGAAATCGAGTAAGTAAAGTGGAACCTTAAACGGTAATTATTCTATTACGATAAAATTTCATATTCCTGAGAGGAAATAAATGCAGTATTACATGAATTTAATTATTAATGACATAGTTATTTGATTGCCTTACTTTTCTAAACACATTAGGAAATCCGGCGGCGCCGTGGCCGAGTGTTTAGACCGCTCGCCTCCCACCGAGGCGGCCCGGGTTCAATCCCAGGGACCTGCATGTGGGATTTGTGGTGGACGAAGCGGCGTCTGGGCGGGTTTCTCCGGGTTCTCCGGTTTCCCCCGCCATTCATTCCTCCAACTGCTCCATCATCACCTTTCCTTTCATCCATTTCACCAACATTACGTTCCATCTACTTCCTTCATCCCATACCAGGCATCGGGCTATCACCCATCCTGGATGTTCTGTCTGATCCATGAGTGACTGCTCCTCGACGGGCCTCTGACCCCAGGAACCCGCCTGTAAGTCCTGGGGAGTGTAATTCCTACATAAGAGGAGGGTAAACAGATAACGTAACCACGAGTTAGTAAGGGGCGACCAGATCCAGAGCCGAAATAGAGAACTGAACCCAGGACCAGCTTCCATATCGCAACACTACGAACTAAATACACGTTTCAGTGTTCTCTGAAAATAAATCTGAACAGTTCAAGGCTAGTGAACCCTAATTCGAATAGTCCAGGATTAAAGAGTACTGCAAGATAATAAAGTCTTGTGTGCTGCACTCACATGACTTTCTCTACTTCTGTATAAACTATTTTTACAACGCTTATTCTCCATATACTTCATGTTACTCGAGATAAACATTTACAGAAACTTATCTGTATCTTATTACTAATTTTCTTGTAGGTGCAAGGGGAAACTGGTAGGCTTTAAGCGATAGTCAAATGTTTTAAGAGCTGGTTGCTATGTGGCGCATTCCATTCTCTTTGCATGTCCAGGGCATAAAAAAACGAATAATGAATTCCCATTTGAGAAAAAGTAAGTATTAGAAAATTCAAACAAATAACAAGGAATATCTCGGAAAAGGTTCACTCGAAAAAGAATTATATGACGTCAATTGTGTGTTTTAACGTAATCCACATTTTTTGTATAGTAATTCCTTTCCTATCTCTTACTGTTTACTAGTTATTAAAAATCATCCAGAACGAAGAGGGCTTTTGGGAACCTTCCCAGAAAATTCAAGATATACATTTCATTGGTCATGAAAGTATCTTAATCATATGATATTTTAATCAACGTCTGTGGGTCATTTTTTAGAAAATCAAAAGTTTCGAAAAATATTCCATGTTAACCGTAGTTGCGGGTTGGGTATTTTCCTGAAAATCTTTGTGTCATATCCTTGGAAAATATTTAACCCAAATACCAAGTGTGGTATTTATCAGACTTTCATTTTTGCGTTTGCTGTTCACAGACAGGCACAAACAAACGGACATGTTTCCAGAAATTCTTTGTTTGGATTCTGGGTACCTCAAAACACGCATTTACGGTGAAATCAAGGCATCGAATTTTGGGTGGAATGCAATACTTCCCCTACTTACTATACGTAATAGGGAAAGCAAAAATCTGGCATGTTAGATTCACATGACTTTCTTTACCCTTATACAAATAATTGTTACGAAAGTTTATTTTTCTACTTCATTTTAATCGGGATAAACCTTTACAGAAATACTTACATTACACATTTTGTAATAGATACAAAGAGAACAGCGATAGTCAAATGTTTAAGAATTGGACGCTATACATATGCTGGCCTTAAAATTCCAGTTTCCATTACATCGCAAGAAATAATTGAAAATCAGCGGGACTTAAAGAATGAAGCGTAAACAAATCGAACCATTAATAACGGATATCTCGGAAATGGCGTATGCCACAAAAAAATCTATTTGAACTAAATTGTGTGTTTTAAAGATACTAAGTTTTCTGTGTAGTACGTTTTCGTCTACCGCTAAATGTTTATCAATTATACGAGATTATACAAAATTCCGTCCGAATGAAGAGGACTTAGCAAGTTATTCCCACAAAATTCAGGATATGCATTTTATTTTTCATGTAAATATCTTTAATATAGATATTTTAATCAAACTCGCGTCTACCATATATTATAAAATCAAAACTCTCGAAAAATGTTTCATGTAAAGGGTAGTTGCGGGTGGGGGGATTTACTTGAAACTGTTTATGTATCATCCTTGGGAGATACTTAGCTTAAATCCCAAGTTAAGTATGTTTCCGACAATTGGTTTTTGAGTTATAATATACACAGACACGCGCACGGACATTTTTCTCTAAATTATTTTTTGTTTATTCGGGGGTCTCAAAACATATATTTCTGGTGAAATCTCAGTATGGAAATTTTGGGTGGAATGCAATATCTTCCATATCTTGTAGGTCTGCTTAGAGGAGGTAAAATACTACGTGAATCAATTCAAGGAATCTTGATTTATGTTTTTACTTTCCCTACTACGTATAGTAAATAGCGGAAGTATTGTACTCCACCCAAAAATTCGATACCGAGATTTCACCGGAAATATAAGTTTTGAGACGCTCTGAATCCAAAAAAAAAACATTTTTGGAAACATGTGTGTGTGTGTGTCTGTGTGTGAACAGCATAACTAAGAAACGAACAGTCGGATAAACACCAAACTTGGTATTTAGGTTCAGTATCTTCCAGAGATGCGACCCGAAGGTTTTCAAGAAAATCCCCACACCCCAGATTACCCTTTACTTAGAAAATTTTTCGAAAATGTTAATTCTCTCAAAAATGGCTCTAACATTTTGATTAAAGTATCATATTTTTAAGATTGTTTCATGACAAATAAAATGTATATCTCGAGTTTTCTGGGAATGTCTACAAAAGTATTCTTCATTGTGAACGACTTTTGCATAACTGGTATATCATAAGAGATAGACAAACTTTTACTACACAGAAAATGTAGATCGCGTTAAAATACACAATTTATGTCATATACATTTTATTTGTTGAGTGAACCATTTTCGAGATATTGCTTGTTATTCCCTTAAATATTCCAATACTTATACTTTTACTCAAATAGGAATTCGTTATTCATTTTTTTGTCCTGGTAATGCAAACAGAATGGAATACTGCACATAGCAACCACGTCTTAAAACATTTGACTATCGCTTAAAGTCTACCAATTCCCCTTGCATCTACAAGAAAATTAGCAATAAGATTAACATCTCGAATAACATGAAACATATGGAGAATAAGCGTTTGTAAAAATAGTTTGTACAAGAGTAAAGAAAGTCATGTGAGTGTAACACATCAGATTTTTGTTATATGTACAGGTAGTATTATTCCCTGCAATAAGAGTCGATAAATTTATTAAATAAGGTAAGATTTCGCTATTATCATAGCTTTCATTTTCCTTTCCTAGACTTCAACTCGGAATCATATAATTTTGCTTGCTCTTTGAAGATGCGACTGTTCAATTCGTAACAGGAGCGTTAACTCTCTTGTAAATATTTGATGTTCCATTTCGTGCTGTTAGAATGATGAAGCCAGGCGGTCTTATTCCTTCCGATACCCTCTCGCAATGATCAATCAAAATCAGAATTAGTCGAAAGGCCACATCCGTCATCATCATTTATAATGGACCAATCTCTGGATGTCTGCCGAGTCAGATATAGGATGTTACATAAGTGTAAACGTTTTTACGTTCCCTGAGGAAAAGAAATGTAAAACCTCTTTGTTATGTTAGTAAAGTCTAAATGGGTCACACATTTCAGGATGTTTAGTTTTATAAATAACATTAGTTTAAAAATCAGATGTGATGCAGTCAACGACTTTATCTAGCAATGAGAAATTTGTATGTTCGCTTTTCGTTACGTTTCAATCGCTAAGAACGCCTAGAAACACACCTCACCCGCAGCATAGCTACGACAGCCTAGTTGCCGAAGTTTCTGTTTACAAACTTTAAACACAAGGTCGTTCAAAGGATAAATAACTACGTCAGTTAGGATTTGTAAACAAACTATTTATTTCCTGCAGTATACAGCATTATTGTCGACAATACATTGCCAAGTTCCTGGCTACAGTAGCACGAGCTCAATTGAGCTCCAATACCAACACCCGAGTTGTAATTCGTGGATTGTTGACTATCGTTTCATGAATTCTTTCCACGTCCGTAACCATTGGCCGTCCAGACCAAGGTTTGTCTTATAGGAAGAAATTCCCAGCTCAAAATTGAAGATGTTGTTTTTGTTGTTTTGTTATTTGCCCCACGTTGGGCGCCAATTTGAAGTAGGTTGTTGCTTCACGTATGGAACGCCAATTAGAAGATGTGTTATTATAATTCGACTGTTGGGGAGCCAAACTTGAAGTAGTTGCAACCGCACGTATAGTAAACAGTTTACCGTAGCCTTCGCCCCAATGTACTTTCAGGTGGCCTTTGTCCCAAGTTTAAAAATAATAGCTTTGTAATTTGACTGTTTCTTTAGATATTATATATTTATGTTTGCCTCGGCTGCGTCAGTATTATTGTTAGAGACATGGAAGTCTTGGCAGGGCGTGATGCGACAAGAAAGTAGGCTTACGCATATTTTAAATTTTAATTCACTCCTTTTTATTAATTCTTGACACAGATTAAATAGCACCCATGTCTGCGCTTCAACATCATCGTCGTTGAAATTTTTTTACCAAGGATTAACTGTTATAGAGAGCTATGAGATTCTCAGCCTCAGCTTTGTCAGTAGCAATTTGTAGAACACGTATCTCTTAGCAGGACTGGTACGGCTAAAGAATGAAGACTTTTACAAATTATAATTGTGCTTTGTTTAATAATCTTTTACACGATTAAATAACACTTCACTGATATATCCTACTATAGAGCTGTGAGATTATTGTATTTGCACTTTCAAACACGTAAACTTTATATTATTCTCTCTGCAATGAATTTTCATGTCCCACACTGAACCCGTACAAAATCTGACTGCTTGGGTACACAATCTTGTTGCGTATCCTGCCTGAATTTACACATTTCCTCTATTCCAAGTCTCTGATTGGCTAAGCCTACTCCAATAAAATACTTTTATTTAACATAAGATTTTTCTAGTTTTTGATTGGCTAATTATCAACTGTTTTAAACATTACATTATTATTGTTCCATGAAGTATAGTAGCGGCGGCGCCGTGGCCGAGTGATTGGACCGCTCGCCTTCCACCGAGACGGCCCGGGTTCAATCCCAGGGACCTGCATGTGGGATTTGTGGTGGACGAAGCGGCGTCTGGGCGGGTTTTCTCCGGGTTCTCCGGTTTCCCCCGCCATTCATTCCACCAACTGCTCCATCATCGCCTTTCCTTTCATCCATTTCACCATCATTTCGTTTCATCTACTTCCTTCACCCCATACCAGGCATCGGGCTGATCACTCATCCTGGATGCTCTGTCTGATCCATGAGTTTCTGCTCCTCGACGGGCCTCTGACCCCAGGCACCCGTTTGTAAGTCCTGGGGGTGTAAGTCCTACATAAGAGGAGGGTAAACAGATAATGAATGAATTATAGTAGCCTTTGTTAAACTTTCTAATTTATTTTTGTCTCAAGGTTACCTCATTGTTAGCAACTTTCGCTTTTAGTTTGTAATTCTTTTTGCTACGGAAGGCAGCTTGCTTCTATTCTCACAGCTCCTACATTGTTAAACTACTTAATACATTCACATAATATTTTTATATATGTACATAATAATATAAACATAACACAATGACTGTTACGTACACTTTATATATTATTACATATACTTTTAAGGCGGGCTGTTGTTTTTTTAATTTTATATAATTAGACTGTTATCATTTAAGTGTTAAAATATTATGCCTCACATGTAGTGCCGTCCTGCTGAAAATATCCTTGTCTCAGCTCTACATCATCTATTTGCTCAGGAAATTCCATGAAAATCTAGTGTGTTCACGTTTTTTTAAAAGAAAACTATTCTCTGTGCGGATATTGCGCATCAAACTCTGCTTTTAACCGGGTGTATAGGTGCTTCATGAATAACATGTGGATTTTCGCTGGTCCAATAGCGTGAGTTATTTGAGTTCACATAGCCGAATAAATGGAACCATGCTTCATCTGCGAACCATGTGATGGACAATATGGCAGGACTTTGCAAAATGAACGCCTGAAACCAACGACAATAATTCAGTCGTCTATCCTTATCTGGTTCCTGTAACTGATGGACAACCGTAATCCTATGCGGCTTTAGGCCTGCAATTTTCACAGTTCTCTAACACATTGAGTAGTTGTGCACTGTCTCCTGCGACAAACATCGTAATGAGTTGTTGGATGACTGATCCAGTCGTGCTCTTACGTCAACAACAACTGTGGTAAGCCTAGATGAACGAGTTTGGCCTTTTTCACTCACCAGAGATTCAGTTGCTTCAAATTTGTTTACCAGTCCCAGTATTGTGTTTCGTTGGGGAGGATTCCGAACACCAAATACTCCCCGGTAACCCCTTTGAGTAGTTGTAATTGAATTAGTAATCCAGTATTACTTTACACGGAAGAGTCGTTTATTTAATGTGTACTCCATTTTCATGTTAACTAGAACAACATCTCAAAAACAGTTACCGACAATAAAACTAACAATTACGAATAAAACATTAACTTCTGCGCATCTAGTGACAAACAATCGAAACTCCAGAACATTCCGCTTAATTTGTTGTTAAAATTGGGACATTGAGTGAATTTCGAACATAATTATTAAAGAAAGAAATGCATCAGTTCTTCATAAATCACCCTGTATAATGAAAGTTTATCTCTATTAACAAGGAAATAGAGGAATAAGCTTTTGTAAAAGTTGTTTTAGAAGAGTGGGTAGAAAAGTCATGTGAATCCAACCATTCAAATTTTTTTTAAAATTAGAATAGAATGTTTCTAATTTCAGGTTTCTGTAAAGTGATGGTATGTATGTTTGTTCCATTGTGAAGGAATACATACGTATCTGTTTCAAGCTTTAACCCCCCTTCTACTCCTCTACAGTAGTAAAGGTGCTTTGCTGCACATTCTTTGTGCTGCATTTGGGTTTTATTTCTTTTGTTGTGTTTCTTGTAATGGCTGTTTCCTTCTATCTGTTTTCCGTGTTTTTACAATTGACCTAGAAGCTATTTTATGTTTTACTGCTTCTTTTTTGCTGTTGTTCGGGGCGTATGCAGGTTTATGTATCGTTGGCAATTCGTTGTCTGATCTCAGTATTGTGTTTTTGGTATACGTGTAACTTTCGAGTTTATATTTGTTATTGTTCCTTGCTTCCGATGACTTTAATGACGCTGAGTGGCCTGAAGAAAGACCTTATGGCTTTCTCAATTTATCGATTATTAGTGGATATACAAATTATTATTACGAAAGTATATTTTCTTATCTTCTTCATTTTAATCGACACAAACACTTCCGGAAATAGCTGCATTATATATACCAAAGGTAGTGGCAATAATCAAATGTTTAAGAGCTGGATGCTATATGCTCCTTAAAATTCCATAGTCTTGCCATGTAATCAAGAGAAACAGATGAAAATTGACAGAACTTGCTTGAAGTAAGTTATGTGTTACCTTTTGTGTAGTCACTTTTCGTCTATCGCTTAACGTTTACCAGTTATACAAGGTTATACAAGTTTGGAACGAAGAGGACTTCACAGGCTATTCCTAGAAAATTCAATATATATATATATATATATATATATATATTTCTTCATGTAAATATCTTTAATATATGTTATTTTAATCAAAATCATTACAGTCATTTTTTCAAAAATATGGAAAATGTTACATGGAAATGGTAGTTTGGGGTGGAAAAATTTTCTTGAAAATCTTTGTGTCCCATCTTTGGAAGGTACTAACCTAAATATCAAGTTTAGTATTTATTCGACATTTTGTGGTTGAGTTATCCTGTTCACAGACACACACTTACACGAATGTTTTTCTAAAAATACGTTTTTGTATTTATGGGCCTCAAAACATGTATTTTCAGTGAAATTTCGGTAGCTAATGTTTGGGTGGAATGCAATACCATCGCTTCCGACTATACAGGTGAATCGCCTAAAGCTTGCACCGCAAATATTTCGGAAATGGAAAGGGCTATTGATGTGCAGTCACGTTTTTGCGTCAATTCATAACCATGGATGAAACATGGGTCCATCACTTCGCACCTGAGACGAAAGAACAGTCAAAACAGTGGATTGAAAGGGGAAAATCCGCTCCAAAGAAGGCGAAGACAGTTCCATCTGCTGGTAAGGTCATGGCGTCAGTTTTTTCGGATGCGCGCGGGATAATTTTCATTGATTACCTTAAAAAAGAAAAAGCAATCAATGGCGAGTATTATGCAAACTTATTGCAGTGTTTTAATGATGAAATCAAGCAAAACCGGCCGCATTTAGTGAAAAAGAAAATGCATCAAGACAATGCACCAGTTCACACATCCATTTCACGCCATGCTAAAATTAATGAGTTAAAGTTCGAATTGCTTCCTCATGCAGCCTATTCGCCAGACTTAGCCCCCTCTTATTATTTTCTGTTTATAAAGCTGAAGAAATGGGTTGATGGTAAAATATTTGCCAACACTGAAGAGCTGGAGTCTGTAGTTGATGGCTCTTTTGCAGAACTCAACGGTTCTCACTATAAACAGGGTATCGAAGCTATTGAACATCGCTGGGAAAAGTGTATCGAGCTGAAAGGAGACTATGTGGAGAAATACGGATGTTTTTTCGCAAAATGTTTGTGTTTTCTTTGTTACGCCGGGTACTTCTGGGACAGCCCTCGTATCAATATATATGACTAGTCTATAAGTTGTTTGTCGTCTCTGAGATCTCCATACCTGCTGTTGCATGTACAACAGAGTCAGCTAGTTGAGGAAAAAGAACCAGAGTCCATGAGGATGATAAATCTATCACTAGTTGACACTATCACTGAGCCATACTTTACCAATTGTTTAAATGACACCATACACCTATCATACACTAATAGTTCAACAACGACAGGGGGATACTACAAAGTAGAGCTGTAATATTTCTCAGATAACGCTAAAGTTGTTGATGTCATCAGCCACATTCTCGTAAGAGGAACACAGTAATTGATAGAGAAACTAAAAATAAAATGTCGAATAAATACAAAAGAAAGTGTTTAAGTCAACGTCTTCGAAAGCTGCAAGGGGAAGCTTTTGAAGAAAACTTGTCCACCCCAAACTAAATGGAAAACATTTTATAATTTTTGGTCTTCTCAAAAACGTTTCTGATTAAAATACCATATGTTCAAGATGTTTATTTGAATGACTAATATAAGTAATACCCTAAACTCTCTGTGAACAGTCTGTGAAGTCAGCATCATTCTGATTGAATTTTATATAACTGGTAAACCGTAAGAGATAGACAAACGTTTACTACACCAAAAATGCAGATCTCGTTAAATCACACAATTTATGCTATATACATTTTTTTTGTGGAGTGAACCATTTCCGAGATATTCCTTGTTATTTGTTTGAATTTTCCGATACTTATACTTTTTCTCAGATGTGAAGTCGTTATTCGTTTTTTTTTATGTCCTGGGCATGCAAAGAGAACGGAATGCTCCACATAGCAACCAGCTCTTAAAAGATTTGACTATCGCTTAAACCTACCATATTCCCCTTGCACCTACAAGAAAATGAGCAACATGATAATTTCTGCAAATACATATCTCAATTAACATGAAGTAGATGGAGAATAAGCGTTTATGAAAATAGTTTTACGAGAGTAGAGAAAGTCATGTGAGTTTAACACATCAGATTTTTTTTTCAACTAAGTCGCTAAATGTTTTTTATTTTCAAAGTTATGCAGAGAGGACGGAATTTCAAAGTCATCACTCAGCAATCCCGTTTTAAAATATTTTACTATCACTGAGTCATTTTGGCCAAACATTTTCCCGTGCGCTCCCTTTTATTTCTTGACCCTTTTTGAAATGGGTTTTTAATCGCAATTTTACATTTTTGTGTCTGAAATTTATTCTTACACTTCAGTTTTGCTCTGATATACTCGTATGTGCAAATTCGCATATATAACGTAAAATGTGTATTTAAGATTCAAGCATGCTTTTTATGATTCCTTTATTCATTGCCTCACAAAAAAAAGTTTATGCTGAAAAACAAGGAAAAGCTGAGCACATATACCTTCATAAAAAGATAAGTTTATTTCTCTACAGCTAATAACATCAACTTGAATCAAATACTTACATTAGTTTCACTGAAGTATTAGAAAATATCACTACCATACTTCTCAGATATTTTTGAATGCTCATGGCAGTTTCAGAACATTTTTATTTTTTCGCTAATGAAAAGATTTAATTGTATTATATGTGAAACCAGTAATAAGCTAGAACTTTAGGCCTTTGGATAGTCATTTCTTGATTTACTCATACTAAATGTGCCAATTTTCAGGTGAATAGCTTTAAAATTAAACATTTTAGAAAATTCAGTCCGAGTATGCGTTAAGTCTATGTATCTTCTTCGTTTCTATCACAAATGTGTAATAAAATAATTTCAAGTTCATTGTCATTACCAGATGCACTGTTGTGTTGATTGTCGCTACTAGACATAGCATTATTGGGTTTATTTGATTTTTCGGCTTAACGACCCCTCCTTTTGGCGCGGACCACGCCAAAGAGATGGTTTTGTTTGAAATTCGTCTGCTATGACGCTAACCCTGGCTGGCGTGACTAGACACGATTGGAGGGGGATATAGATAGCGTCACTTGAGTGAGAGCGGTCGTTGTAGCAAGACGTATGTGTGTGTGCTTAGTTCACGGCTTCGGGGCATCTCCCTCCATCCTCTCTTCCTAGTTCATAATGTAGAGTCGCCAAACGTTTGTTATTAAATACCAGGTGATATGTGTTATGTAATGTTTTTTTGTAATGCAAAACCCCACGCCTTCCTCTAAATCTACACACATAGTTCCAGGTCTTCTTGCTGGCGAGTTACGGCCCCCCTATTTTGCGTGCTGTGGTGAACTAAACTTATTCATTTTCTGGAAACCTCTTGCCCCTCGCCCCGGCATGTAACACTACAATTTTTTTCTTAACACTAAGTAGACAGAAGAATAAGCTTTTATAAGTATAAGTTGTAGAAGAGTACCTATGAAATGCTAATTTGAATATTTGCATGTGACACGCCTAAAAATTAATTTTGAAAATAATTTTGAAACTACAAATGTCATATGTTTTATATAATCTAAAACGTAATTTGAGAAAATGAATAGTACACAGGCTTTGGCACAATTAAAACTAACTTCATGGTGCAAAACACCTAATGTATTACAAACCTCACCTGAGCCGGAGAATTTAAAAATCTATGTTTTTGTATTTCACCAGCAGAGAAGAGAGGAAATGGCCGATCGTAGACAAACCCATGCACTTCACACAGTCGCTCCTAGCAACCAAAAATTGCTGTATTTCAAAAGCGCACAGCGGCAGATTGCACTGCGGGAGGTAGGATGCAATTCAAACGGACACTTCCGCGTTTTAACTTACACAAAACACACTACCAGAAAAAGGTGGCGAGGTTTTTTTGTGCATGGTCAGAATGTACCACTGGGAAATTAGCTGTCTTCTGCCATAGTTAAAACACCAAGGTACAAATGGCACCCTACTGGCTCCCTTTTGTGTGTATGAGGACAGAAAAAGGGCAGTATGGAGGATGCGTTTAGCCTGGGTTAAAGTAGAATAACATACATTCTCCTGACATAATTAGCTGACTTCGTTGTTCTTGCGTCAGCAGGTTAAAAAACATCAAATTTTGAGCACATAAATTTTATTATAGTGTTTTTTTTACTATCAGAATACGCAGTTTAGCCCCATTCTTGCATTAGCTGCAAAGATTCTTCTTCTTCACTCTCTCTCATTTTCTTTTTCTATCTTTTATCCTTTCACACATTCTCTCTTTGTTTCTCACCCTCTTCTTCTCCCTCTACTTATTTTTTTCACTCTTCCCCGTCTTTGTTTTATCTCTGTCTTTCTTTATCTCTCCCTGTCTATCTAACTCTTTCTCCCTCTCCTTCTTGCTTTTCTCTAACTCTTATCTTCTTTCTATGTTCCTCACTCTTACTCTCTTTGTCTTTCTCTCTCTCACTGCCTCTCTCGTTCTCACTCATTGTCGTCTCGCTCTGTCTTTCTGTATCTACGACTCTTTCTTTGTCTCTAAATCTCCATTCTTTGTCTTTCTCACTCTGTCTTTCTATCTCTCATTCGCATGAATGATCGCTTTGAAACACTGTTTCTCTTTGGATGAGAAACCAACAACAAAAATCATTTTTATAAAAATGTTCCATATAAAGTGTAGACTGGGGTGGAGGGATTTTCTTAAACATCTTCGTGTCGCATCTTTGAGAGATACTGAACCTAAATACTAAGTTTGGTATTTATCCGACTTTTCGTTTCTGAATTGCTGTTCACAGACACACGCAAAGACCTTTTTCTGAAAATATGATGTGTTACACTCACATGACTTTCTCTACTCTTGTACAAACTATTTTTACAAACGCTTATTCTCCATATGCTACATGTTAATCGAGATATCGACATGTTAATCTTATTGCTAATATTCTTGTAGCTGCAAGGGGAATTGCTCGGCTTTAAGCTATAGTGAAATATTTTAAGAGCTGGTTGCTATGTGGAGTATTCGATTCTCTTTGCATTACCAGGACAAAAAAAAATGAATAACGAATTCCCATTTGAGAAAAAGTTTAAGCATTGGAAAATTTAAGAGAATAACAGGCAATATCTTGAAAATGGTTCACTCAACAAAAAAAATGTATATGACAAAAATTGTGTATTTTAACGCGATATACATTTTTGTGTAGTAAAATTTTTTGTATCTCTTATGGTTTACCAGTTATGCAAAAGTCGTTCACAATGAGGAATACTTTTGGAGACATTCCCAGAAAATTCGAGATATACACTTTATTTGTCATGAAATTATCTTAAATACATGATATTTTAATCGAAATCGTTATAAGCATTTTCGAGAAAATTAAACTTTTCGAAAAATCTTCAATGTAAAGGGTAATCTGGGGTGGGGGGATTTTCTTAAAAACCTTCGTGTGGCATCTCTGGAAGATATTGAAATACCAAGTTTGGTGTTTATCCGACCGTTCATTTCTGAGTTATGCTGTTCACAGACAGACACACACACGCACATGTTTCCAAAAATACTGTTTTTTTGTGTAT
Source organism: Deroplatys truncata (assembly GCA_030765065.1). NCBI lineage: Eukaryota > Metazoa > Arthropoda > Insecta > Mantodea > Mantidae > Deroplatys > Deroplatys truncata. The sequence goes on from CM060976.1 coordinate 240,824,358, forward strand.
TTCCGGTGAAATCTCGGTATCGAGATGTGTTACACTCACATCACTTTCTCTATACTTGTACAAACTATTTTTACAAACGATTATTCTCCGTATGCTTCATGTTAATCGAGATATCGAGATGTTAATCTTATTGCTATTTTTCCTGTAGATGCAAGGGGAATTGGTAGGTTTTAAGCTATAGTCAAATATTTTAAGAGCTGATTGCTATGTGGAGTATTTCGTTCTCTTTGCATTACCAGGCAAAAAAATTAATAACGAATTACCATTTGAGAAAAAGTATAAGTATTGGAAAATTTAAGAGAATAACAAGCAATATCTTGAAAATGGTTCACTCAAAAAAACTGCATATGACATAAATTGTGTATTTTAACGCGAATTGCATTTTTGTGTAGTAAAATTTTGTCTCTCTCTTAATGGTTTACCAGTTATGCAAAATTCGTTCATAATGAAGAATACTTTTGGAGACATTCCCAGAAAATTGAAGATATACAATTCTTTTGCCATAAAAATGTCTTAAACGTATGGTATTTTATTCAATATCGTTGGAGCCATTTTTGAGAAAATTAAAATTTTCGAAAAATGTTCTTTGTAAAGGCAAATCTGGGTTTTCCAAAAATGCTTTATATGCATTCAGTTAAAGCCGGAATTATAAAGGCAATAATTATCATAATAATCTGAGAAGGACAGCGATATAAAATATGTAATAATATATTTAAAATCAGTGTATGTATAAAAAGGAGAATCATGGTGAAAAGTATTGACTGTAAAAGCGACAGAAAGACCAGATTAGATTGGTAATTAGGAACCAGCCTCAGGTAGAAAGGATAAATACCATTGAAGCAAGTTTTTCCTGTTAACAGCCGAGTACAGCTGCACTTAGCTTGGTGAAGGTCATTTACAAGCTTCATGACGCTAAGTTTGAGGAGAATGTTTAGGGAGAGAGAGGGGAAGTTAGAAGTTTTTCCTCCTTGTGCAGCGTGGGTAAAGTCAGTCTGTCCTGAGCGATTGGTGAGTGTAGGAGACATTTTCGTCGAGTTGTGAACATTGGTGGCGAACATGCTAGAGGGTAATACGCTTAGCTGTAGTTAATATTCTTCGATCTGGGTAAAGACAAAGTATAATCGTATGCATTTACAAGTGATCAATTTTAAATAGTGAATAAGTGTGTTCTAAGACAGCGTTCGTGTTTCTCTGTACACACACCCACGCATACCCCGAGGTTAAGGTTTCATGCTGGAGCAGCCGTGGCAAAAGAAGAACCAACTGGGAGGAGACAAGCAGCAACCGTGAGGCAAAGGTAGTGCTTCATGTTTGGAGGACGTAGTGTGGCTGCGTCACAGTGCACCTCAAAACATGTATTTACTGTGAAATCTTCGTATCAAATTTTTGGGTGGAATGGAATACTGCCCCTACTTACTATACGAGTAGAGAAAGTAAAAATTAATGAGATATTTAGATATTTTGACTTTTGCTCATTATAATCCCCCATAATATTGCACAAGTATGTAATTGGAACCTGCGTGTTACACAGATCCCAAGTTTCAGTCCTCGTTTTAGTAACGGTAACACACACAAATTTTTAAAATGCAATTGTTTGCTTCAGAATGAAGCATTATTCTCGTTTCCTCCGGTTACTTATTCAAAGACGAAAATTGCTGTTAATATTTTGGTTAGTTTTATTGTACATTCTTACACAACCCAGAGCTATGCTCGCGTTAAACGCGGAGATTATCGTCTTTCGCTTTGTCTTCTCCCCTCTTTCTCTCCGTATTTCTCTTCCTTTCCATTCATCTTCACTCTCTTCCCCTCCATCGCCCTGAGCTCTACGCTCTGCAGCTTGAATGTAATACATACTGGTGGTATTAATTCTTCTTACACACAAGCCGTGTGTTGGACAATGTTGGAAAAATAGAATCTGACGACTGAAAAATTCAATACTATCGTCGGGATTTGAGCCACGGATCTCTCGGTATCGTCCCGTTGCTCTAACCACTGTGCTACCGTGGCAACATGCCGTTAGACACTAAATTCCCCATTTGATTTGTATTTTTCCCGGTAAACCACTAGGAGATCTCAATTGCCTTGAGGTGACATACCCCAATGGTGACTTTTCATAGCTTCGACCACTATTAGGTCAATTAATGGAATTAATTGTTCTTTTACACAAGACGTGGTAATATATTCTGTTATTTTATTATGTACCTTTTCTACCACATACCTATCGTAGGTAGAGGAAGTATTACGGCAGGACAGGATAGAACTAGTCAAAGGAGAGGACCTCGATCCTCAATGGGTCTTTTGTGCGTAAACCCCCGGGAGGAACCAATGAGATGGGATCGCAGGACACTATGGTTTACAGAGCGATGCCAGCGCAAGTTGACAGTCACCCAGAGTTCCCTTATAGTTCCAGGCTTGACCACCCGGCCACGGGAGAGTCGCTCGGAGAGGCCCCTCCAGCAGGACTGGGAAAACACGACCCAACAATGCAGGCTCGACAGGACGAGAAGAATTTCCATATCATAAGCGCCTGCAGCATCTTCACAACACCGACCCAACCACTCCCCCGGAGGTAACCTGAAATATGACAGGAAATGGTGGAGAGAGGAAATCCGTGGTAGAATACACCACTCCAGCATTCGCCTTGTGCCAACCAGGGAAAACCACGAAAAACCCATGGTCAGAGGGGCAGCCGTCATCCTCTGTGGTGTACTGCTAATTATACTAGCCTCTAGTTCCTGAGGTCGCGGGTTCACCCGGAGCAGGACGATGTATTTTTCGAGTGTAAAAATCCTTAGCATGGCTTCTTTCCAAAGAGAAGTAAACCCTCAGGCCTGGTAAAGAGGCATCTGAGCAAAATTACCAGTCTTTCAAGCCCAATATAGATTGTGACGCTAAGGATCATAATAATTAAAGAACGTCCATAAATAAAACTCAATTTAAGTGTTACCGGGAATCGAACCCGGGACCTCCCGAATACGAGCCTCAGAGTTACAGCAGAGCCATTTCACTCGCTGAGAAAGTATTGCATTCTACCGAAAAATTCACCGGAATTACAAATATTCAGGCCGCTTGAACTCAAAAACAACATTTTGAGATAAATGAACAAGTGTGTCTGTGAACAGCATAACTCAAAAACCAAACGTCGTTTTAAATATGTCACTTGGTACTTATGTTCAGGACCTTCCAAGGATGAGACATTTTGGAAGAAAGTCTCCCCAACCCAAACTACCCTTCACATGGAAAGGTTTTCGTTACTTTTACTCTCTCAAAAATACCTGTAACCATTTGTATTACAATACCATATATTAAAGGTATTTTCATGACAAAATGTATATCTTGATTTTTTTAGGAATACCCTGTAAATCCTTTTTATTGAATATTCAATTTTTATTCCTTTATATAATCAGTAAGAGGTAGAATAAAAGCTTACTATACAAAAAAAAACTGTAGATCACGTTAAACCACACAGTTTATGTGAAATAATTTTGTTTGTGGCCTTAACCATTTCAGAGATATTCTCTTTACTTGTTTGAATTTTCAAATACTTTATGCTTTTGTCAGCGGAAAAACCTATTCTTTTTTTCTTACATTCTCTACCACGTATAATAAGTAGGGGAAGTATTACATTCCAACAAAAAATTCGATGCCGAGATTTCAGTGTAAGTACATGGTTGAGACCCTCTGAATTCATAAAGAGCATGTTTAAACAAAGGTATGTGTGCGTTTATTCCTGTCCCTGTATGTTTTTGAATAGCATAACTCAAAAACGAAAATTTGGATAAATACCAAAGTTGGTATTTAAGTTCACTATTTACCAACGATGCGACACAAGGATTTTCAAGAAAATCCGCCCACTCTATACCTTGCTCTTCATAGAATATTTTAGGAAAATGTTAAATGGTGTAGCGATTTTGATTAGAATACCATACATTAAAGATATTCATATGTCAAATAAAGTGTCTGTTTTGAATTTTTTGGAAATAAACTATGAAGTCTTCATTTGGAAAAAATTCTTTACAATCTTTGTAACTGGTAAGCGTACCAAAAAAAATATGTAGATCTCTTTAAAGCATACAATCGATTTCAGGTAAGCTTTTTTGAGGCACAAGCCATTTTTAAGATTTCCATATTAATATCCCTTCTTCACTTGTTCATTCTCTTAAATTTCTGCTAACTTTCAGTTTTCTCTCGCGATGTCATGGAAACAGTATGGAATTTTAAGCCCAGCATATAGCTTCCTGTTCCAAAGCATTTGACTGTTGCTGTCTCTTTGTATCTATAACGAAATGTGTAATGTACCTTTTATGCAAAGGTTTATTTAGATTAAAATATAGGAGGTATAAACTATACATGTACTAATAAAGATAAAGAGTGAGAAATATGATTCTCCTCACTGCTGGAAAGCCAAACTTGATGATTGAATGTCTCACGAATGGTACAAAGTTTCGGGTGGCCTTCGCCCCAATGTTCACTTTCCGGTGGTCTTCGCCCCAAGTTTACTTTCCGCTGGCCTTCGCCCCAACGATTAGAAACGAATTTTTATATTCTATGTTTCTTTAAATATTATATATACATATATATTTACCTCGGCTGCGTCAGGATTAATTTGTAGAAACATGTATCTCTGAACAAGGTGTGATGCGACTAAAGAATGTAGGCTTACACAGATTATAATTTTTACTTCACTCCTTTTATTAATCCTTCACACGATTAAATAACACAACACTGATATAGAGAGCTGTGAGATTATTTATTAATTACTTGTACTTTTTAACGCATAAACTTTATATTTCACCGTATGAATTTTCGTCTCACACTGGATACGTATTAAACTTCTCGAGGGCGCGTTTCGCGTCCGGTTAGGAACGCTGTCTACTAGTAACTGCCTTCTGAATTTGTACAATTTCCTCTATTTCAGTTTCTGATTAGCCAATCCTACTCAAACAGAATACTTTCATTTAACTTAAGCTGTTTTCTGGTTGTTGATCCGCTAATTATAAACCATCTCAAAAATTACATTATTATTGCTAAAAGAATTACTAGTAGCATTATTATACCTTCCAATTCATTATTGCCTCAAGGTTACTCATTGCTAACAACTTTTGACCTATATTCTCACAGCTCCTACAGTATTAAACTACATAATATATCCACATAACATTATTAAACATGCACATAATAATATAAACCTATACAATGACTGTAATACACGCGTTTTATATATTATATTGTACACATATTGCTTTAAGGCGGGCTATTATTATATTTTATATTATATAATTAGACTGAAACCTTTTAAGAGTTAAAAATACTACCCCAAGAGTAGAAAAAGCCATGTGAATGTATCACGTGGGAATTTTTTCTCGTAATCATGCAAAGAACAGCGTAAATTATCACACAGTGGGTTCGTTTTTTAAAACCCTGACAGTCTGTTGCCTTAGGCTACTTTATTCTTCTTATATCTAGAAATAAAGGTGGAAATATAGAGTGGAATTTTACCTGGGCTAAAAAAATTTAGAAGAAAGTCCAAATTTAACTAATTATTTTACTATACAGTCCAGAATATAATAAATTATATTGTTAGGCAGTCAAAGTTTTAATAGGTTATTTTGATGCCCAGTCCAAAGTTTAACAAACTATTTTGCTAGGCACTCAAACGTTTTAACAGGTTATTTTTCTGGGCAGTCCAAAGCTTTAGTAAGCTATTTTGCTAGGGAGTTAGCATTTTAATACGTTTAACAAATTGCTTTGCTAGGCAGTCCAAAGTTTAACAAATTACTTTCTTGGGCAGTCCAATGTTTAACAGATTACTCACTAGACAGTTCAAAGTTTAAGAGATTATTACTTTCTCTACTATGTATAGTAAGTAGGGAAAGTATTGTATTCCACCCAAAAATTCGACACCGGGATTTCACCCGAAATATATGTTTTGAGGCCACCTGAATCCCAAAAAAAGCATTTTTGGAAACATATCCGTGTGTGTCTGTGTGTGTGTCTGTGTCTGTGTATGAATCTGTGAACAGCATAACCCAGAAACGAACAGTCGGGTATTTAGGTTCAGTATCTTCCAGAGATGCGACACGAAGGTTTTCAAGAAAATCCCCCCCATCCCGGATTACCCTTTACATGGAACATTTTTCGAAAATTTTAATTTTCTCAAAACTGGCTCTAACGATTTTGATTAATGTATCATATGTTTAAGATATTTTCATGGCGAACGAAATGTATATCTCTAATTTTCTGGGAGTGTCTCCAAAAGTATTCTTCATTGTGAACGAGTTTTGCATAACTGGTAAACAATAAGAGATAGACAAAATTTTACTACACATAAAATATAGATCGCGTTAAAATACACAATATATGACACATACATTTTTACTTTCTCTACTACGTATAGTAAGTAGGGGAAGTATTGCATTCCACCCAAAAATTCGATACCGAGATTTCACCGGAAATACATGTTTTGAGACCTCCTGAATCCAAAAAAAGCATTTCTGGAAACATGTCCGTGTGTGTGTCTGTGTGTGTGTGTGTGTCTCTGTGAACAGCATAACTCAAAAACTAACAGTCGGATAAACACCAAACTTGGTATTTACGTTCAGTATCTTCCAGAGATGCGACACGAAGATTTTTAAGAAAATCCCCCCACCCCAGACTACCCTTTACATGGAACATTTTTCGAAAATTTTAATTTTCTCAAAAATGGCTCTAACGATTTTGATGAAAATATCATATGTTTAAGATAATATCATGAGAAATGAAATGTATATCTCGAAATTTCTGGGAATGTCTCCAAAAGTATTCTTCATTATGAACGACTTTTGCATAACTGGTAAACCATAAGAGATAGACAAAATTTTACTACACAAACAATGTAGACCGCGTTAAAATACACAACTTATATCATATACATTTTTTTTGTTGAGTGAACCGTTTTCGAGATATTGCTTGTTATTTCCTTAAATTTTCCAATACTTGTACTTTTTCTCAAATTCGTTATTCATTTTTATGTCCTGGACATGCAAAGAGAATGGAATGCGCCACATAGCAACCAGCGATAAAATATTTGACTATCGCTTAAAAGCTACCATATTCCCCTTGCATCTACAAGAAAATTACAAATAAGATTGACATCTCGATATCTCGATTAATATGAAGCATATGGAGAATAGGCGTTTGTAAAAATAGATTGTACAAGAGTAGAGAAAGTCATGTGAGTGTAACACATCAGATTTTTTTGTTGAGTGAACCGTTTTTGAGATGTTGCTTGTCATTCCCTTAAATTTTCCAATACTTATACTTTTTTCTCAAATTAGTTTTCATTTTTTTTGTCCTGGTAATACAAAGAGAATGGAATACACCACATAGCAACCAGCTTTTAAAATATGTGACCATCGCTTAAAGCCTATCAATTTCCCTTGCATCTACAAGAAAATTAGCAATAAGATTAACATCTCGATATCTCGATCAACATGAGGCATATGGAGATTAAGCGTTTGTACAAGAGTAGAGAAAGTCATTTGAGTGTAAAACATTAGATATTTTTACCAGACTTCCCAAAGTTTAACAAATTAGACAGTCCCAAGTCTGCATAATGCGGGAGGGAAAACTTATCGTGAATGAAATTACATATCACCATTTCCTATCATCTCAGTCAGTATAGGAATTTGCACATCCACCCGGGTCACAAACTGGCCGTACTAACTCTGTAATTTATTGACTTACGTGTTCCTAAATAACAGAATAAAAATTGACACATAGAAGACCTTTTTAATGATTATACAACGTTAGGGAGAAGTTTTAAGGTAAATTTACTACCATGTTGTGAAACCCACATTAGTCTATTTTACGATATTCTCTGTTTACGAAGCTGTTTTAGTTTCACAATAGGAAGGTACATTAAAATTCCTTTTAAAGGAGTTTTGTAAGAACATTAGAACATGCTTATTTACGATCACTAAAACTGTCTTATGGAGTAGGTTTGCTAAGCTATGTATTCTTCTTGAAAGTTACACAAAGCAGAACACTAGCTTTTAGCGTGGGCTTCTTATGCGAAGAAGCATGGGTAAGGAATTAAATGGAAACTCTTTAGCGAAAAGTTTATACGTGCAATTACAATAAAACGGCCTCCTCCACAGAAATAGGGTAATTATACTAAGATTTTACTGCCACCCCATAATAAATTCAACTGAACACTAGGTTTTAAGAGAAATAAAATGTTAAACCTCGTAGGAAGAAAGGGGTAAATCCTGTTCACCCATAGCACTAACAATAAGTTGATGTGCGACACACACACGATTTTCCCTACCCACTATAATTTATTTTTATGTAGTTCCTACAAACTATTCTTGCAAAACCTTACTTTTATAAGCTACAATTAACTGGAATATATACTACGTGATCAAAAGTATCCGGACACCTGGCTGAAAATGACGTATAACTTCATGGCGTCCTCCATCGGTAATGCTGGAGGTCAATATGGTGTTGGCCCACCCTTAGTCTTGATGACAGCGTTCATTCTTGCAAACATACTTTCAATCAGGTGCTGGAAGGTTTCTTGGGGAACTGAGGAGAGGTATCGATGTAGGTCGGTGAGGCCTGGCACGAAGTCGGCGTTCCAAAACATCCCAAAGGTGTTCTATAGGATTCAAGTCAGAATTCTGTGCCGGCCAGTCCATTACAGGGATGTTATTGTCGTGTAAAAACTCCGCCACAACCCTTGCAGTATGAACAGGTGCTCGATCGTATTGAAACGTGCAATCGCCATCCCCGAATTGCTCTTCAACAGTGGGAAGCAAGAAGGTGCTTAAAATATCAATGTAGGTCTGCGCTGTGATCGTGCCACGCAAAACAATAAGGGGTGCAAGCCCTCTCCAGGAAAAACACGACCACACCATAACACCACCACCTCCGTATTTCACTGTTGGCACTACACACGCTGGCAGATGACGTTCACCGGGCATTCGCCATACCCACACCCTGCCATCGGATAGCCACATTGTGTACCGTGATTCATCACTCCACACAACGTTTTGCTACTGTTCAATCGTGTAATGTTGACGCTCCTTACACCAAGTGAGGCGTCGTTTGGCATTTTCCTGCGTGATGTGTGGCTTATGAGCAGCCGCTCGATCATGGAATCCAAGGTTTCTCACCTCACGACTAACTGCCATAGTATTTGGAGTGGATCCTGATGCAGTTTGGAAATTCTGTGTGATGGTCTGGATAGATGTCTGTCTATTACTCTTTACACCGTCTTCAAATGTCGGCGGTCTCTGTCAGTCAACTGACGAGGTCGACATGTACGCTTTTGTGCTGTAGATGTCCCTTCACGTTTCCACTTCACTATCACATCAGAAACAGTGGACCTAGGGATGTTTAGGAGTGTGGAAAACACACCCAATCACCTGACCACGTTCGAAGTCTGAGTTCCACGGTGAGTTACATTCTGCTGTTTCACGATGTCTAATGACTACCGAGGTCACGGATAATGAATGCTGAACTGTTGGTGGCAGCACAATGCACCTAAGATGAAAAACGTAGGTTTGTGGGGGTGTGAGGATACTTTTGAGCACATAGTTAGGTGTGCATAAATAGCTTCATTACACATATTGTATCAGGTAATAGTCGTCCACGATATGGATGCGTGCGATGGAAGGAGGAACTAAACAGTTACGAAACAAGTGGATGGGGCATAGGAACGACAGTCAGGTAAAGAAAACATTCTCAGTTTTGAGTTGTTTTACTAACGAGGCTCAGCTTGAGACTGCAAGATGTAGTATTGTTTTTATTATGTTACTGTGCATTCCTCTACTGCTATCTCCTCTGATCCCTAACCTTGATAATGTTAGGCACTGGCGGCCTACTGCAAGCGCATTCATAACGTGGCCGACTAGTGCAGCAGTGTAATGGGTACCATGCTAGCCTCTAGCATGGCACGTAAAAAACCTCAAGCCTGATAAAGAGGCCTCTGAGAAAAATTTGCGGTCTTTCACGCCCAATATAGAATGGGACGTTAAGGACCACAGTAGTTAAAGAGCGTCCATAAATAAAACTCAATTCTTTGACTTGTACAGCAGGGATCACGATAATCAAATGTTTAAAAGCGCGTCACTATATGCGGCCCTTTTCATTACATATCGATAAACAAATAAATAGCGCCAGCACCTTAAATAAACCAATATATTAATTTCACCTTACTTTCTCTACTTACTAGTCTAGAAAATCTTCTTACAAAAGCTTAATACTTCTATCTATTTCTTGTTAATCTAGATAAACTTTAAATTCAAATTTACACGTTCTGTTATGGAATACTGTAAGTAAGGCGATAGTCAGATATGTAAAAGTGTGTGAAGGCTTTGAAATTTCATGCTCATTGCATGACTACGAGAAAAACAACTAATAGCGACTTCCCAGTTGGCAACAGCAGAAGTATTTGAACAAATAATATCTAAAAAATAATTAGCTGCACCAAAGAAAATCTATATTCGACATAAAGGATGTGTTACATTCACATGACTTTCTCTTTCCTTTGTCGCTTATTAGTGGGTATACAACTTGTTCTTACAAAGGTTTTTTTTCTATCGGCCTTAGTTTATTCGAGATAAACCTTTCCGGAAATATTTGCATTATACATTTCATTATAGGTACAAAGGGAACAGCGATAGTGAAATATTTTAGAGCTGAACGCTGGCCAAAAAATGTCTTAACCCTTTTCATAAAATCGCTAGAAACAAATAAATAATTTGAATATACTATCCCGCCACTACCACACCGGGACATACATTCAAACTTTAGATTTATTCTCACAAACACATTTACATTATGTATTGCATCAAATTTGTTCAGATAAAATTACTACAAACTACACAATGTCTAAAAAACAATAATAAATAAAAATAAGAGAAAGAAAGAAAAATACAAATTATTAGATTAGAGCAAAGACGTAAAAAATTAAATACAATTCTAAATTCTATATTTATCTACACTTGCTAGAAACCAGCAAACTTAGCAACTGGTAACCAGCTATTATCTACTCCTATTTAACTATATTCACTAGAAACCAGCGAAAATGTACTGGTAGCCAGCACAAAACCTTCTACTAAAATAGTAATCGTTTTAATAAGCTTATTTATATTTATGTTTTATTTAAGATTTTCCTTAATTAAAACTTTTTTATAAAGTTATCTATTTATATATCGCGAGTAACAACTGAAAATCTAAAAGCCTTGAAAAAAATGGCAAAGTACTGGACAACTCGAACCATTAATAACGGATGTGTCGGAAATGGCTGATGCTACAAAAAAAGGTATTTGGAATACATTTTGTGTTTCAAAAGATCTACATTGTTTGTGTAGTACGTTTAGGTTTTATCCCTTAACGTTTTTCAGTTATACAAGATTACACAAAACTCCTTCTAAATGAAGACTATTTCCAAAAAATTCAAGATATACATTTTATTTGTCATGTAAATGTCATAAAATAAAATATGTTGAATGTTTTTCCACGTAAAGAGTAGCTGGAGAGAGGAAATTTTCTTGAAAATCTTTGTTTATTGCATCTTTGAAAGATATTGAACTTAAATACCAATTATAGTACTTACCTAGCTTTTGGTCTTTGACTTATGCTGTTTATAGACGCACACACAGACCTCAAAACATATATTTCCGGAGAAATCCCGGTGTCAAATTCTTGGGTGAAATGCAATACCTTCCGTACCCACTAGGTACGTGGTAGAGAAAGTAATAAGGGATATCTTGGAAATGGTTAATGCCACGAAAGTTTATCTCGATTAAGAACAGTATATTCTACCTTTCCAACGGCTTATGTACCTTTGCAAGAATAGTTTGTAGAAGAGCTATGAAACGGCAACTCTAGGCCGAGCCCGAGCTAAGGAATTATTAATAATTTGGATAATTACCTTTTAGTGAAATTAAATTATACTATGTACAACTATTTTTTCTTTTTACTGCCTGTGTAGCTTAAGAAGGGTGACTTAATATGTTTGTATTTATGTTACTAATATTATAGGAGTAATAATTTCTTTAATGTAAGTAATTTAAGCGCTATGTTAAAATACTGTCCATGACGAGATATTTTAGATGCAGGAAAGGTGTCTCCGAAGGCAACAAGTGAGTTTTACGATGTCTCTCTGGTAGTAAAAGTATTGTTCGTACAGCGAGGGTGTAGAGCCATTGTCCTTTTGTACGGTAATTCGCCGTGACCGGAGTGAGTGAGACAACAAGCTTAACGGTAAAATTAGGGAAAGCCGTTATTTCATGTTAAAATTGAGCAAGAGGGGGTGGAATAGGACCAATGCGATTCAAGTAAATCCATATGAAATAGTGAGACGCTTTGAGCATGCACCAATAGGAAATTAAGTAGCCTAAGAAGCCCGCGACCATAAATAGATCTGCTATGACCAAACATCGGGGAGTTACCACACCCGAAATCTACGTTTCCTTTACCGAGGAAAAGTCCCTGCTCTTACATATTTCAGTAATTACTTCAGGTAGCCGAGTATAGAGACGCAGAGAATCAGCCCACGTCGAACATCCGGAGTCTACGCGGAAGCTGCAGAAAGATAAGCCACGAGCTACGGGCATCACGAACCAGAACAACTTCGGGCAGGAGGTGCTACTGCCGCAGCTAGTGAAAACAATACATCATATTTGTTTTAAATTTGCAATTATAATTTGTATATATAAATATAACATTTGGTCGACTTAACCATAATACGCTGATTACACGTGACGTAACTGAAATATAATAGCATCCATTATACTTCAGCGACTCATGATGTTACTCGCAGCTCGCCCATATCTTTTAACACCTTCAAAGCAACAGTTTATTGGGATCCTTTATCCAGATAAGCATTGAAATAAGTGTGTTTAAAATAAAACAATCTTTTTTCATTGTAATTTTAATATTATAATAAATTTAATTCATTTCCTTTGTTTCAGCATTGTTCAGGATAGAATTTAGAACCACGATGTACGGCTGAAACTTTACTTAAGTTAACAGTGTCAAATAGCGCGGGGCTGGGGTTCGGAGGCCTATGTTGATAACTATACGCGAGAGGATAGAAGTGGCTTGCGTGGCTAAGATTACGCGCCTGGAAAGGCAACAAATTCTCTGATGACACCAGAATGAGAATATTTCCACTCTGTAGTAAAAGGGAAACGTGGAAACATATTCTGGCCCACTGCAGGGAAACGGAATTGCCAAGTAAATAATATTTACCACCACAGTTTCTGGAGGGGAATGGAGGCCTGGTTGGATGTAATGTTAGACGCCGCTGTCATAAAATGGGGTCTTTTTAATTTCTGTACTACGTATAGTAAGTAGTGGAAGTATTGCATTCCATCCAAAAATTGGATACCGAGATTTCACCGGAAATACATGTTTTGGGGTGCCCTGAATCCAAATAAAGCATTTTTGGAAACATTTTCGTGTTTGTGTGTGTTTGTCTGTCTTTGTGAACAGCATAACTCAAAAACGAAAAATCGGATAAATACCAAACTTAGTATTTGAGATATGAAGATTTTTAAGAAAATCCCCCCACTCCATGCTACCCTTTTCATGGGATATTTTTTTTAAAATATTTATTTTCCCAAACATAACTAACAATTTTGATTAAAATATATGTTTAATATATTTTATAGTAAATGAAATGTATATCTTATACTTTCCGGGAATGTCCCCAAAAGTCTTCTTCATTCTGAATGACTTTCGCATAACTGGTAAAACATAAGAGATAGACAAAAGCTTTACTACACAAACACAATTTATGTCATATACTTCTTTTTGTGGAGTGAACCATTTCCGAGATATTCCTTGTTATTTGTTTGAATTTTCCAATCCTTATACTTTTTCTCAATTAGGAATTTGTTATTCGTTTTTTATGTCCTGATTATACAAAGGACATGCAATGCTCTACATAGCAACCAGCTCTTAAAAGAGTTGACTATCGCTTACACCCTGCCATATTAACCTTGTTCCTACAAGAAAATTAGCAATAAGGGTTTGTATAAATAGGTTATACCAGAGTAGAGAAAGTCATGTGAGTGTAACACATCAATTTGTTTTCTTTTTCGTTTTTTTCTTCCTTGATTATGTTAGTATGTAGTTACCAAAAGTATATATTTAGTCTTATACACACATTGTTGGATTATAGGGACAGGAAAATAATGTGCCGCAATGAGAATAAAAGTCCTTCTTTTACTACTACTATTACTACTATTACTACTACTACTACTACTACTACTACTACTACTACTACTACTACTACTACTACTACTACTACTACTACTACTACTACTACTACTAATACCACCACCACCTGCGAAACATCAATAAATATGGCCTAAACTCAACAGTACAGGCATTTGCTACAGTATTTGCGAACACGCAGTCTTACCAAAATACTGACATATGATCAGTGGTTAATTAAACACAATTAATAAGGTCAGAACTTTTTATAAAACCTCGAAGTTTTTAAATTATAGTGCGGTTGACTATAACAGTCGTCTGAAAGTTATGAAACTCGCTAACGTTCTCTCAATATACATACCCTCATCTTAAGTACTACCATTATAGTACTGTTGTATAATATACTATTATGAATGAACGAAATCTCGATCAAATTGTTGTTGGTTGATTGCACTGCGGGTCACGATAGAGAAAGTAAAAGCGTAACGCTCCACGGAACAAAAGACAAACGGGGAGCCAGCCGTTTTCATCCATTATACATGACCTGGATATTTCAGCGCCGCGCTCGTCTCATCAGGCTCCTGGAGGAGAGCTTTACATCCCGCAGGAACACTAAACCCTCGCCCCTATCTGAGTGACGTTCTACACCCGCCGCAAAATAAAAAACAGAGGGTGGCAATTATATTATTACCCAAGTTTTAGCATAACACTGGGCGGGTCTTACTTGTGCGCTAATGGCTAGCTGTGGACTTTAGAGCAAAAATGTTGCGTTAAAAATTTGGGGCTTATGTCTGTGACTATAGAAAACCGAGTGTTGAAAACAATATTTTTTTAAGGGGACAAGGTAGTCTGAACACATGGAAATTAACCTTAAGTGTGTTAAACTACCACTGCTCTTAAAGCTCTCAATGGTTTTTGCTGATTTTTTATGAATTACTCCATAGATTATGATAATTATTTGAAGTGGTTGTGTGCATTGATAACTTAAATAGTTGAGTCTGTAGAAGTTATTTCATTCAGGAGAAAAATAATAAAATTTACTCTTAAAACATGTGAATTCATGAACCTTTTTCTCTGATATTACTTGCGATACAGAATCACACCTTTGTATGCTTGTTCTTAGTATAATCATCTACTTTCTGAACCTCAATTATTTAGTTATGTATATCAGTTCACTAGAAATTGAAAAAAAATAATTGCAACGCAAAAATGTGGAAAATTTGCAACGTTGTTGCTTACTTAATATCACTAATATACATTATAAAATTATTACTGTGGTTCAGAAATCTTAACTATGTATTGTATACATGTAGAAAATTTCATCTCTCTACCTTGCATACTTTCTGAGAAAAAGGTACATAAGTATCCCAAAGTGTTGTTTTGAGAAAACTGAATTTAAAGTTTGAACGTTAAAATTCTGACACACTTCAGTACATTCCAGGATCATAATCACCTGCACCTTCATTCCTCAATTACTTCAGCTTTTCTGATTGCCTTCTCTTGGTCCTGGCCTCTTTTGTTAATTGCTGAACTGCTCGCTGGGCATGATACAGTTGTTCGTTGTTGAAAGATACAAAAATGTTCTAAAAAGGGGCGTTGCATGACAGCTTTAAAGGAATGCAGACTAGCATTTAAATGGTATTTAAATTTCTAAAAACCTCTTAACCCTCAAAAAATATTTTTTCTGAAACCGGAAATAACAGATTTTATTGCTGACTAAAACAAAAAATTTGACTTTTCGATGTGTTGGATTCATGTGAATACAGTAGCCTATAGTGATGCAGTTCAAAAGGCAGGTGACTATATGTCCTTGACATAAAGGTGAAAAAACAAAAAAATAGCGATTTACAATTTGAAAGATGTATCTAAAAGTTCAAACCAAAACCTAGAATATCTCGGAAATGCTTAATACTACAAAAAGCTTATTTGACATAAATTGCGAGCTTTAACAATATACTGGGTGTAAGGGGACTTATTATATCCTTTTTAATGTGTTACTTCATATAAATATTATAAAATAAAAAATATAATAGCATTTTATTCTTTGATTAGCCGTTTTCGAAAAAAAGAAGAAATAGTTTTTGTTCCAAATTAGATTGTTTACTCAACGAGAATGTATGAAGATAACAGTTTGTTACTTGTAAAATGAGTAAAGTAACCTATTTTTTTTAATAATTTCGATAGTAACTAAGTGACATACCACAGGATTTTGAAATAATTAATCACTTAAAAGGATATTCCGAACACCTTTCTACACACGTAATGTGGCTGTAGAACTAGGCAACATTGCAAATAGGTCAGGCAAGCTAAACCAGATTTTTGACGTAAACAAAACAGCCTACGTCAATCCTCTCCTTTATCTGATGGGTGACTGGCTGTTTAGTTTTCGAATGCCCCTTAATCCAAACACAGGACGAAAGGGTGATGTAACGTTTTCGCGAAATAACAAACATGACTGGTATGCTATTGGCCTACATTAGAACAGTAACATGGAATGAATGCCTACAGTGGAGGAAATACGCAACAATGAGAATGTCTCTGCTAGAGTACTACGTAATTAGTTAAGAAGATATAAAGCTTGCAGGTAGGCAATTGGTGGACATTCTGAACAATACCTGTGAAGCGGGTGAATCACATGGTTTATTGTTTATTCTATTGCTGCCCATCTTAAAATTACTATTTATTAGACTTAATAAGGGCCTTCGATGTAGTTGTTTTGTTTTAAATCCATAAAGATGGTTCGGTTGATTGCATTACAGCAATATCAAATGCATAACGTATTTTAAGTTTAATGTTGAATGAGCTGATAAAAATATCTGTAGATTGTGAGTTTAGGTTACAAAATGCATCACTGAAAGATTCAGATGCAGTTATTTGGAGGTAGCAAACACGATACGTTTGTCTGTTTACGTTCATGAGACACATGACACTCTGAAAGCGAAAGTGAAATATGTTTATGTGGTGTTCTCCACTGGTTTTGAAGGTGAAAGTGACGCCTTCGCTACCATGGAACAGCAAACCGTACAACGTTGCCAGCATATCTGTTTTTGTTCTCGAAAAATCTAAAATATATCCGCAGATGTTTATAGAAAAAAATGGAAGTTACAAAATGTGTTCCAAATAATGAGATATCTAACTGCTTTGAATTAATGTAATAACTTTCCTTCCATCCGGTATATAGCTTTTGTGTAGTAAGAGTTTGGCCTTCTCTTATGGTTTAACAATTATACAAAAGTATTCTAAAATCAGGAGGACTTCACAGGTTGTTCCCAGAAAATTCAAGATAACCCTTTCATTTGTTTTGCGAAAATCTTAAGCGTATGGTATTTTAATAAAAAACATTAAGTGATTTTTGGGAAGATCAAAAATAAACGAATAGGTTCCCATGTAAAAGGTAGTGTGGGGAGCGTTATTTTCTTGAAACTCTCCTTGGAAGTCGCAGAACTTACATAAACAAGCACACACATATATACGCAAGAACCTTTTTATAAATCTTTTTTGGGTTCCAGGGGGCCTCAAAGCATGTATTTCTGGTGAAATATTGATATCAAAGATTTTATATTCTGTTCCTACTATAGGTAAGTGGTAGTAATACTAAAATGTGTTACTTAACAGTCACACCAGTTTCTCTACACATTCATTTCCATATAAAATTGTTCACATAAAACCTTACTCTTGTTAACTTTCAGCGAAGCATGTTTGCGATTCTTCTTTTTGAACGTCAGAAGTGACAGTGGTACAGCTAATGACAACTGTTTCAACATTTTTATTTAGGATTAGGATTATACCTCGGAGGGAACACCTTGTACTTCGACCCACACATGGATCATTTGTGCATACTCCCCCGGGAGGAACCACAGATGACGTATGGGCTGCAGGACCGCAAGTGACAGAGACGCGCAGAGGTCCCTAACAGTTATAAGCTTGACCACCCAGCCGGAGAGCGCTCAAGGCAGCCCTCCCAAGCCATCGGAGGGTGACTCATATGCTCCCCTCTAGCGGAGACTAGGGAAAGCTCAACCCAGCAGCGGAGACTTGAGCGGTCTCCATCTGATGGGGCCGAGAAGAAGTTCCAACACGCAAGCCATCTGCGCCATCGGTCCGTACTCGTCCGACACACAAACCCGGAGCCAACCAGTAACGTGAAAGAGGAAGATGAAATGAGAGAGAACAAGAGAAGCGAAATTCGCGGGAAACAATGCGCCTTCCCGGCATCAACGTAATCGACCCGGGGAAATCCCCGAAAAAACTTTGGGTCAGGAAAGTCCGCCGCGGGAATCGAGCCCACAACCTCCCGAATGCGGGCCACAGACGCATCTATCTGATCTATTCCGCTTGGTCGTGTTTTTTCTATTTAAGTATTCATTCTTTTTAATTTGAAATTATCCGTAGAAACACTACCTAAATTGTTGAAGAAGAAGTTTTATATTAATAGTAATGAGTGGCCCGAAAGCGTAGATAAGCGTATATTTTTTACAAATTGCAGCGATATGGCAGCTACGTCGTTGATGTGGGTGGTAGTGGATGTTGTGTCCGGCTCTGGAGGTGGCCTCTTGGCCTCCTCGTTTTCTTAGACATGGGTGCACGTTCTCAGGGACTGTCCTCATCGTGGTACTTGCCCTTTGCTGTAAATGATGATGCATTGGCGTTGGGAAGAATTTTGGGATTGCAGGTAATTTGTAGGTGCACTTGAGGAAAACACCCGCTTTGTCACAACAAGATCCGCTTAGTTTTGATTCACCTCCCGCATCAATAATTACACGTAATTGCCCTTCAGGTACACTTTTGCTTTACTAAGCCGATAACTGCGTGTGTCTTTATTTCTGGCCAATGAAAATGTGTATTCGACACTGTGAAAGATTCTAGTATAGCTTGATCGTTCTTTAGATACACTTCTTACTTCATGCAATTACCTCAACATTATTTATCGCTTTGCAAATATTGGTATTGGCTGTTTGTATAGTATTCACTTTAATATCACTATTGTCTGTTTTTGTTACCGATCTAAAGATATTTATATTTTATAAGCTATGCTGAACTTCGATGATTAATAATGAACGCGTCACATTTGGCTAATAGCATACGCGGCGTACGTCTAGAGTGACCACAGAGTAAGAAGTAAGCCTCCAATCTGAACGAATTCATCTTATATACACTATTATGCCAGCCTTCCTTAAATTATCCCAGTAGCCAAGGTTTTCTATGTTGCTATTGGTTCCTTTGCCGTCTGCTTGGTCTTACCCCTCTGATTATATTGCAGTGAAGCCCAACCTAGACTCTTAGGAGCTAATAACGTCACATTGTCGGCTTACCCCATCTCCTTCGTTTTGTGCTATGAAGCATTTCCCGTTTACGCACTCGCTGACGGCTGATCACCAAGGCATGTTATTGGAGTTTGGACAGCCCATGACCACATGAATGAGTCGTAACTCTGCGAACATTGCGTGGAGGTAAATCTGCTCTCACCTGTTTCGCTTAAGGTTGGGCATCGCTAATTATATTGCTTATAACTTTCGATCGGCAACGGCCTCTCTCGGCGTCCGTTACAGAATTCCCACTTTACTCCATACTTAGGGGAAGAACCGCTGGGATACAAAATAATAACGTAGGAGTAGGACTAGGTACGGAGGGGGACATAGCATCTCAACTTACAAGATCTTTTGTGCCTGATCCCCTGACGGGGTGAGGTGAGAAGAGACAGAGAGCGGCTGGACCAGGAGGTACCACAGGACAGATGGCAGGTTCCCTAACCTTGACAGATTGAAACTCCCCGGATAGCAGCAGGTGCAACCGGCTCACCTCCCCCTGCAGGCTTGCGCATCCCACAGGGAGCGCCGGGACTCTGAGACCGCCTCCATTCCGGGGACGAAGTGTTACATAGAGCATCCTTTTCCCCTTTCATGCAACGCCTAGACTTGCAGTATACTCGTGTTGGGAGAGCATAACTCGCAGTATGTCTAATATTATTAATATATGAATTAATATATGGACTATGGTGATTATCTTTGGTTTTGGTTGTTACACTTAAAGTGCTACATTTATTTCTTGCCACGGATGCAGCTGTTTGGGTTTTCGGTTGAGCTTGTTTAACTTTTCAGGGTGTGGTACGGGAAGGAAGGTAAGAAGTAACAACTCTAACAAAAGATTAAATCCGTGAAAGAACACAATGCTTTAATTGCACACGCATTTTCTGCTTTAGCACGAAGCTACACAGTTACTAGTTAGTTGGAGCTGTAGAATGGACGCTGAGCAATCAAGTAGTTTTATAGGTGATCTAGAAATAATGGTGGCATTTATCGCACGTTCCTAAACTATTCTTGGTTTCCCTTCTCATTTCTTTAACTTTTAAATTAATAACATTTCAGCATTCCCACTACATTATGAGAAGTTAATAATAACGCCTGCTTCTGAAAGCTTACATGTACGATGTTATTCACATTGTAGCACTTTATACGCAACCGCCTTGGATGATGGGGACGCTACAACTAACTTTGCTGCACTTATACATTTTAAACATATTCTTTCTTAAAATCTCATTGGCTGCCTTCGTTCAGCTTGGAACTTTCTAGAAGACTTGCCAGGCCATTGTTCGTTGTTTCCAAACATGTGACCTCTCTATAAAAATATGTTGTGTTCGCTTGCCGCATTTTCCCTTGCACAAAGACTTAAGGTCTTGCTTTTATGACTCCCCACTACAAGTCTTTTTTCCTAAGCTCATATTCTACCAAAACATGTTTGTCGGCTTTTAACAAAGGTTCCACAGCTCCAGCTAAACACTTACACATACATACACCTTATGCTTATTAATATTATTTTACATTATAATTTACATGGTATATATAACCATAGTTACTGTCTCAGACTCCCGTCGACACTTACAATCACGAAGTAGACCAAGCATATGAAAGGTGAAGTGAAATGACAATGGAGGTGAAATGGAGAGGCAGGAAATTCGGGTGATGTAATGAACCTTCCCAGCATTCTCCCAGCGATTCGAGGAAACCCCTGAGAAAACCCATAAGTCAGGAAGATCGACCGTGGGAATCAAACTCACGACATCCCGTATGCAGGTCACAGATATTACACTGAGCCATCCCGCTCGGTAAGAATGACGTAATGACTCACCCTCGTGTATTTCCGTACACAAGCTCCCTCTTGAAAAATGTTTACTTTAATGTCCAGCCCAAGATACTCAACCTTGTCGGTGTTTTTTCTCTACACACACTATATTGAAACAGAGTAAGCGTCACTTCATAAGTGCATCGTGATTGAACGCTTTCAGGTGGATTTAGAAATACTTCAAGCAACCTGATGTACACGAGCAAGTGTTTAAACAAGATTGGGCGACCTCTCATACTGGTCATAGGAATTGACACCTACTCCAGCAACTGCTTCTTGATCGGCTGATCTTCAGACACGCAGGCTTTGCATTAGCTTTATGAAGTTCTGATTTGTGTTGTGTGATGCATTTTTGTAGATGATACTGAAAGAACAGTGCTTTCAACCCATTCCTCACATTCTAGACAACCTTCGTAAAAGCAATGAAACAATCTTAAGTAGAATAACAGGGAAGCAATGCGATGCTTCTGTCAGTAGGGTCTTAATGATATGTAGAACACATAGCTGTCTTCTTCTTCCTCAGCGTTTAGGCTATGCAGCCCGTTGCGGCGATGTCATTTATGGAGTCCATCTTCTTCTGGGTCGGCTAACACCTCTCGTTCTTCTCGGATTATACGGAGGGATCACAATCTGTAGTAACATTAGCAGACGAGCACAATAGCTCCGCGCTGAGGCAGTATTTTTAACACTTAAATAATTTCAGTCTAATTATTTAATATATAAATTCAATAACAGCCCGCCTTAAACCAATATTTGTATGTAAAAATATATAAAAAGTGCATATTACAGTCATTGTATATGCTTATATTATTGTAAACATGTTCAATAATGTTATGTGAATGTATTACGAAATTTAATAATGCAGGAGCTGTGAGAATAATAAGTTAAACGTTGCTAAAATGAGGTAACAATGAGGTAAGTTTGAGAGTTTAATAATACTACTTCTGATTATTGGAGTAACAATAATGTAATTTTAGTGACTGTTTATAAATAGCCAATAAACAACCAGAAAAAGCTTCAGTTAAATGAAGGTATTCTGTTGGATTAGGATTAGCTAATCAGAGACTTGAAATACATAAATTTACAAAGTTTAGACGCTTGAAATCAGTTCAGTTGCTTGCGGACAGTGATTATAACTGGATGTGTGATGCGTTCTCGAGAAATATAATACGTATTCGTGTGGGACAAAAATAGTTTACGTGTTGAAAAGTGCGAGTATTAAATAAAGGAATCTCACAGCTCTCTATATCAGTGAAGTGCTATTTAATTTGTGTCAAGGATTAATAAAAAGGAGTGAATTAAAACTTCAAAATCTGCGTAAGCCTTCATTCTTGTCGCATCACGCCCTTCCAAGACTTCCATGTCTTTAACAATAATACTGACGCAGCCGAGGCAAACATAAATATATAGTATTTAAAGAAAGAGTTAAATTACAAAGTTAATATTTTTCTTTAAACTTGGAGCAAAGGACACTAGAAAGTACATTCGAGGCGAAGGCTACCGGAAACCGGGTACCATATGTGCGGTTGAAGCTACTACAAGTTCGGCTCCCAAACATAAGAACTACAATAACGTAAAGAAATTACCTACTGCAAAACATGTGGAACCGATGGAACGCTCGGCAGTATGAGTGTATCACTGTGTTTGCTCAGTTGTGTGCCTTGTTCTTGCTGCATCAAATGACGTCAAAAATAGAATAATTCTGATAAAGGTACCTTATTGCCCTTTTCAATGAAAAATACTTGTATCCTAAGATTATTAAGCAGTGCAAGTGGTGTAGTTTTACCATATCCAAGAAAGTGATCTCTGGGGCACTCAACAAAAAAGGTAAGGCCACGTCAGGACTTATTCCAAAGGGCAAGAAACAGGGACAGGCCACCTGTCGTATCCCGGAGATAATTTGAAAGGTGAGGGCCCATGCCTCTAAACAAATCCTGCAACTCAGAGGTCAATTGAACTGTAATTAGGGATCTCTGTTACTGCTGTGAACAGTATAATCAACCAGGACTTAATCTAGGAAAGTGCTACAAGAGTCGGGGATATAAGCTGTTGCCTAAATACATTGCAGAGCGTGCCACTAACAGCAGAAAGGTTTATGAACGATACCTAGCTGGTGAAAAGTGGAAGTTTTGTTGTGTTTTTAGATGAAGCATGTTTTATTTAAGTGACTGCAACAAAGCCCGGGCTATATATTACCGACAAGGGGGAGAATTTAGAAAGTCATATAAGGAAACTAACGAAACTTTCCCCAATGGTTTCTGGTAATAGCAAGGTGTAGTTACAATGGAAAATTAACCACTCGTCGTGTACATGCAAAAGTGAAAATCAACTCGGCATATTATCAGACTAACGTCCCGATACCAATTTTCCATAAAGAAATCCCTGCTTCCTATGGTGCAGATATAAAGAAATTCTGGTTGCATCAGGATAAGGCATGAAGCAACCTACAAATTTTTGGAGAACTTAGAGAAATGGAAATACATTCCATACCTTTCAGCGACATCTGATGCATCACTTATGGAGTTTTGTGCATTTCTATTACTGAAAAGAGCCCTTGACCGCGAACTTTGGATGGTCTCTGGAAAGCTGACAGAAGGAATGGAATAAACTGGACATCCCTGTATTTCGTAGCAGTTTGCTCCAGTGGAAGCTGTGCTGCAGATTGATAGCTCAAGCTAAAGGCTGCTAGATAGAACATCACTGCTGGTGGAGGCTTGGTTTTTCATAAGGTAAGGGGGTATAAAGTTTGTTACCATTGAACAACCCTCTGTATAGGAAGGCCCTTTTTGGTAGTATTTGTTGTTTATTCTCATTAGGTGCTTTGTCCACTTTGATTTATATGATTTAGTTTTTTCTCCAATCTTATAAATATTTAAATCCGCTCTTATTGTTTTATTTCTTATCTTATCCGTTCTTGTACATCTTTAACATTACTTAAAAAGAAGCATTTCAGCTGCTTATATTTACTTTCATCTTTCGCTTCCATATATTAACGAGGGGACGGCAATTGTTTTATTAGCTTTGTGTCTTTCCAGATTTCTCGGCCTAGGGTTCTTTTGATGGTTCCTCCTATTACCTGGAACTCTGATATTTCATTTTATATATCTTTATCTTCTCCATAAGGTATACCACATCCCATGTACTGAAAATGTGACACCTGCTCTATTACGCTACCTTATAGGAAAATTTTAGATCTTACAGCATCTTATCCTTAGATTTACTGTTGATATTTTACAATTGTATCCGCTGGCTGTCAGTTGGAACGTGTATGCCAACATTTGTAAAACACTTCTACCTAGGTAATCTGGGTGCACAAAGTCTTATTACAGAGCTGTTTTTAGGTCTAGTTTATCATATGGGGCAGATATTTGGGGATGGGAGAGTATTGAAAAATTTAATCAAATCCAGATGCATTTTCTGAAGCAAATTCTACAGTTGGGGAGGGTTACTGCAAATCGTGGGGTTCTTGAAGAGCTTGTTTTATATAATGAAATCATAATCCAAAAATAAGGGCAGTAAATGCTGGTTACACATAGCACGAGGAGATCAGGTACTTCTACGTGCGGTGTATTTCAGGGTAGCAAGTACGGGGAGGTTGGTATACGTGCTAGGCAACGCAAGGACTTAGAAGAAATTGGAATTGGGTACACTGGCTGCGCTGGACGGACATACCGGGTGGAAGATAATTCAAAGATGACTGCGTGATTTTGAGAAATAAAATTTGGAATCACAGTGTGCGGTCAAAATGTCATTCAACTTACGTGTCAAATAAAGCAGAGCTGGGGGAGAGATGGCTATTTAGAAGACTGTACAAGACAACTGAGAGGCGTGGCTAAGATTGGGCACCTGAATAGGCAACAATGGTTAGATCGCTCGCCTCTCACCCAGGCGGCCCGGGTTCAATCGCAGAGACCCGCATGTGGGATTTTTGGGGACAAAGCAGCGTCTGGGCGGGTTTTCTTCGGGTTCTCCGGCTTCCCCCGCCATTCATTCCACCAACTGCTCCATCATCACCTTTCCTTTCACCATCATTTCGTTTCATCCACTTCCTTCCTCCCATACCAGTGATCGGGCTGATCACCCAACCTGGATATTCTGTCTGCTGCATGAGTGTCTATCTGATCCTCGACGGGCCTCTGACCCCAGGCACCCGCCTGTAGGTCCTGGGGTGTGTAAGTCCTACATAAAAGGAGGTTAATCAGAGAAAGAAAGAAAATCTAATGTGTTACACTCACATGACTTTCTATACTCTTGTACAAACTATTTTTATAAACGGTTATTCTCCATCTACTTCATGTTAATCGAGATAAACATTTGCAGACTATATCTTATTGCTAATTTTCTTGTAGACGTAAGGGGAATATACATTTACAAGGGCAATATAGAAATACAGTAGCCTTTAAGCACATACATATCTCTTAATAGCTGGTTGCTTGGTGAGGCACCATTCCCTTTGCCAAAGATTAATACTCTTTGCATATCCAAGACAAAAAAAAATGAATAACGAATTCCCATTTGAGAAAATAAGTATTGAAAAATTTAAGAGAATAACAAGCAATATCTCGAAAATGGTTCACTCAACAAAAAAATGTATATGACATAAATTGTGTATTTTAACCCGATCTACATTTTTTGTGTAGTAAACTTTTGTCTATTTCTTATGGTTTACCAGTTATGCAAAAGTCGTTCACAATGAAGAACACTTTTGGAGACATTCCCAGAAAATTCAATATATGCATTTTACTTGTCATAAAAATATCTTAAACACATGATATTTTAATCAAAATCGTTAGAGCCGCTTTTGAGAAAATTAAAATTTTCGAAAAATCTTCCTTGTAAAGGGTATCCTGGGGTGGGGGGATTTTCTTGAAAACCTTCGTGTCGCATCTCTGGAAGATACTGAACCTAAATACGAAGTTTGGTGTTTATCCGACTGTTCGTTTCTGAGTTATGCTGTTCACAGACAGACACACAGACACGCACACGGACATGTTTCCAAAAATAATTTTTTTGGATTCAGGGGGTCTCAAAACATGTATTTCCGGTGAAATCTCGGTATCAAATTTTTGGGTGGAATACAATACTTCCCCTACTTACTATACGTAGTTGAGAAAGTAAAAAGGCAACAAATTTATTGATGACACCGGTGTGAGAATATGTCTACGATGTGGTGAAGGGGAAACATTGAGTCATATTCTGGCTGAGTGTAGAGAAACGGAATTATTAGGAAATAATATTTACTACCACAGTTTCTGGAGTCCAATTGGGAATTGAGATTTGCATGGATATAATGTTGGACGCCGGGTGTCACAAAAGCAGATCCTTTTTTTTTTATCCAAGATTCAACAAAGGAAGTTAATTGCTCCAAAGAACGGAAGAGGAGGGGGGAGGGTACATAAGAGCGAGATGTTAAGGATCAGAGCAGTATATATTTGATACTACGTTTGTAACTTTAATTCATTTTTAGTATTATTTTCTGTCTTTCTTCATTATGTTAGTATGTAGCTGCCAAATGTATATATTTACTATTTTATTCCTACTGTAAGATTCCAAGAACAGGAAAAGCATGTACGGTCATGAGGCAAATAAGATTGTTTGTATTTTCCAAGTGTAGACTGAAGCTGTGTGACAATAAAAGTCCTTCTACTGCTACTACTGCTGCTGCTACTACTTCTATTACTAGCTAAAGCGTCAGTGTCAAGCTTTCGGAGAGTACCGGGTTCGATACACGGCGACCGCCGACTCTGGCTATGGGTTTTTCGTGGTTTCCCCGGGTTGACAGGCGAATAGGAAGAGATCATGAATGCTGAGTTTTATTTATGGACGCTTTTTAACAACTTTTTCTTTAGCGTCCCATTCTATATCGAGCGTGCAAGACAGATAATTTTGCTAGAGGCCTCGTTTCAGGCTTGAGGTACTTTTACGTGCCTTAAATCTACGACACGGAACCACCGGCTTTATTTCCCTTCCGAAGGAAGCCATGCTAAGGATTTTACGCCCAAAAATTTCTCGGTTTGAACCCGCGACTTCGGAAACCAGAGGCTAGCATGGTAATCCTAGACCACGGAGGATGACATTTCAGGGTTGTGGGACAGGCGAATTGTGTCTAGGCAGTGGCTGTGCATTCTGTGGGCTCCACTCCGGAGTGGCTGGTAGGTTCGGTGGCCTTTGGGTAGGAATGGATGGCGTCAGGTGCATTCAATCTGGAAACATTAGG